>VWZZ01001977.1:460014-667748 GCA_013399095.1 Psophia crepitans
TCGGGCATTGGAACGGGTTGCCCAGGGAGGTGGTGGAGTCACCATCCCTGAGGGTGTTTAAGGAAAGGTTAGATGTCGTACTTAGGGACGTGGTTTAGTGGGTAATAGGTGGTGGGGGGATGGTTGGACTAGATGATCCTTGAGGTCACTTCCAACCTTAATGATTCTATTCTATTCTATTCTATTCTATTCTATTCTATTCTATTCTATTCTATTCTATTCTATTCCCTGGCCAGAGCTGGGAGCGCTGTGACTTTGTTGATTGTATCGGCAGGTTGAAGGTTAAATAGATGCGTCCTCGCGTGGGACTCATCCTGCCAGCGCGCTGCCAGCCCGGCTTGTCGGGAAATCGCGGGAAGGGATACAGCGCGCCAGGCCCGCGTCGGTTCCCAGCCTCTAAACCCCTCCGTGATCTCCGTGCGTCCCCCAAACCACACACGCCGTCACAGCGACGCTGTGAAATCAGAGTCACGGCCCCCAGCAGCCCCACAGCAGCCCCCCAAAATCAGAGTCACGGAGAGCTTTTCGGCGTGCCGCGCCACGTAGAGGAAAGGTGAGAGCGGGGTGCTTTGCCCACAGCGCTTAGGAAAAGGAGGTACGGGTGCAGGCGACCGAAGGGGAGGAGACCAGGCATTGGGGAAGCTGTAAGAGCTGCAGTAGCTCACCCAGCTTTCTCACAGCCCCTCTCCCCACTTCTTCCCCATGATGGAGCGCAGCCACAGGGTTTGGGGTGGACTGGATGACTTCTTCAGACGATTTCTACCTCTAATCTTTCCCCCACCCCTCTTATAATTCATCATTTCTGGAAGGTTCCTGTTTTATTTGGCTAAAGTTTGACTGCACTGGTTCAGTCCGGTTGGTGGTAGGAAGGTACACAACTGAGCGTTTGCCCTGCCCTTGGAATCAAACTATATCAAATCCAGAACCTCGAATCTGAGGCATGGATGCAGCATCTGGGAAGCTGAGGATGCCTCCTGCAAGGAAATGTATGACAAATGAGAGATTAATTGGTCTCCTCTTTCCTTTTCCAGATAGTTTCTCTTTTATTTCTTTATTTTCAGTACCTCAAGCCAACGAGATTCACGTTTCAGAAGAGATGTGCTAAAGCTCAGTTGCTTGAGGTCATTCTACTCTCCAGTGTACTTGCCTTTCAGGACTGCTGTTTTTTGGGGTTTTTTTCCCCTGGTGTTTATCATAAACTTTCTTTATTCCATCTCATTTCCACAAGATGTACTTAAAGGTACCCTAATTCTTCTAACATACATCTGGTTTGGGGTGTCAAGCCTTTCCCTTTGGGACCACTCCTGTCAAGTGTTTCGTATTTACTCTTTATCTTTGCTCACCAGTGAGTCCCAGGACTTCAGGCGCTCTTTTCTGAACTCTGGGCCGTGTTGTATTTTACTGACAACTTGTAAAAATGCTCAGGAGACATGCTGGGTTCTCCAGCAAATAGATGGCGTTTACATGTGAGACAGACAGAGACTCCTACATTCCACCGGTGTCACCTATCTCCCTGGGAATCTTGGCCAGGCGTGACTGTCCCCGTTGACACGGGCCTCTCTCCATGAGATTACCACACCCAGGATCTTGCCTTCGGATGTTGCGATGGTGCTGGGACCACCTGATGCAACAACAGTCCCTCGGCAGTGACTGTCTGCACCCCACAGTTATTGGGGGAGTGATTCATGTAAATTCCTGACCAAGCCTGGGAGCAGGATGTTCACATGTGTCTTCTCCCTGCCAAGGTGACTGCTCTGATCACTGGGCTACCGGGGGATGCACAAACTTGTTCTTTTTTTTTTTTTCTGGACCCATACAACTTTGGCTCTTCGCTTTTACAAGGGATAAATTAAAGTCATGTGGACAATAAGAAACTCCTGTTATTACGAGGCACTTCTTCCTAGGTAATGGTGTAATTTACAACAAAACCTACTTTAAACAACAAAAGAAATGCCTTGTTTTGTTAGTGCTCTAGGAATATCAAAATAGATGTGTCTCTCGGAGTCTTACCAGCTTCTTTCTACTTCTGTTCTTTTGATTATTTATTCCTTTCTGCATTCTCTTTGACTTTCAACTCAGTCAAAGAGCTGTGCTCCATGCACCAAAGGCCGTCCTCTTCAGATCTCCCTTTCTGACTGCAGGTCTTGGCCACCTTGTTTAAATACATGTATTCAAAGGGGCGTGCGTGTGGCAAAGACTGGAACGAGGTGCAGAGCCTCTGCTGAGGGATCCGGCGGTACCGCTGCCACAACACCCCACAGAAAATCAAGTCTTGACTGTGTGATCTCAAGGGGGGGGGTTGTTCTCTAAACACAGGAGTTTTGCATTACCAAGGCGTTGTTGCAGAACTCTGTTGGCTCACAGCACCCTTGGCAGGCTTCCTCGGTCGGGGTGAATACCCTCCCCAGGCACGTATAGCTCTCTGGTGTATCTGTGTGTGCATATGGAGAGGTACAACCTCTAAGAACTAAGTAACTCTACAGTCGCTAAATAACCAGCTTTTAAACATAAATATTTTCTTCCCATCCATTTAAAATGTTTACAGTGGGAATTTCACCTGTATATAGTCTTAAATCCTTACACAATTTTTAAACAACAAAATGAACTTCCAATTTAGGAATGTAATGGAAAACTTTAACCTAATCTTTGCATTTTCATAAGAAATCTTTATAAGAAGGTCAGTATACAGAAGTATCTTTTGTAGTGCCTAGCGATAAACCCTCAGACCTTTATAAAATAGGCTAGTCACAGCTTTGCATAGTAACACAAATAAAACCTGCGCATGGAAAAACTGTTCCTCAATGGAGAACTGAGGACTTTGAAAACAACCCTTCACATGAGTATGCAGTAGGGATCTCCACTATTAACATCTAACTCATTGCAGCTGGGAGTGTGTCTGTGAGCTGGTAGCAATACAAGCTCATCAGTCTAGCAGTGGTGGGGTGGGATGAGAAGAAGCTGGGCTGCTTGTGCTTCTGGGGGTGTTGGTGGGTTCTGTTGTTTCTCTGCAGGTAAGGTGGGAATGGCTGATAACTTCTCTTTTGCTCTGCCTTGCTTAGAAACTGAGCTACTGTTTTTAATTCAATGAAATATGTTTTGATCAGAAGGAAAGCTATGTGATGTGGTGAGGTCTGATGCATTAATAGACTGGGTGGGGTGTTGACCTAACAAATGAAAGATGTGATTTTGGGAGGAGAGAGGTTTCTATGTAAGGGTGCCTTGAAACTTTAGGCACGGTGTTAAGTGCCTTCTGACAAAGGGGAGATTTTTAGCCCAGGGCTGTGGAGGTGGTGTAATGGAGTGCCTTCTCTTTGGTAAGGGGGGGTGCACCTCTCTACAGGGGGAAAGGAGGCAAGAAGTCTAGCTCTGAAATTGCTCCAGCTGAACTTGAGCTAAGTAATTCTGGACTGACCAGAGCTTTGGCTCATGGACTGCCCTCCCTCCTTGTTTTAAAATGGATGAAAAGGGAGGTGCCCGTTGTGCATTAGCTCTTTGGATTTAAGCCGCTGTCTTCTTTTAGGAAACTGCAATAGCTTATAGAGTGCCACGTCTTCAGGGACTTCAGTATGGCTTTGATCAGCTTTTGTTAACGAGCAAAGCAACTAATAATGCACTCACCTTCCAATGGAAGTATCTTTTTCTCATGAGATATTAGCAGCAGTTTTGTAGTGGTTTCTTGGGCCTGACACAGGGCTGTTGTGTTACCACTGGGTCACGCAGGAAACGAGTATTAGCTGATCTCCTTCTGGGGGTGTAGCACCAAAAAAGTATCAGCTATGTGGTACCACGGAGCATTAGAAAAACAACTTGGGTGTTGTACAGGTGAACTAAAAAGTACAGGCAGAGGGACAGATGAGCTCTCTTCTAGGCCATCTGATACATCCGTGCTCCCCAAAACAGCAGTGCAAGGACTCCCAGAGCTCACTGTAAGTGAACTGGCCTGATTTTTACTTTCTGTGTGGTGTCTGGCTGTTAGATCTGGCTTTGATTTCTTTCTAAGGTAGTTCTTAACTACGATTCTGGTCAGTTCCAAACCTGCAGGAGTAAATTACCTTTGCTGTTTCCAAATGAGCTGTAAAAAAAGTTTGTCTGTGACAGTAGTAGCTTCAGCTCGTGTGGACACTAAGACAAACTGGACCTGTGATATGAACCGTAAAAAGATCTTGGATAGGAGTGCTGAATTCTTTTGCATGGGGTGAATTTAAAAGTCTGAGAAAGTCAGCCAGCCTCCCGTGGCTAAAATAATTTCCCCATGTAGCACCTTCTGCAGGGATAAGTCTCTGCTGCAGCTGTATCATTCTTCTGCAATTAGTGGCAGACCGCTAGCTGCGGTGTCTGGCACTCCTCTTCTGTGCGTGCTCTCGGTCTGAGAATGGAGCTGAACCGTGTGATCTGACAATACGAGGCCTTGTCTGTTTTCATGTGGTAGGTATTTGCACTTGTGGATGTCTAATGTTTCTCTGGAAACTTGCAGTCTGATTCCAAACTCTCCTCAGCCGCTCTTCTGCTGTTGCGGTCTCTGCCTGCGACAGATACGTTAGTGAATTTATCCTTCCATCAGACTGCCTGATGGGTGTGTGCTCTACGTGTGAGTTTGTGGGAGAATGTGCTGCTATATGGTCTCTCCCCTTTCCCAGCCACCCCTGGAATTATTTAGTGCAGACTAAACTGGAGAGGGCATGACAGCTAGCACTGGACAGATGTTAAGAGCAGCTGGTAGTAAACCAGCACTTTGAGTGATCTATGGACAGAATCTGAGAGGTCAACCGTAAGATCTTTGATCAGGCAAACTCGCTTGAAGGACAGACTTGACAGGAATGCAGGATTAAGCCTGACAAAAGCAGTTTCTAAAACTCTTCGAAGCGAGCTGCTTTAACGCGGAGCCCCAAGTCTCGGCAGGTTTCAACATTTGTGTTTTCTTCCCTGAGTAATACAGAGCAAATGTTTGAAATGCAGCTGTATAAAAGAGAAGTGTAAGTTTTTGTTGCAGTCTGCTGCTTTTAAAAATGAAAGCATTTATCTGATGGCAAACTTGGCTGATTGCGGCTGCACGGGCTCTCTTTGGCTGACTGGTTGTAAGCAGCCATGCCAGTGCTTGTATGCATCTGGTACTCTTTAAGCTTGTGGGAAGACTGGACAACCGTGGGGTTTTTTTTTTGAACAGCATTATTTAAACTAAAACAATCTTTGTAGAAGTGTAATGAGAAAATTGTAATGCGGCAGAGGGGTAAGACAAAGGAAAGGGGAAACTGGAGATGGGGGAGAAAAGGTATGGGTGGATCAGTTTGTGGTGGGGTGGGAATCCAAACCTCTCACTTCTGGGTAAGGAAGGCTTTGCTTCCCAGAACTCAAGGCATGGAACACGGTTATAAGGTTACCCTGCCCTTAGCCATCGACTGGCGTGAGGCTGTTCGAAGGATCTGAATGTGCCAGTGTGGGGTTTGCTAATCTAAATCTGCTGCAAATGGATGGAGGAGCTGGTTAACTTCGTGTGTGAAAGGTTATTCTGTAGCTGAAATTGCTTTAGGTGGCTCAGCTGTATTTTGTCAATAAAATGTGCCATCAATGGAGGAATTGGCAGTGAAGTAGCTTCTGTGTACTTGTAAATGGCAAGCACGTCTGAAGGGCAGCAACGGAGTCTTTGGTAGATGCAGTCAGCAATCGTGTCACTACAGCGTCTGTTTTCTGGAATTTAGAATTTGAATGTGTTTAATTGCAGTGGGCTGATATGATTTTGAACTTGAATGTGATTCTCTCTCATCTGTTTTGGTTGGTGTGAAGTGCACTGTGTGTGGTACATATGAGTTGCTGTGCTAGAGAGTTGAGTGAAGGGAAGAAAACTGCATTCTTAATGTATTTATGGACGTGGTGGGAATACACCCTGTAACAGCTCTGTAAAAGTATATTGAAGAGTTGGGGGCGGGGTGGCTTGGCATGATATGTGGCATCAAGTCTTCTCCATTCTAAGTAGATGAGACAGAAGGAAGGATCTTGCTAAGTGGTGAACTTTTCATAAGCTTCAGCAAGTTTTAGTGTTGATTTCTGTCCCCAACATGTGGGCCAGGTTGATTCTTGGCGTAGCTACGCTTCCTGAAAGGGCAGTTGGGGTGACTGTTGACAGTAATGTTGTAGGCTGATGCCTTGTGCTTTTTTAAAGATTATATTTTTAAGAGTGAGAAAGAATGGTCTTGAAGGTAAGACACTGGGAATCAAGAGATCTACATCTGCATCTTGGTTCTGACACGGACTTTTTATGTGACTGTTGTATAAGCTACTTGGTTTTTTACTTGCCTGCTTTCTGCTTCTGCTATTTATTTAGAATGTATAGGTGGGGACCTACAGGTTGGTTCTGCTTGGTGTGTCCAGCACAATAAGGTGTGATCTTGGCTGGGGTCTTCAGGTATCATTGTCGAATAAGTGATCTTGAGTGTTTCAACAGATCTTCTCTGTCCATGCAAAGTGTGATCATATTTGTAAAGGGCCTTTTCCAAAAGCTGTTTCAGAGGAGCATGCTCTGGTGCATGTGGAGGGAAGTAGCAAAATGTTGTCACTTAAAGCTTCCAGCTGAACTAAAATAGCTTATATCATGTTGGCTATCTCGATCCATGAGTGCAGTAAGGGGTACTGTGCCCATATTGGAAATCTGGCCTTTGGAATCATCCTGTACCACTAATTCTTCATTGGGGTTTATGAAATGAGGTCATTTGTTGTTAGAAGCGTTACTACCGCTGTAGCTGGGCCATGTAAAAACTTCTAATGAGTCAGTCCAGCAGCACATGTGTGTCTTGTACAAGGCTCACTCCTGGATACCATTTTAATCATTCTGCAAAGGGTTCTGTGGGCCAACAGCTCAGGGTGCTGGCCTGCAGAACAATAAATGGCTGGGTTTTGCAGCTTGTTACCATTTCAAGGCAAGTTTAAAAATGAGCTGAGACTGCTGCTTTGCTGAGCTGCCATGCAGGGCACAGGGTTAAGAGGATGTTGCCAGTCCTTCTCCTTGGGAATAGAGATGTGCCCAGCCTCTGTTGTGGCTGTGGTTCTGTTGACCACTTCTCTCTGCTGTCATATAGTGGTGGGAGGGGGCTGGCTTTTTTTTTTTTTGGCCAAAATGGATATATTTGGCTCAGGGTGCAGACGCTGTTGCCACCTGGTATTATCTGTTCTTGCTGCTATCTATGCCCAGAATAGCAGCAACTCAGGTCATCTGTGTCAGGAGATTTGTTTATTTAGCCTGATTGTTTGTTTGTTAAGACTTAGCTCTTTCTTGAAGAGCCCTGAACGGACATGCTCTGGGGCATGTCATCCAAGCAAGGTGGCTGTCCTCAGCTTGACATTTCAGTGAGTAATGTCCTGCCTGCTGATAAAGAGATAGAATTATGGAACAGTTTTGTCACCTGACTGCAGGGAGGGGAGCAAGGGATGGCTTTGTGAAAAGTGCTGGTGGATCAAGTGTTTGCTTAATACCAAGCAACTTAAAATAAAAACGATATGTATATAGACTAGGGAACTGATTGAAGGAATATGGAACTACTAAACCACATTATATTTTCACATATACCTCACAAAATAAACAGATTTGTTCTTTGTGGTTTACATGTGTAGTAAGACACACTTTTTTTGTCATACAAGCTTTTCATGATTTGTCTCGTGGCAGTAGAGTGTAGGCTTCGTAGCTTAAGGACTGAAAGGATTAATGTATTCAGTTTATATTCGTGAAGTACCTAGCAGCCTCAGCCAGAGATCAGGGCTCTTTCATAGAAGATATTATGCAGGTTTCTAAAAGAATAGTAAAAAGCCCTTTTACCACACTATGCAGTTTATCAGTTTCCTACAGCTTAAGACCCGGACCGCTTCTGAGGGCCTGTGTTCAATGAAGGTTTAAATCAAATGCGAATGATATTATGCAGGAATATCAAATGAAAAACTAGTTTGATGTCAGCAGTTTTGGCCAGTGTAGAATCATTTTTAGCTTTTATAGAAAAGCAGCCTGGTGGCTACCTGGAAAAAAGAACATGCTCTGTAAAGGTGAGGAGGAGAGCTTTCAGCAAGTATTTCCTCACTCACAAGGCAAGCTGTTTAAGAAACATAATGAGACGGATGGACAGACTCTCCCAAAATCATACTTATGTTTTCCTAATCCACAGGATATCACAAGAGTGGTGATAAAATAGGTGTGGGGTAGGAAGAAGGCTTGGCATGTTAACTGTAGATGAAACACTTGATTATACACCGAAGCAATGTGTCTAGATACGGAGGGCCAGACATGTTGGATTAGACAGAACCTGGTGGGCAATGCAGCACCATGTTGTGACTTAACCCATGCAGGGTCCAGGGAGGCCATGGTACCCTTTTCCCTGGGGCTTACACCCTGGAAGAGGGAAGGACCCTCTTCCCCTTGGTGTTGCAGCTCTAGCATCTTGCTCTGAGATGTACACCTTCCTCCTCCTTGGTTTCAAACAACTTAAAGGCAGGGTACAGTGGAAGGAAGAGAGATCTTTAACATGATTCTGTAACTGAAGAAGGAAAGATTGAAAATGATGGTCCCATCCAGGAGATGGAAGAACTGGATTCAGGCTTCCGCTGCCTGACTGGATCAAAACCAAAGCCTTCTCCTTTCTAAGGAGGGTGTTCCTCATGCAAGACTTCAGCTATTCTAATGGTTAGATGCATCCAGAATGTAGAGGAAAAATTCTATTCTTCATCTGTAGAAGCATTCAGGTGCTGATCTTACTGCTAGAGAAAGACTTGAGCTCTGGCTGGAGGCCATTCTTGGTGATAGCCTCCAGCTTGCTTCTTAAAACACACTGAAGAAAGCACTCAAGTGGTTCTTCTTGGAGGGAGTCTGCCTCTGGAGACTGTGGAGAAAGAGGCTTTGTCTTTAGCTTCTGTCTCTATGGTGTTTTCTCTCATTAGATAAAAAAGATAAAATGTGAATTTAGGAAGAAGATCTAGAGTCCAGGTTTTTGAGCATCTCAGGTGAAGGTCTTTGTAGTTAAGTGTCTAGGGTAACGTGTCTCTTGTATGTGGGAAATCTGTCTTCTCTTTGGTCAAGTGAACCTCATTCTTCTACATTTGGACAGAAGAGCTGAAGATCCATCAGATTAACCCTGGGTTTCATTCAGTGAATCAGGATCTCTCACTTCAGTGAGTACATGCATTGCATGTTGTGCCGAAGAGCCTTGCTGGTATGTGCCTGGTTTGTTTGGAAAATGCTTGTTGGGTTAAGCCTCCTAAATGATGTATATAGTAGTGTCTGAAGGCAACTTTTGCTTTCAAATAATTCCATTTTCACAGGAGTCGTAGCTCACTTGATGCTTTAACTGGGGAAGGGCCAAACTGCAGAGTTGCATTCCTATGTAAACTGCAGAGTTCCACTCCTATGTTTGGGTTTAGCAACAGCAGAAGTAACCATTATGAAATTTCATAATCTCTTATTTTGGACCCCGAGATCTCTCTGTAACCTGGGAAAGGCTGTGTCAGTGAAGGCTGACCCTTACTGGCATTCACAAAGGTTGGCTTTCTTGGTATTTCTAAATTTGTGGCAACTGTGCCATGCTTTTGATCAGTAAATTTTCCAACTTTGGCTATGAACCCCTCTGCTGAAGGGAAGAGGCACTGCTATGAGTTGTGTTCAAGCTAATGTTCCTGACTCACCTCCTACCTGGCCAAGAAGAAGAGTTGGGTGGGGGTGAGGAGAGAGCCCTGTCTCTTCTGGAGTCTGGACGTTCACTGCCCTTGTCTAAGGGACGAACGAAGGAGTTTGAGCCAGGTCTGTGCTGCCCTGTAACAGTGTCATCCTGACCACTGAGCTGTATAGTCTTTGGGGTTTGGTTTTTTTCCTCAACAGAAAGGTCAAGCAAGACTCTAGGCAGGAGTAGGCTGTCTTTCTGTGATCCAGAAGGGTCTTTTTCAGCCAACTATGCAGGCAGGTTGTCTTGGTTTTCAGTTGGCCTGGGGGTTACACTGATAGAAAGATGACATTTGATACTATGGGATGACATTTGATACTATGGAGCTCATGAAATAGATATTTTTTTTTTTTTCTGTTGCTGCTCCTGTTGCTCACTTCATTATAAAACCTGGATAAATGTACCTCTTGGTATAAATATTACTAATGTTGGCAGTAATTGAAGGTGAAACTGGCAAATGTATCTATCAAGCTATTTCACAAACTAATCATTTATGAACATAGCTCTATTAATTTGTTTAGTCAGATGCAGAGAAGCAATAAAAGTGATTGACTAAAAACAATTAAAACAGTAAAAGTAAATTGTTGTGTGCATTAAAACCTGCTGAGCCTGTCAGATGAAAATTGTAGGTTTAAATGTGAAAATTAAAGCTATTGATTTTAGCTAGTGTGTGTGTGGCTACCAGAGTCCTAATTTGTTCTAGTTTTCTTAGCTAAAAGTTGCTGAGACAAGAATAAAGACAATCCTAAAACTCATTCCCCAAAAGGCATAAACCTTCAGGAAGGCATATATAATAAATATTTGTGTTGTCTTGGGACGATGGGTATGTTTTTTGGAAGACTTATATTAACTGTCAGTGTCTTGACACTGCAGAACTGAATATAAATATTTACCAATAATGGTAACTTATTGTACTTGAAAGAAGGTGAAGAATGAGATGCTGATGTGAGAGAAAATACAGCATTGATACAGACAGATTACAGGGCTTCTCACTTAATTTATGTGTACGGCTTTATTGTCATTTTATTTTTATGTGTTACAGTAAATCTTACATTTAGTGAACTATTATTTTTTAGTATTCCATTAAAATAATGGCACAAAAAGAGTGCTATATCTGGACAGGTATTAAGGGATAGTGGTGGGGAATGATGCTCCAGTCTGTGCGTGAGGGCTTCAGCCACCCGATAAGGGCGAGTGTCATGAATTCAGTGAACCAAGGCTTTAAACAAGTATTATGTGTGTTGACTTGCCAATGGTAAGCAATAGGTCACGGTATTATTTCCTCCTATGGTTTCTTTAGATCTCTTTATAAATCACCCTTTAGACTGTAAAATGTAATATTTGATGGTTAACTACTTGATCAATAGGTAGAGGGTTTTTTAAATCTTGCTTTGGGCAGTGTAAAGCACATCTTCCAACAGGCTTGGTTTTTTCTCTTTAGGAAGTAGAGTCTGAGTTAAGTTCTGTGACTTACAGACAGTGTATTAGGCTAGACTAAAAATTTCTGTCCCCAGCATGATGACTGCAAGTGGGGGGTGCCGGGGAGCCCAGCTGCTGCAGCCTTAACAGGGCCCTGGGGGGAGCGTCGGGTGGCGTGTGTGGAAGGGCCAGAGCAGCAGTGATCTGGTGATGTGCCCCACTCCGGGTCTGTCGGGGAGGGGAGCTCATACAGAGGCGTGATAAACTGCCTGAAAGGCAGAGGAGCTGCTTTGAGGCATGCTGTTTGACGTTCCTTCAGCACAACTGCAGATCTAGAGTTAGGGGGTGTTTGTGGAGCTGGGTGCCTGGGATCAAAGCAGCCGGCAGCAGTCATGTATGCATTACTGACATGGACATCAGCTACCTAACTGGCCCCTTCTGCCTTCCAGTCTGCGGGGCTGAGGGCGGGAGGGTGGCATGCAGCTTGGAGCAAAGAACTGCATCCCGCACACACAGCGTGGTGAGTTTGTCACACCGAACAGCCTCCCTTTGTGGAAGTAACCTACTGGAGAGAATCGGCTATTGGGATGGCAGAAGTGAGACGGGGAGGGATGGGGAAAAGTTTGAATCTTTCTGTGTGCATGAGCAGCAGGGAGTTCACAGACGATGTTTGTCTCGGGGGGGGGGGCGTGTGTTAACATGAAAAGTTCATATACTAGGGCTGATTCATTTGAACACTGTGGCACACTTCACAAATTCTTGGGAGTCTGTTCCACCAGGTGAACTCGGATGAACTCTTTCAGCACATACTTGCAGTAGATAATGCAAAGGAAAACACAAACAACTTGCGGTCACTGCACAGCTAGCTGCAGTTTCTCTTTATGCTTGTCGAAATAAGTAGTTCTGTCAGCATGCGCGGACGTAGGTGCATCAGTAATGGTGTTACTGAAATGCTGTCCAGAAAGAATTAGACCACTTTCGAGGCAGTGTTTAGTGATTATTTTTTTAACCAGTAGTTCCATGATCCTTGTTTAGCAGTAAGTCATGTTAGTTTTCAGCTGTTTGCAGTGTAGGGGAAGAGCCATGTGCATCTGTTGCCGTATGCTGTTTGCAAATGGATACTGTCCTCCAGTAAGATGCAAGTCCCACAGCACTGCAGGGGTACATCATACCATATGTCTGTTCCATCACGTGTGTGAGTGGCTGAGGGAGGGGAGAGGTCCCCACCAGAGGGTTAACTTCAAACAGTTAACATGGAAGCTGTCAAAAGGGGTGTCACTTCTGGGCTCCGATTCAGCAAAGCTCACGAGCATATGCTGAAGTGCTTTGCTGAATCAAGTTCTAGCAGAGAAACTTGTCAAAAACACTTTACCTCGTCCATGTGACTGTCATGCTAATCTTAAGCCTTCCAGAAACTTCTGCGTATATTTTTCTAATAGCTACTCTCAATTTGAATGAAGGTTTTACAATGTATTTCTGTCGTAGGCTGCAAGTTAAGTCATACTAATTTTCCCATTTCTGCATTTTAAATTGATAATTTTCCTAGAAAATAACAAGCACCCAGAACCTTTATTAAAAATAACATTAAGCCCCTGTGTTATGGTAAAGCAACAGCCTGTATCATTGGCATGATTATAAAAGCGTTACCTTGCGCCTCCGAAGTAGATTGCCCCATAACGTCTGTACCATCTCTAGCATGACGGATACCTCTGAAGAATTTTCAGCTGAAGCAGAGATTGTGAGGAAGAGGAGGGGTAATGACCTACATGGGAGGCCACTCAGTGAAAACTAAGCTAAAGCCATTTTCTGCTGGAGAGTGTTTCCTTTGTTCTAAATTCGTGGCAATGGTGCGAGGGATGACTGGGAAATGTAGTCTTGAAATGCAAAGGGAAAACAAACTGTGTTCCAATGAACTGATTGGGTCTTCTTACTGCACGTACTGCAGCTGACAGCTTACTCTTAAAGTAGTTCTATCTCATTTTCCATTAAATAATGAAATACTGCTCAGGCAGTGATCCCTGTCGATGATTAGAACAAAAATGTGTGACCACAAATGGACAATAGCTTTCACAACTATGCTATAGCAATGAAGTGAGATAGTTAAATTTTTATGGTCTTACATATGTAGTAGATGTCCTGACTGTGCATTTTTATATAAACAATCATTTATTCACACCAATTTCATTTTCATCAGTCCTAAAACTTGATGTGTTTTATGTTTAGCATTATCACGGGAGGAAACTATTCCCTTGAGAGCAGAAACCTAGTGAATTTTCACATAAGCACCACACTAGCATTTCCTTCCTCGTGGAGACTGTAGCATTCAGCAATTCCAATTCTGCTGGGAACTATAGTGTGGCACCATTACAGCAAATAATCTGAGCGGTTACGTTCCTAAGTACTGTTAGTGGCAATACCATGCTGAGCATTTGAGGCAAAGCAGGTGTGATTTTTATCTCTGGTTTAAGAATAAGAGTGTTTCTTTTCCTGTTTATAAAGATATGTCTCGATTGGGACCCAGTACGTAAATATATCTGAGTGAAGGTTGGTTAAAGAAATGAAATAAAAATCACCAGACCCCAGAGCTGGACGTAGGACTCCAGGTGGGGTCTCACCAGAGCGGAGCAGAGGGGCAGAATCCCCTCCCTCACCCTGCTGGCCACACTGGTTTTGATGCAGCCCAGGACACGGGGGGCTTCCTGGGCTGCCAGCGCACACATTACTCACTGTCTTTCCATCCTCTTTTTTTGGTTGTCTCAACCTACAGCGGAGAAGGTCTCTTCACACCTGCCTCCTTTTGTAGAATGAATGCATTAGTACTCATCTTGCTGGAAATATGAGACCACTCCAGAGTTGAAATAAGGGTTTTGGTGAAAACCTTACTTAATCATAGTTTTGGGCATCATTTCAAACAAAATATATATCAGCCAGATCTGTTTGAACTCAAGCCCAAATCTGCCTGGAAGATTTGTGAACTTCAGAAAACACAGTCCAAGTTTTACATATTACACTGAAATCCAAACTTGCGGAGATTTGGTCATCTTTACAAAAATTTTGTACAGCTCCAGCGAGACACCTCTTTCAAACATTTCATTTAAACTCTTTTTCCCATGACTTGAACTCCCTCTTTCAGCTCTGCAGAAAAAAAAGGTCACTGTGACAGTTGTGTTTGGAATTGTATGTGCACTTACAGGAGGGGTTTGCAGAGGAACAGAGTTTGTTTTACCGCATGGCTGGGGGAAGAAAATACTTGTAAAGTATTCCAGTATTTCACATCTGTTGCAGTGGATAACTCTAGCACTGCCAAGAGAGAAACTATAATACTTGATGGAGATCAAGATAGCATTTCAAGAAATGAAGAGCTGTGTTTCTTCTGGAGCAATGCTGGTGGTCTGGGGGTCCTCCACTGAGGCTCTGTTGCTGTAGGTTGAGTTGGTGAGAAATTTTGCTCATGAGGCCCCTACAGCATTGCATGTTCCAAAGTAAAGCGACGGACGGTTGGACTAGATGATCCTTGAGGTCTCTTCCAACCTTAATGATTCCGTGATTCTATGCAGTATTGTATGAGCACAGCAAAATTGTTCAACAGTGGTCATGTGAGAGATGTTCTGCTGTATCAGCAATGGAGTTTGTCTTTTGGGGGTAAAGAGACCAGAAGTTCAGTAACGAAACCTAGCCTGCATGTATTTCACAGCAGGCTTTTTGGTTTAGTGTGTTTGTTTATTTTGCTGGGTTTTTAAGGAAATTGTTTGACTTGGTTGAGTCATTTGGTTCTAACCTTATGTTCTGGCAGTAGAACTACTCTTGAGTAAGTCCCTGGTAAAAGCAGTGGCATTTGGCAGCAGCTCCTGGTCACTTGTCCAATACTGTATTTAATCTATTGGAAACAAATGATGTGCAGTCTCTGAAAGGGTGTGGGAGATGCCCCTCCCCTGGTCTTGAACCTGTAAAAAGCAGTTTACTTAACTGTTTTACCAGAAAAGCTCAAATACAGAAAGATGGATGTTGTCAAACACCCTCTCTGTTTTCAGCTAGCAAACTATTTTGCTTCTTTCTAATTAATGCTGGAAAAATAATTATTTTACAGAATTGTTTTTTTCCAATTCTAAGAATACTTTAGATTTGCCAATACTGGTTTGTTCTTCGAACTACGCTACACATTATACTAAGCTTTTGTTTTTAAATATTTTTGCAGTTGTAAGTTCAGGAGGGGGAAAAAAAAAGTGCCTTTGTTTGCTTAATGAAGTTGGCTTTATGGATCCATATAACATCAGTGCCTTAATTACTACAAATGGATAATAAACGCTTCCCTATATATGAGAATGGGAGACACGCAGTGTGACTGTCATTAGGAACAATTGGATTTTCTCTTGATAAGTTGGTAAAAAATGTAAATACTACAAATAACTGCCTGAGGGCATGCTAGATAACTATGCCAGGAACCATGCAGCAAAACTCATTGTTACAGAAATTGCTTCCTCTGTTGGAGTTGAATGCAGAAGAAACTGAACGCACATTCATGCAGAAGTTGCAATATTTTTTACATTCTTTGTGAACATTTTGCGTTAAGGTGTCTGGCGTATAGTTTTCTTGTATTATGGGAAAGAGCTGAATAATGGCAAAGGAGTGGTTAGGATCCCGTTTTTCATAGTAGGACACAGCTCCTTGGCTTTAGGCAATTAAATCAACCCTGTGTTCTGTGGGATATAGTCAAAAAAGTAGTTTTATTCTTTCCATGTGAAGCAGCTCATAAGATGTATCTTGTGACCAACAGAGGAAAAGAAAGGTTGGTCTTTGCATTTCACAAAGTTGTTCAGAGACGAGGCGTAGCCCTTGCTGGCTGGGTGGGTATGTCATCAGTCGAGGTGCCAGCTCTTCAAATGAGTTCGCAAAAGCTGAATGTTGATTTCAAGGAATTCAAGCAATTTTGTTTGGGGAAGATCATGACAAGTTTCATTTAGCAAACATAACCCTTTGATTAGGGATTTACTTTAAATGGACCAAGAATAGGATTCCCTGTTGGAATCTATTTGATCTAATAGAGATCCTGTCTTTCTAGGTCTATATGGGTGCTATGAAGATCTTCTCTTGATCTCACATCGCTCTTTTTATGCCTTCCACAAGTGTAACTTCTCCAGCATGGCCCAGAAAGGGCCAGCACTGAGCTTTGAGAACTTCAGAGCTGTAGAACAAATGGGCAAAACGAGCACAGGGCTGTCAAAATCACTATGCTCCTCATGGATTCCATATCAACGTATAGGAAATTTCTACCTTGCGGGAGTCTCTGTTCACTAAAAGCAGGGTACTGTCAGAAACACACAGGAGGAAGGGAGCAAGATGGCAAAGTGCTTGGGGTTAAAAGCCCTCTTGTGATTTGGGGTGTGTTTGCTGTGACATGCCAGCAGGTGCTAACAGGAGTGCTGGGCAACCTGGCCTTGATGTCCAAAGGGGGAGATTGGTTGCTTCAGTCCTGTGTTAATCACCGTAGATGTCAGTTTATGGTGTCGTACTGGCACTGGAACAGCTTTGTGCTTTGTTGCTTGTGTCTCTACTGTCCTTTTGGATGGTATACCTTGTTTTCATTTGTCAATATGATCAGCAGATCTTCTGAGGACTGTGGTGAATGCAAGGGCTGCTCTGGAAATGGTTGCGTTTTTGTTCTGTTCTTGCATTGCATTGTGAATCTTCATTTTGTAGAAAGCTGCCATGCCATAAATTGAGAAGAAGGCAACACAAGATAAATTAGCTGTACCATCCTTTATATGGAAGATTTTATGATGCATTCTTCCCCGTATGAGACTCCCATCATACCTACCTCTTAAAATGAAGACTGGTGAATAATGGCTTAGGCAAGCAATAAATACATAATGCAATGCCACCTTTGAACCTTGTAGCTTGTGCGTAGGTCAAAGATTATATGGGTTGTAATCATGATTTATGCTTTCAGTCTCTTGATATTTTTTAGACCATCTTTGTTTGTCTGTTGGTATGACTTTAATTATTTAATGATTCTATTTATTTTTAGGAGGCCACTGTGATCCTTCTGATACAACTACAAAGTACATTTATTTTTCTGAATATGAAATAACTCAAACTTTGTTCAATATACACAAACTCATTTTGTTCAATAAGGCAGGCATATTCAGAAAAGTGTAAATATGTCTATGTAAGTTTCTATATGCAAGATTAACAGTTCGTTAAAGAGAGAACTTGATTTATTGTTGGTAACAGGCTTAGCAATTATCTGTCTTTTAGCAAATAATGTAAACTTCCTAATTGCTGCAGAACAATAATTACACAAAGACATCTTGACAGCTTCCATATTAATTAATCTCATGCTGGCTGATTTGAAAACTTAAGCTTAACTGATGAATGATGACTGTATCTCGGAGCTTCTAAACTTAATGTTATTTGATGTTAAAAGTGCATCAATCAACCCTTAAGCATAACTTGACAAAATAATTTGATAGTGGCAGATGCTTGTTTTCATGTGTCTGTCTTGTGCTGATTCTTTGCTGTACCTGAGGTGTGAGCGTACCTGGCTTATGGTGAAGGGCTTTCTGACTTGGTGACAGCAAATACTGTCATTTCCTTCTGCTCTTTCCTGTTCTTGCTGTTTGGCTTGCAGGAGCTTTGTTGCAAATAAACTTGTACACCGTACCTCAGGGTACTGGTTTTCATACAAAGCTCTGTTCTTATTCTTACCCTGAATTTCAGGCTAAGCTGCCAGATTTAGTGACACGTGAGCGCGTTCTGTCTGTGCTGCAAAGCAGTTCCACAACCTCCATTCAAACACTGTGGATGGGCTGACTACCCTTCTTGGTTGTTTCCTTTACGCTGCAATTTGAAGTTAACTGTTCTGTGGAGCAGTGGGTGCTCTCGCCTTACCTTGCTTCTTGTAGGACCACTTAGAACGTAGCTTTCACGCTGTGCCTTGTGCTGATATTTGTCGGGTGGGTTGTGTGCTCCTTGTTCTTGAGTCTCAAGGACTCCTCGAGTAAGTTCTCTCTTGGAAGACGTTGGATTTATGGTACATACGATCAAACAGTGGTGCAGCAGCCAAGAAAGTCAATGTGTTCTTTCATCATTGGTATGCTCTTGGAGGTGCGTCACTTCAGAGGTGAATGACAGACATGATCCCTTCCCTCCTGCTTCAGTTTGTGTTTGTTAAGTGTGTGTGTTTCCACAAATGTGCATTCACCATCAAATGTGATGTGTTACTGAAAATCTCAGGCTTTATCTCATTGAGCTTTTCTCTGCTACTTGATAATTTGCGAAGGGGGACGCTGCTGAACTGTGGGAGGACGGTGTAGTATGTGCAGCCGGAATGCAGAGGCGCTGGGTGGCACAGAGGGCAGCCAGACTGCGAGCCTGGCACTGCCAGACCAGGGTGGTGTTGGCACACCATGGCTTCAGTACCAAGTTCAGTTTTTAACCTGCTGCCTCTGAAACACATGGCCAAAAGGTTTCAAAGCCATGGTGGTGTCTGTTGTCACTGAGATTTTAATCCACTATTAGCTATATTAATACAGCTTTTACTTTTGTGTTTCAGTTCTAATGATCTGTATAATCCCATTAACTGTCTGGGAGCTCAAGCATGGCCCGTTGGAAGGAAACCTCAGAAGAGCAGCAGTCAAATGTAAGTGGCACTGAACATATACAGTTAACAATCAAGTGTAATTGCAAGGAATAGTGTTTGGAATAGATGACTATACTCTAGCCTCAGGGCATCGTGGCAGATGTAACATAAGGTTTAATAAACTATACGTGCCTGTTGCCAGTATTACTGTATCAGAGTAATAATAACACTGAGAGTGAAAACATCCATCAAAAGTTGACAAATCTGACACAGATTATACATATGCACATGCGTATATGAAAGTTGCTGCTTAAATCTGATGGAACTGCTAATAAAAATCCTTTAGTGGTCTTAATGAAACATCATTTTGTACTTATTACTCCTTTCATCTGAGGTTATCTTTGAGAAACAATCATTTGAGCATTGTTGGAAAAGGTGCTTGTAATTACAAAAGTAAATAGCAGTACGTTGGCTGATAAATCACAGGTACAATGGCTCTGTTCAGAGAGGAGCTTACAGTTAAAGCTTGAAGTTAAAACTTTAAACAGTGAATATACACAATTACTTTTAGCACAGAGGTGGTATCTGTCTTGCTGCATATTCCACTAAGAAATCCTCCTAGATAATTGACTCTTGTTTCAGTTTGTTGGTGGTCCACTTGCAGATGTATGCTTTTTTTAAGAACCAGAAAAAGAACATATGTATAATTATAAATAGTGTGTGTGTGTGCATAGTTTTGGTTTTGTGTTTCGTGGTGTGGTTTTCTTTTTTAAAAAAAAAGGTCCCCAAACAAATACCAAGGAGGACATTCTTTTGAGCTGACCTGGCTATTGCAGCTGTTAGTCCCATGAGTGCCCCATTCAGGGGGCTGACCTCTTTATTGGAGCTGGCAACATTGCCTACAGGATACAGCCCTGAATTATGAACTGGGCAGGTATGACAGCTTTGGCAGTAGCTTGATGGGCCATGTGATCCTTCTTCCTTCTCTTCAATATCTATTAAAATAGTGTTCTAAGATCTATTGGTGAAAACAAGTATGGACGTAAGTGGGTGGGGGGAAGCTGTACGCATAGCTTAACTTTTATGGCAAGACCCAATAAGTGCCAGTATCCTAGCTAAGCAAGAACAACGGCAAGCTGCATGCTACATATGAATTTAAAATGTTAGTGTCAATTAAAAATAAAGCCCCTGGTTCAACTGTGTATATGTAGCCACTTTCCAACTGTATTGGTTCTTTACTCACGCTGAACACACAACTTCAGGGATCAACTTCCAGATCAACATTTCTGCCTTGAATTTTGAAACTTAAGGTGAGCTGCTCATGTGTTGTGTGTCCTCCCCAAGGCTAGAACAGATGCATCTAGCTGTAGAGCCCACCCTTGCAGGTCTCTGCTGCGTTGGCAGCTTTTCATTGTGTAGTCCTTTTTTCCCCGATTGGAAGCTGCGTGTCGGACATAGCAACTGGCCCAGTGAGCTACTGATACCTGGGATGCTCTGGGACTGTGCAGGATGCGAGGGATTCTGTCCCACCAAGGAGAGTTTCACACCTCACTGCAAATCACGTTACCCCTGTTTTATGGTTTGGGTTAAGTACTTTCTCTCATGTCATCAAACATGCTGACCATAGTCTGCATGCTTAGGGATTTCCTCTCATGCAGTCCATCAGTTCAGAGCAAAGCAAGCACAGGCTTTTTAAAAGCAATTCTGAACACTTATCTTCCCACTGATGGTAGTGGGAAGTCCAAGGAGATTGGGTACCAATGTCCCTATGCCGCATCAAAGTTGGTTGAGAGACTAGATTAGTTTAGTTGGGCTTTTATTGGAGCCTGTTGCAGAAAAATTGCACTTAATTTTCAAACAAACATCTTATTTGCACTCAAATGCAAGTGCTAACATTTCTGTAAACCTGTTGCAGGTACTTAAATTTGGCATCTGCTCCAGTGGAGTTAATAACACAAGTAAAAGAAAATGTAGCCATGAGGCTTGCTTAATATTACCTTAGAGACTGGATTTGTTCCTTTGAAAATGTATGCTCATGGGTAAGCGATACAATAAACTTCCACTTTTCTTCTGCATACAACGTGTGACTATTGGAGCATTTAGTCTTTGACCTTCCAAATTAATACCTTGCAGAATATTAATGTTGTACATCCCTTTTGGGGAGATTTAGGCAGGTAGAGAGACCCTCTGAAATTAGTCTCTGGGGACAGACTGTTCAGAATTCCAAGGCTCCTACTCTGGGAATGTTCAGTTTGGGTCTGTCTTTGAGCTCGTCCTTGTGCTTATGGAGCATTAGGAACTATGTAGAAATGCTTATTAATTGCTATTACTGTCATAAAACTTATGACAGCACCTGAACTCTTCAAAGGTGCTTCCCAATTCAGGGAGGTGTTATATAGGCCACAGTAGAGATCATGTTTGTTGGAGTTAATATTCTTTAAGTGTGTTCTTTGTGTATCTTATTAGATATATTTCTAGCCAATGACCAATAAAAACAGCATTGGATTTTGCTGTTTTTTTTTTCCCAAATGTGTGATATATTCACAGTTTCTGAAGAGGAGGGGTTTGTTTATATTGTATTGCTCTGCTGCAAGAGCTAATATATTAAACATTTTCCCAAAGGATATCTGTGGTCTTTAATTAACTTTTTTTCCCATAGGCCTATAATATAGCATTATACAATATTTGGTCAGTACCCTGCTCTCCTACTCTTGTGTAGGACTTATTGGCTCTCATTTCCTGGGGGAGCATTATGAGCGCAGACAGGAAGAATGCATCAAATGAAAAGTTAATTGTGTTTAAGCTGCGGGTGAGAGGGAAACAGGATTGAGCCTTCCATTCTGTTGTGCCTCTATAATAAGAAAAGCTAAATACACACTTTCCTAGGCCACTAGCCCAGGAAAGCAGGGGAAAATATCACCCCAATCACAGAACAGACAAAACAGAAAACATGCAAACAGCCACAGGAAACTTCATACTGTAGTTTGAAAGCTGGTTACAGGATGATGGAAATAAGTGATTACTTCCTGCGGAAGGATAAAATCCTGTTTGCTGCCCAAAGGCCGCTATGATTTGTCCTGTTATCTAAATTCCATTGTGCACGGAAGCAATGGTGAGGGATGGAATAGAGGAACTTAGCCTTTACAGCTTCATCATAAATCACTACAGTGTATTTGATGCCAGGCTGTGGGCAGCTTCCTGCCAAAGCCTTGGCCGGCACGGGTTCTTTTAGAGGGCAGCCAAATGGGGCACATCTGAGACTAGATCATGAGCCACTTTCAGCAGTTCTGAGTGCTCCAGACCCAGCTACATGGCTTTCTCATGCAAAATCTGTTTTGTGTGAGGACGTGAGTTCCCAAGTGGGTGATAACATGAGAAACAGCAGCTGTTTCAGAGCAGGATTTCCAATATCCTTCTCATTTGAGATGTCCCTATTGCTTAGAAGACATTTTCATTGGAAAAGCTCCAACTGTCAGCAGCAATTTACCCAGCAAGGGTCTGTTATTTTCTACCCTAATATGGTTAATGGGGCTTTGTGGAAGCGGGTCTTCAGCTGTCTGCTTGATCGGTGGGAAGATATTTCCCCCCCTGGTTTCAGCGAGATAGTTCTAGACTTTCATTTTTGGATTTAAGGTTTTGTATGAAGTAAAATCTGGTGAAAATTGCTGGATCAGAAAGGTGCACAGTTTCTGATTTAGTTCTGTGCCTTCTATCAAAAACACTTGAAGTCTTACCTAGGAATGGAATTTCAGGACAACTTTAATCCAGGTTTCTTCGATACTTGACCATAGTTTACTCAAAAATTCATAAACCAGAGAGATTATGGCTTGAACGTGAGCTTTGTAGCTGTAGTGAAAATGGTTTAGAATTAGAAAATGGTTTGTCTAGAACTGAACTTTGCCTGGTCATATTTCAGGCTTGAACAGTAGAGGCCAGGTCCAGAGACAGAGCTTTGTTAACTTCTAGGAAATGAAGAATGGAGCGTGGAAGAAGGTGGGGAGGTGTGCTGTGTGGAGAAGATGGACCACAACGTGATGATTCACTTGAAATTTGCTTTGAATATTGCCACAGTCTGTAGAGTGCGCAGACTAGCATTTGTTGAGTAAGAGCAGCTCAAGACCCTTCCCAACAGTGAGCATGTGTGTTCTTGTAAATCAAAATTATTAACTGGTGTGCTGGGATCTAATGTGCCAACTGCACGTGGCAAGCTACATCATCGTTGTGGCTTTATTAGTTGGATGGTTGTAACCTCCAGAGATCTTAATTGAGGTTTCATCGCACCGTTCATACGCTTAATTAAAAAAATCAGTTTAGTCTACTGTCCAGATTCTGCAAATATCTGCATGTTCTTAGCTTCATTAATGAGTGTAATTTTGCTGGAAATTAGTGAGATTGTAATAAAATAAAATTTTAACATAATCATGAACCAAGCATACTTCTATATGCCACAATGTTGTTGCTCTAAGGGCCGATACCGATGATGCCGTTTAAGCAAGGTCGATTATTAGTGAACGCGTTCAGTTGTTAGCGTGTGACATACCTTGTCACAGCAGAACCTGAGAAGTTCTGCCCTGTTTTCCCTTCATATCTAGGTATACTAATCACTTTGGATTTTACTCTCAATGTAGTATGACAGGATGTGACTGACACTTGGGAACACAGTGAAAGTGATGATTGCCCAAGCGTCTTGACTGGAAATCCAGCTAAATAAAAGTAGTTTTCTGAAAGTAGCCTGGTGGAAAGGACCTTAAAGAAAAAGGCGGGGTGGGTGTATTTAGCTTTCTAATATGCAGGAATTCCTGTGTGCGTCAGCCTGCTTGTTTTAAGAATGTGTAGATGAAGTGCTGAAATGCATTAAATCTTCTCTCTCCTCTAAGACAATGGTTTTATTAAGAATGCAGACACACAGATGCAGCTGTGCCTGACTTTAATTGTTATGTCCGTAATACCAAAACAAGATGATTGGATTGAGGCATCCAAGCTGTTTGTACAGAGCGCATTTAAATTGATTTAGAAATGGTATTTTTCGTCGAGATGGACAAAGTTAGTAACTTTCTTGGGTATTTGTTATGTGATAGGCTTTTCTCTGAAGTTGAGTATTATGCAAACTGCTATTTTTAACAATTGATTTGCATATTGGTTTTCTCTATAGCCTAAACAAGAATAAAGAATTGCTGCTACGATTCTAATCTTATGGACAACATGTTATAAAAAAATAATCTCCTGATATCAGATATCGTTAACTGTGATTAAAATAAGTGGCAATGGTTTGGTGAGGAGCTATAAAGGGGCATTTTTAACTACGTTCTCAACCTTTAGTTCTTTTAACAGGACACTGTTAGATCGAACTCAGTATCAGTATCCTTGTTCAGGTAGAATTAAATAAAGATGATCACAGCTTATATTCGTTCATAGATCTTAGAAGACATCATAGGAAACTTTATTTAAACTTTGAACAGCATTATTTTTTGTGTAGATAAAGGGGATGCATTTGAGATTAATACAGTTCTGCATGGATGGTGGGTGGGAAAATAATCCTAAATGCTGATTTGTGATGATCTGTAACTTACGATACTGATGCTATGCCAAGCTGGGTAGAAACATCTGGCAGTCTTAGAAATCAGAGCTAGGGCATCATTTGGTTTAGCTGTGTGTGATAATGTATCTATGAAGTAATGACATAAGAAGGAAGAGTTGTGTATGTGTGCTTAAAAAGGGGTGAAACAAGCTGGTTCAGTTTCAGTAGTAGTGGTGGGGAGGTATGGGCACAACTGCATATTTTTGACTGTTGCCACTGCAGAACTCATCTAAGCCTAAAGTAAATTTCTTTGTTAAAGGATGTTCTGCTGAGTTACACAGGCTGTCTTTGCTTGAGCTATCACTAGGGCAAATCCACCTGTCAACAAGGCAGTTTTGTTGATCAGTCTTTAATGCTTTGCAGAGTTTGCTGGTGGCCAATGTTAAAATCCCGGTGGAGATTAATTATTAAATATGTTCTTTCCCTTGCTGGAGATTTATAGTGCTTTGTGAGAGAACACCTAGGTCTTTGGAGAATGGTATGATGCCAAGTGTCAGTTCTGTTAAGATCCATTACAAGATGAAGATTCATGCTGTGGTGCAAATGGTACTTGAAGTCTCCTGCTACATATGTGCCTGTCTGTAGCGAAATATCCCTCTGGAGACTGGCAGTTCAGTTGCTACTCTCTTGATGCAGCTTGTTCCATCTGTCACTGATGCTTCAGCGCTTAAGTGACACATCTGAAATAATAAGGGCTTGGATCTATTCTGACCAGTTTGGAACTTGTCGGAACTCTTCTGGGTTCTAAATTTAGGACCTACCTGAAAATAATAGTAGTTGAGGAGAAAGGGTCTGTCCTCTGCTGGGAGCCTTGGAGTACTAAACTTAACTCATAATATAGTGCTCTGAAAGCAGCAGGACCGTTATCTGTACATAAAGGAGTTTGTATGTAGGTCTATATATGGATTTCCTAAGATTTTGAATCTCAAGGAGAATTTAAAACATCCAACTCTTTCATTATCTTAGCTCTGGTAAAATATGAAGGCTTTTATGCTGTGGCATAGTGCTATTTTATTGTAAGTTATTTTTCAGTAGTCTACAGGAAGCAGAGGAATTACTTTCAAACAGTCTAATTTATGGTCTAATATTTATATAGGACTGATTTGCAAGTAATTAAATATCTGTGCTTGTATTGAATTTCCTTTTAAAGAGCAATAACTTAAGTCTAAAGAAAATGCTGTGGAGTTTCACCCATTCTAAAGTCTAAAAGTGTTTTTCAAAGTAAACAATGGATCACACTTATTTCCCTGCATGTAAAATAATGAAGAAACCTATGTCATTTTGGATATGGAAGAATGTAAGTTCACTTTTTTAATGTCCAGCAGCCACCATGTCCCACTGCCACATTGATGTTCTCAACACTAACTACATTATTTGGTGCTTCTATGAGAAGCCAAACTCTCTAGAAAAGCTGAGTTTGGAGTTCCTTAAATCTTGCCCTAGGAATTTTTTCCCCTTTCAAGTTACAAAAACTGCATATCTCTCTTGTGACTGCTTTGTACCTGACAGACTTAAAAATAGGAAAATGAGAGCAACTGGGGCTTCTGAAGAAGCTATTGAGGAGAAAGACAATTAGGGTGAGTGAGGAATGGGGAGAGAGAAGATTTGTTCTGAAGAGGTCTGTAGGAAAAAAATTTTTGGATGAATCCTGGTGGATTCAGCCATCAGGAAATAATGGTATTCGTCATTGTACACACTACACATTAAAGAGACAGAAAAACAGTGATGGGCCTTTCTTCCTTTGTTGTCCTTCATGATTCCTTTGCCTTGGTTCCCCCTTTCTTTTTTCTTTTTTTTTTTTTGTTGGAGGAGTGGAGTATAGCCAGATTTTCTGAATTTAGGATATTGTGGCAATACCACTTTCCTGTGTTATTGCTGTATGCTGTTTGGCTTTTACCCTTTGAACAGATGAAAAGCTGCTGGATTACTTTTGACGTGTCCTGAAAAGTACTTGCTAATATTGTGTTTGATGAATGCAAGGAAAAAAAATTAATCTTTCTGAAACTGAAGGCAAAACTTGTTGTCTTACTTACGGAATTGCAACACTTGGGTTGTGAAGTACCAGAGCAAATAACATTCTGCATCCGGCTGGAGCTGTGGTAACAGAACGCATACTGCAGAATACCCATCTGAATTATTCTAATGGCTTAGAAGCCTGCGGAGAATTTCACGTGCCATTCTGTGCAATCCTGTACCTGGCAAAACCACCCATGGCAGCGCCTGAGGTCCTGGAGTGTCTGCTGCTGTTTGGCAATGTGTGTGCCTTAGGAGGTGCTGGTGAGCCCAGCGTTTGGGCTTGTTATGAGGAAGCTGGAACATGAAATTCCCAGCTATCCGTGGAGCTACCTATTAGGGAGCAAAGAGAACTTAGTGCTTTCACTTCTCCTTCGCAGATTGCAGTGAATAGGAGAATATTAATTTGGCATTTGTGAACTTGGAGATTTTAAAACCCACATTGCTGTGGCATGATTTTGGGGGTTCCAGTGTTGGAATGGAAGAGTGACATCTAGAAGAGAGGTCTTAATAGTCACTTGCCTAGCAATTATAGCGCTTGCATACTAAGTGAAAGACCCTGATTCAAGTCCCTGCTCCAGTTAATATTTAATGAGCTTTTAGAAAATGGGGCTGAGGAGGGAGAAACCCTGAAGTGTTTGAGCGGGACATGAGAATAGTCATGTGGCTGGTGGTTAACAACTGAGGTATTTTACATCTGAAGCTAGTCTCTCTGAACTGATGAAAATATTTCTCACGCATTTGCATGAGTCGGAAGTTCTATCCTATTTCTGAGAATAACTCTAACTCTACCATTGAAATCATTAGGCTTTCAGTAGAAATGTCTCAGCCAGACTGCTTCTGTGGCCAAAAATCAGAAGCCATTTAGCTGGAAAACTGTAAAGAAAACAGTAGTGATGTTACTAAGAAGAAATCTTAATAATCTGAAACAAAATGTTTGTCCATTTAGAGGCTTTCTCAGCTTTAGTTTAATGATTATTACATAGATTTCTACCTACAATTTTTGTGTGTGTTGATGGTGTTATTCCTGCTACTAAAGAGCATTTGTGTTTGATTTTTCTAGAGCTTTTACCTATAAAATCGTAGGTGAGGAAGGGTATCCAAGAAGAGTAAAAAGTAGTGTGACACAAAACCATGAATGCTGCAATCTGAGTTTTTGTTCATAATTAAAGATCTTTCTAGATCATGTAACATGCTACAGAGCTGCTGATAAGGTCTCTCCCCTTTCCCTGGACAAGCTTTTTCAGCACCCTGGATACTCGATCAGCTGGAACCTGTACCTCTGGTAGGTTTGTCAGCCTGTGAGCTAACTGGTACGCTCGTTCGTGCTGCGAGCACACTCGTCACTGTACAGGTAACAGGCTCAGAAACCTGAGGTTAGATTTAGTGTTAGATTTTTAGTTAGATTTTTTTACTGGGCTATGGATTTCTGCACCAGATTGTGCCCCCTGAGCATCTGTTGACTCCTAACTTGCACTTTAAATGGTGTGCTTTTGTGGGGTGTGCACAGGGGTTCATATCTGCCTTTCTGTGCAGTGGAAACGCTGGGTCAGAACCCAGATCCTATGCACTAAAGTCATGCGAAGAGTAATAACTGGGAGAAAACAGATTTGGATATCTGTGTTAATCATAGTGCTCAACGAGGCAAGAAGGGACAGAAAGCTCCCCCACAGCAAAGGCCAGAGAGTATTCCTCACCACACAGCTTTGCTTTGCCAGCCCCTCCATGTACAGATGGGACTGTATGTCTGTATCCCGCAGGCTGTAATTGTCTGTTTTCCTGGTGCTGTTGCTGGCTGCAGTTGCTGCTTTTTTTTTAGTGCTTCTCATTCTTGTGATCGTTCTGTTAATCGGTCCCTAAGATCAGATAAAAAGATGAGAACAAAACTTGGTGTTCAACACTCTGGTTTGGGACAAATCCTTGACCAAACGCTAACTGAAATGGCCGAATGAGAAACGTGGTTCTTGGAAGCTAAGAGTTTGCTAAGGGTCTGCCAGGCATGATGGGGGGGTGTAATAGTAGTGGTGGGTAAACCCAAACAAAAGAACAAAAAAAGGAGGAAATATGTGGAGTTTAGGGGGAGACAGACTGTCATATGTGGCAGGCTTATGAAGACTGGCAATGCTTCATCTACACTTTGCGTGGCACTTGCAGGCGTTGAGGGTCTGCTTTCTGTTACCCGCGGCGCTGATGAATGCATAATTACACATATAGGCTTCTGAGATAACAGTTCTTGCTGCTATTATTTAATGCTGGGGAAAGCTTTACTCTGCAAGAGATTCCTTATTAGCATGTTTTACTTAATTTGTTCTTTGTTATCAATTTGCTGTCCTGCAATTACTCCTGCAAATTGTATCTTGGAATTTGCTAAAAGCATCTATTCCTATAAGCAATCCCAACACTGAGAGGTAGGACAACTAGCACAGAAGCAACACACAAGCTCATGTGGACACTGAAATTTTATTTCAGGATAGTGTCTGTTGGCTTGCGCCATTTCCTTTCTGATCACATTATCTAAATCCATGTCTATTAGTGTAGTTTTATTAATTTCAGTAATGTATTGAGTGAAGATTAATTTACTACATATCTTCAGTCTTCAAGTATGAAATCAAAGGTCATTGTATTCTAAATCCAACCTTGGATGTTACCAACCTATGGATGAAATATTCAATACTGCTTATGTTATACTGACATTTAGATTTAGGCTTTTAATTGCCAAAAAACTTCTGAGGAAAAAAAAAAGCTTAAACTGCCAAGCCACTGAAATGATTTTGAAGACTTTTTTGTGTGTGTGTGTTTTAAGAATGTAAATGCAAAACTCTTCATTAAATACTGTAGAACAGTTCAAGTCTGGACAGCATTGTCAGTGAAGACCACTTCCCTTCTATGATCATATTAAGAATACAGGCAGAATGAAGACTGATATTCCCAAAAGTGCTTGAGATAATCAAATCCCCAACTCCTATTAAATTTCAGGAGTACTCTAAGCAGTAAGGTGTTGGGGGAAAAACATAGAATCACAGGATGGGTTGGGTTGGAAGGGATGTTAAAGCCCACCCAGTTCCAGCCTCCTACCATGGGCAGGGACACCCTCCACCAGCCCAGGCTGCCCAAAGCCCCATCCAACCTGGCCTTGGACACTGCCAGGGATCCAGGGGCAGCCACAGCTTCTCGGGGCACCCTGTGCCAGGGCCTCACCACCCTCACGGGGAAGGACTTCTCCCTAAAATCTAATCTAAATCTACCCTCCTTCAGCTTAAACATGATTTATAACCAGTTACTGTGGTGCTATTGATAACTCTGTTGCTCTTTAAATAATTCAACCACGTTGGAATACACAGCTGTGTAAAAGAATAGATCAGTGTTTTTTGCTTTATGAAAACCAATATATTAAAAAATTTAAGAAAAGAAATAAGAATAATGAACAAAAGAATGACCCACAGTGTGTCAATAAAAATAAGGAAACCATATAGTCTATGGCAACTTTAAAGAGCAAGTGAAGATTTTGTTTGTCTAAATTGGCACTGTCAGACGTACATCATCTTTTCCTGCAAAGGACCATGCGTTGGCTGAGGAGTGCAGTACGCTCTGCATAACTTGGGTTCAGGTTACAGTGAGAACCCTTCCAGTTGTGTGTTTTAGGCTTAGTGGGCTGAACTGAAGGGTGAAACTTATCATGAGGCAAGGTGAACTGGTGATCGGTGATCTCAGCAGGAGAATGGAGGATTGCTGTGTTTTACAGAACTGTTTTGTCCTGTGAATCAAATTCCATGAGATAATGGGTCACACCATATCATTATTGAATTTGTAGCATCTGAAGATGTTCCAGAAAGGTGGAATTGCACAGAGTCCTGGAGAAGGAGAGCAATGAGAAAAAACGGGCATTAGTTCCAGAATAAACAGCAACTACAGCTGACACTTGGGCTTCTGCAAAAGAACAGCTTTTTTCTGTCAGGGGTTTCCAATAAGGAATGGAAACTTCAAACTGTGCACATGCAGAAGGCCACCATGGCAGTTGGGAGAATCAGATGCATGAGTTTATAGCTCTCTTTTTCTGTTAACATTTTTTCCTAGTTATTTTCCACTTTTTGCTGGGCTGCTTGCCAAAGGTGCTGCCAAGCAGAGCAGAGTTATAGAGATCACCAGTACAGCATTTTGTAAAGAGAACCTGCAGAGTGAGATGTGTCTGCCTGCCCACCAGTGGGTACCTAGCTGCAGTGTGTGTTTTACTGCTTACATAGTTCCTCAGGATCTTGGACAGAAGTCAGAATTCTTTGAACAATCAATGTCCTTTAAGACTTAACATCACAGTACTTATCCTCCATTAGCTGTGGATTTCTCTTGTACTAAGGTACTTGGCTGACCTTTAATTTAATTTTCTTGATAGTTCAATTGATTGGGTTTTTCTGGGGTTTGTTTTTTCTTTTTTCCTTTAAGAACTTGTGTAGACCCCTTTTTGTGTCAGTTCAGAAGCCTGTGAGTATTTACCTTTGTACATCTTTGTTGCTGTCTTCGAATGGTTGCTTCTTACCCTTTTGCTCCGTGGCAGCCCATACAGGACCTTCATTTTGGCAGAGCCAACCACGTATGTGTGAATTCTGCTGTTAGATTTTCTTCACTGATTGATATGGTAAAGTTAAAAAGAATAAATCAACTTTTAACTGCCGTATTCTCAGCACAGATCTCATGTGCTATCCACAGCCTCTCTGCTTCATGGGGTATAGTGGTGAGGTCTTAATGATATACCTCAATCAGAGTTTTTATGAAGACTAGAAAGAACTGTTGATCGCTTAGTCCAACTTCCTGTGCAACACAGCCAGTGGACCCTTGCCCATCAATCTCTGCATTAAACCAATAACTTCTGTTTGGCCTCCGACATACCATTTTAGAAAACCATCCAGCTTCGAATTCAAGACCGCCAAGGAAATAGAGATTACTCCATTCTTAAGTACATTATTTTCACTGTTATAATCTTCAAATTCATACAGCTCAGCTAGATCGACATAGTCTGATGCCACCTCTGAAGGCATAGTGATCAAAGGGACTCTGGCACCGAAGTAACATGAGTATATTTGTAGAATTACTGTGTGACCTTGTGAAAGGAGGACTGATAAAGGTGAGTGGCACAGCAGACTGGCTGAACTAAAAGCAAAGTATGGGTTATTCTTCTCTGTCATAGGTATGGTGTAGTCTGTATTTCTGTTGTGAGAAGTACCGAGGTAGTTCACCAGATGTTTGAAGTGCAAGCTGTTAACATTTATGGTGGCACCTGATTTTGCAAGTATCAGTTCCACAGAAAAGTGCAGAGCAAATTATATCATGATTGCTGGTCTAAGAAGGGCAGTGTCTTGGCAGTGCAAAGTCCAGAGCTGCAAACATGCATGGCAAGAGTTACAGCCTTTCAGAAACATGGAAATACATTTGTGTCTCATCCAAAAGAGTGTTTGGGGGGAAAAAATGTGTTGGCTTCTCTTCAGTCTGTACTGGTATGCTTATAAAATCATGTGGGGAAATGCATTTATACTAATGCAAATAATTAAATACCAAAGCAATCAGGTGATGTGGTTGCTTGAAGGCTTTAGATCAAGACCAAAAATTTCCAGTGTACTGTAGATTGGCTGAAAGATCTTTGGAGTGGACTAACACATGGCAACAGCAGCCTATTGGGTTTTGCCTATGTGAATGTCATCCATCAATATAGTTACAGAGGTGTAAAATGTAGATTGTATAATGTCTCGTGTTTTAAATAAAAAACAATTCACATTTGATTCCAGCACAGATATACAATATAAGCAGTGATATATTTTTCATGCCTGGTACATTACCTTTGTTACTCTGCCATCTGAGATGCACACGAATAATATATCTAAAGCCTACAGAAGATATAGCACTTCTTGATGGAGAATTACAAAAGAATTTTCTTTTGTCTGTCTTGGGTAATATATAACTTAACTGTTCAGTTGATGAATGAACTTAGGGTGAGCAAGGTTTGTTGAGTAGGTGGAAAATCAAAGAGCAATGATTTCTACACACTCCCCCAGCTTCCAGACAATGATCCGTGAGTATTAAATCTTTCAGTTTAATTATGCTATGAGTTGCAGGGGCAAAATGCACGCAAAGAAATCACCAGCCCACAACAGCGTGGGGCTTTGTGGAGGAGAAGTCAGGGATGGGGATGGGGAAGGCTCAGCTCTTTACCTGTGTAACTCCTGTCCCAGGAAGTGGACTTGATGATCTTCATGGGTCCCTTCCAACTTGGGATATGCCATGAAATCAGATGAGGTCCGTGAGGCATTATCTTTCCTGCAGTAGTCAGTGAAGGAGGCTCTATGTTGTGTTTGTCAAAGATGCACAAAGATATGTGTGCTTGCAGATGAAAGTAGATGTTTAGTGGTCTGTCCAAAAGCAAACTTTGTGTTTCATACGATGTGTGAAAAGCACAGAAAAAAAAAATCCATGGTGGGCTGTGAGGTACAAAGAGATTGAGTCTGGTGTACCTCAGCTGTAGATAGTGGTAAACAGGAATATCACTACTCACACATTGTACACTTTACACTTCCCTCAGTGTCTGTTAGTGGCAAGTGATAGGAAGGGTCTTGGTCTCAATGCATTCTTACCTGACCTACTGCAGTCATTCTTATGTAAAACTGATGACCTTCTGTTCTTTTGAAATCAAACTTTTGGAAAGTCCTCAGTCAATCACAAGATTAGATCTTAGACAACATTAGGGGAAGGCTTAGATCCAGGAGTAGCTTCATAACTGGGGTTACATGAAGTCAATCATTGCAGCAGGCCTCTGTGATGGGCAACCAACAGAGAAGCTGGTGGTGATGCTTATGAGCCACACCTCTGTAAGGGTCTACGCCAAAATCACTCCAGCTAGCCGCCAAATGCCAGTTGTACAGAAGACCAGAAAAACAAGAGCTACAGGGCTCCCATTTGGTTGACACGCTCAGTGGGATGTCTCTGATTTAAGCAATGAGCCTCTTCTGAAGAATTAGTACAACCGGACAGCGCACTCTGCATGAATTTGGCTGGAGGATGCTGAGTTTTGGTTGGGTATTTGGCAAAGACGGAAGGGAGTGCTATGAGTCGGGTTTGCATAGCTGTCCGTCTGCAGAACTTTGACATGTGCCAGTTCCTTGACTTAGGCTGGGTTGTTGGGGGAGTGGCCGTCATAGCTAAGCCTCCATTTACTTCCTCTCATCTTCCTTTCACCTGTTTTGAAGTGGGCGCTCTGTACGTCTTCAGAACTTCAGACCTGGCTGCAGGTTTTGCTGGTGGTATTTCAAGTGCGGGTGACCATTTGTTCACCAAATAATCACATTTTTTGTGCTGAAAGAGTTTGCAAACTTAGAGTAATGCAGGTCACTTATTTGCAAGTCCCTCTAGCAAATGTTGAAAAGCATGCTGGGGGTTGGCATGGCTGCACAAAAAATGGCATTTTCAAAGTTCTGAGTTAAATGTAAGTTGGAAACTAAAGTACACCAGCAATACACGATGCAGAAGCAAAGAACAGCAAAGCTAAATGCTTTTTTATTTCTGCCCTCACTGAAGTCTGTGGAATTGCTGCTGTGCTTCAAGTCACACATGCAACATGTAGGTCTGCGTGACCAGAGCTTTATGTAATGGGATGAGGCTCCTTTGTGAGATAACTGTGTGGGGGGTCTCTGTTGTCTAGTACCGATGTTTCTTACTACGTCTGGTCCTGATTCTGTATTTCTTGAACTATTAATTAAAACTGAGTGGTCTCCATGTACACAAAATGTAGTAAAAACAAATAACAGCATCTCTTCAACTTAGTTTTGTTTAAATGTATTACAGGTAACTTAATATCATTTAGATTATATAGTTAGAAGTGTTTAAATGGTCTAATATCCTTTTAGTTATGCTGCTTACTGCACACTTTAAATGAGAAGCAAAGCCTAGGCTATTTCACCTTTGTTTTTATTACTTTATTTGTATCCTTATGCCCTTAGAAACTGCTGTGCAGGGCAACATTTAATTCAACAAAAACTTTTGGATCAGTCTTTGTGAGTGCCGCTTGAAAACACTTCTGTTGGGATTAGGTCTTGGAGTTTGACTGGTTTACTTTTACAGCCCTTTATATTAAGTTGTAATCATACTTTCATCTAGTATTTTCTGTATTTTTGGTTCTCCTGAGTCAAAAATAAACCCTAACAAAATCTAAATGTTATTCTTGTAACTTAAAATATTTGTCGTAGCTAACCAGACTTCTTATAAAAAGTTTTCTTTTTTTGGGGGGAGTGGGGAAGGAGTGATGCTTTTTTTTAAAAAGGCCTGCTAACTTTTTTGAGTAAATAATTTAATTTTGCAAAATTGTTGTGATTCCAGAGAGATGCCTCTTGTTGAACATACAGCAGCCAGTGACTGATCAGCAAAATTCAGCAGGGCTGTTTAATGAGGGGTAAAGACAATACGAATGCAAATCTAGTGAACAGTTGCTTTTTCACAGTTGGTAGGCTGTGTTGCAGGTGCATTTTCTTAATGAGGGTTAATTTGTCTCATATTTTAACCTGACAATACTTGGCATTGCTAGTATATAGGCTTACTTAAAGAGGTAAAATGAAGGTTTTCTTTATGTAAGATTGGGTATTTGATTGCAAGTAATCTGTTAGTGCTGAATATTAACTGAAGCTATTCAAAACAGTCCTGTTATGTAGATGTTTATGAAAAGCCATTTGATTATTTTGAGAAATTGGAGCAAGGCCAAATTCTGCTGTCTTCTTTGGATGTAGGTACAGAGCTAAAATTGAAAAGATTGCTGTTGATCAAGATTTACTGAGGGAGAACCAGAACCAGAAGCTGACTTGAGTACTACAGAAAGTAATAAAATGCTCCTGTGGTCGTGTTCATCTTTAGCGTGTGTTCTTTAATATTAAACCACATTGTTCAGTTCACAAAAACATCACGTTGGTGCAGAGCATCCCAACAGCTTTTCCAGTTGAGCAAGGGGGAAGCTGTCTGTTCATTAAATGGGTATGTTTTAAATGAAGGCTGTACAGCCCCTCCCAGAGGAAGAAGCTGTCAGACTAACCCACGCCGCATCATTGGGCAACAGCAAGCTTTACAGATTTTCACTTGGGCACCCCTTAGTTGCTTCTGTCACCGCCTAATGAGATGCACTTGCAAGAAGTAGTGTGCTGTCCTGCTGGGTAGCCTACTGTCACACTAAAACCAGAAGGCTTTGCTTGAGTATGAGGTAGTGGCCTGGCTTAGGTTTAATAAGATCACCCGATAAAGTTTATGTTGTAACTGTAAAGAAAAAGAAAAATTACACTGGGCTAAGCAAAAGAAAAAAGGTAGCTTTTCTGCAGCTGCTTATTAAGCATCACGTGTAAATTATCCATTGTTATCCTACTGTACTTCATAGCCTTTTAAATCTTATATGCCTCTTGTATCGACTTGTTTTCATCCAATATGAGCTCTCATGAATGCAGGATGCTGAAGTACTGGGTCAGAAATCAATTCCATCCTTCTGAAATATTACCTCTATGCCAGTGACTTCTGCTTCAGGGAATCTAGTTCAATATCCCATCTTACACTGATATAGATTACTGCTTTAGCTTTCTTATATCTGGAACATGCAAAGGGATATTCCTACTATTGTAAAGTAAATAACGCCAAAAAATCAATGTGTGAAAAGGGTCCTTGATATCTCTGGCAATTGGCAAAGGAATTTAGAGCTTTTTCCCTCAGTTGAGATCTGATCCTGGTGAATAATAACTGAAACGCACCATTGCCATGATATTTATACAGTAAGTCAATGACTTTAGTTTGGTCCTTAATAGATACTCATGGAAGAAAAAGCAGCATAACCTCTGGCATCTGAGTTGAGACTCTCAGTGAGGAAGCAAAAAAAAAAACCAAAACAAATCAATGAAGATATATTAAGCTGTTTCTCACACTTTAGACACAGTCCTTCTGGTTCAGCCGGTTGCTAGCAGGGGATGGTGTGCGTCCACTGACACTTCCCACGTTATTACAATTGCGTGGATGCAGAATTGCTATAAGGATTTCCATATTAGAAAGGTTCTTGTCTCATTCAATTGCCAAGTTCCCTTTAGAAGTAGGTTTTAATGAGAAAGTGGCTATGTAATAGAATAAAACTAGACTAGAGTAACGGGATACTATCAAGGGATAGTTTGCTACATGATGCTCATGGTGAGGTACAGTGTTATAGTAGGATAATACTGTGGAAAATAGCAAAATGGGGGGGGATGTTTGCCAACAGTTGTACTTAATTCATATGATAGATTCCACCACACCCCTCCACGTGTTTGGAACCATTATTGAAAACGACCGTCAGTTATTTCAAGAGACTGGTTTGAGTAATACCTTCAGCATTTATGTTTGTGTCTACAGATGTGTATGTGTCATCCATCAACGGGAATTACAGTCTTGCTTGAAGAATTGTACAGGGAAGGTGGTGCGTGTGCCCCAGTCTAAATTAACAACCCAAGTCCTCAGTTATGCAGAAAGAACCAAGAAGGTTCCTTGGTAGAGTCAGAGCTTGTATGAAGGATGAAGATAAAGGGTGTTTTGATCAGCTGCAGGGATTAAGGCAGAGGAAACAGTTTAATAAGGTGGGGTTTTGAAAACATGGATCTCTCAGAGAAATTCAGTGTTTCTAGAGTTAGAGCTCCTCTCTCTCCTCTCAGGCTCAGTTCCTGCAGCACTCCTACAATCCATGAGGCCACAAGTCAAATATTTATAATGACTTGAGACAGTGAGGTATGACGATACTTGCTTTTAAACAAGAATTATTGATCAATCCAAATGTAACTTAAAAACACAATAAAACAAAGCAGCCACACAGCAGCAATATCTATAACGAGTTAAGAACAACAAATTCTTGTGGTTGTGACTGTTGCTCTGATGTACCAGTGGAGAGATGAGTGTTGTCAGTACCAGGGTTGGGTGGGCTGCAGGGACAATCCTGGAAACCAAAGAGTGGAATCAGAGTGGCGCGGGGTTGACAGCAGCACGACTGCATTTTGTGTGCTCCCCTCCAGCTTCAGTGCTTTCGGATGCAGAAAGCTAGTGGCAGAGCACGCTGACTCAGGTACTTCCACAACACGCTTTCCTTTGGGATAGACATCCCCAGTGTTTGCGTGAGGAATCAGCAGTTTCACAGAAGCGAGTTTTGTAACTCCCAAGTACTGCGATAGGTTAATTTATTTCTGTCTAGTCAGGGGCACGAGATACACAAATCTCACTTGTGACTGAAACCAAATAAAAATCATTACTCCCCTACAGCATTTGGGGTGCTGACAATATTTTCGAGAAACATATCCATCAAATCAAGACTGCAACTCTAAAATCAGATTATGATGAGGTCCTGCTCAGAATGGTACTGGTCTTCCAAATAAAATGCAAATGCTATGCTTTTGATTTGAAATAATTGAGTAGTGAGTATTCTTAAAGTACTATATAGTTTCACAAAGAGATTTATTTCATAGCCTATGAGATACTTCTCCTACCTTTACTTTGCAGATGTAAAATCTCACTTTGAAATATCGTATTTTCTTGAAAGATGTGCTCTTAATATCATATTTTATGTGTATATATAATAGGTGATGATTCCGGTACTTTACTTAACCTTAATGTTTCACTTAACACATTTTTAAGCTAGATACTTACTTTTTATTTTGATTAAATTTCTGATAAACTTGCTGGTGAATTGTGATTTTTAGTAGAAAGTTCCCACAGTTTATTTGGTGTATGATGAAGAGCGCATATTCCACACTAGACTGCCCTACCGCTCATAATCTAGCTTATTTTGATTAAATGTGGAGTCAAGATTTCTCATTAAGCAAAGTTCTGTCTTTCTGAATTACAACCTCCTCTTTACCTCTTCATTTGTAGGAAGCTCAGATGTGGCTCAGTGAAGGATGAAGATATTATCTGTAATCAGACACTTGTCCGGCCCGTTACAAGTGTCTGGTGTCGTGATTTACATCCCTTACACAGAAAGTGTTGGCACTGCAAAGCAAAAAAACAAAACAAAAAAAAAACCCCACCCCAAAACCCCCAAACAAACAAAATCTAAAAAACCAAACTAAAACAAAAAAACCCCCTAAACCCAACAAAAATAACTACCAAAAAAAAAAAAGAGGCATGCTCAGATCCTTTCACTAACCCCTTTGGGGAAGGTGTGCTGGCTAGCGGATCAAAATACTGCGCTCTGGAAGTTTTCACAAACATGAGGCCACAGGGGAAATAACGCACTTGCATCTGGGAGTTACCTTTGGAAAGGCTAAAGCTGTTGAATGTTAAAGTTGTTATGGTAAAGTTATATGCAAATGGATCATTGTCTGTGTTAGCCTGTATTTTTATTTTTTTTTAAAGTATCTACTTAAGGAGATACAGTATGTGATTTTTAACCCAAGCATTTTTATTGCTGGTAATAGAGGGTTTTATATACAAACCTGGGGGTTTGTTCCTGCAGCTAGAATGTTTCTGCAACATTTTGTTTCCAGTGCTGCTGTGGCCCAAAACATGTGAGGTACTTGGCAACCACCGTTCTGTTTGAGTTGAAGCACTGGTTCAGCCAAACTGATTGTTTTTTTATAAAAATGATGTTTAAACTCTAAATGACTTTTTTTTTTTTTTAACTGAAAAGTGTTTTGAATCATGCCAGCTTGAAATACAAAGATCATTTTTAGTGAGGCAGTCTGTTCCAAAGCTAATATATTAAGACTTCCTGAGATGCATCCTCTCTTTTTATCTAAAAATTTTCTCTGGCTGGAACTGATATATTTTTATATGGACTGGGGTTTGTGGAGATCTATAAACCCTGTCAGTATTCCTGCGGATCTCCACAGGCCCTGTGCAGGGGGTCTGAAATGTGCTGTGTGGCTCATGCGTGTCCATGGCTGTGTGGGCAAACCCAAACAGGAATAGCGTAGCTCTGCTGGACAGTCCTGCGTGGTCAAGCTGATTATCTGCTAGTACAGAAGCAGCTTCAGCAAGAGTGACCGGTAAAAAAGGGGTATGCCTGGTGGTTAAGGCAGTTATCTGACATAGGAGACAGACAGGTTTAAGTCTTTGCCTCAAACTAGTAGTAATACGTTTTGGTGTTACAAGGTTTTTAGTATTTAGAAAAACCCACAAAACATCATCAAAACAGACAAAAAAATCCTACCCCAAGACCTCAAACAAAATATCCCCAAAAGAACAAAACCAAACCCAAACAGACAAACCAAACCCAAACTCACCTCCCTCTTCATTCGCGCTTAAGCTGCAGAAACTGTCACATGGCAAGAAAATTATTTCTAGTTCTAGGCAATCCTACATTGCAGTTTTATTACCTGAGACCCGCCTGCGTTTGTGCTGTCACTCAGACATAAACTGTAAGCTACGGGGGAGCAGACGGGCGTTTTACTCTCTGCCTGTCCAGCATGGCACACCACGGCAGTTGGTGCTTTGGCAGGAAATTCCTGCCCAGCTCTCCTCAGGGTAGTGGTGGGGTCTGCCTGAGCCTTGTTACTGTAATGTGCCTCTTGTTGGCCTTCTGAGTATCTACAAACCTGAGCTGTACGCTGGTTGATTCATCCTCTGGCACTCGACGCTGCTCAGAGGTGTAATGCTGGGCAGTTTCATGCGTTGCGAGAGGACGACTAGAACGGAGCTTCACCTCATTGAATGCAGGAGGTGCAGCCAGGGCTGTAAATCTCCCAGGTGACAAAACGTAAAATCTACATGGAAGATCTAATCTATCCTGTGCTGACTGATAAAAAAGAAGGGTCGCTAGTGGGTAGTAAATTAAGATGCAGTATAAAAGTTTTACCTGGAGGTGCTAAATCATTTGACCATATCAGGTTCGTAGGACTGTCTTTGTTAATAACTACAGTGCAGATTATCTGCCATTGGGCTAGGAAAGAACACAAGGGAAGGTCAGCATCTGCTGAGCCTTTCCCATGTAAATAATGGCTTCTGCACATCCTCGTGGATTACTTTTGTCGTTTTTGTGATTACACAGTTTTTCATCAGGATATTATCAAAGCGTTGGGCAGTGGCAGTGTAGGAAATGAGTGGGCAAAGAAAGAGTTTCTTCACTTTGGAGGGGGGACAGGGTTTTTTTGTTTGAATTTCCTAAACACACAAAGAAAATCGCCAAGCTGCGTAAACGGATAGTTTACACATGTATCTGAGCCTTTGTGATAAAGGCTCTTCCGAGCCCTCTGCTGGGTGTCTTCTGATTAACATATATACTTTTTAAAGATCTTCTCTAACTTTGGTTGCAGAAATATGTTGCAGTGCCGGTGCTCAGTAGGCTTGTTCCCGTCTGTTATAACTGGTGTCGCAAGGCAAGTCCCTGAGCTCTTGCTCTGTGTGCAAATGCACGGGTGCATGTACGTGCAACACGCTCTTAATGGTTGCAAGCCTGACTCTCAGCAGACTTTGTTTATAATTCTCCCTCTCCACTTTAAAATTGAGTTGTAGCATTTGCCCTTGCAATTGTATTGAAATCCTCACTGCAACAGACTGTTCCCTGCTGAGCCCAGGCTGCGTGCGTAAAAGTAAAGCAGGTGGTGAACATGCTGTGACTTGGAGGGGTTAGGCAAAGGATGGGTTATGTATTTCAGTGAAATTTCAAGCTCTTGCTCCCTTCTCTTATTTGGGAAGCTGGAAAGATCAGATGAATCCTAAAATCTTAAAGTGTATGGCTGAAAATCTCTACTTCAGCTCAGCAATGTGCTTCTTCCCACCAGGTATTTTACAAAGAACTTTGTTAAAACCAGAAATACAACTTTAAGATTGCTGATGAGGAAATCTGTTCTTTGTAAAACAAATAAGCGTGTACAGGAGATTGGCTGCTACATAAAGACCCAGTGTTTTAGGGTGCAATTAGACTATAGCAACTGAGCTGGGGTAATCCAGTCGTTTTCCAAAATCTGATACAGAATGACCCATGCAGAATAAAAGAGCTCTCCTGCACGCTATTACTTTCTGACTAAAAGAAGCTACACAGGTTAATGGGAGTCAAGGCCCTTCTGAGTTTGTCGCTACTTGCTGAGTTAATTTAGGCCTTGATTATCAAAGTCGCTCACAGCGCTGACTTAACTCTGCTCCTGCTGATATTGAAAGGGGTTGGGGTTAGGCCAAAGCTAAGTGCCTTTTGAAAACCTCACTGCTGGGCTCTTGGTGCCTCTGTCCAACCTGTGAAGAGAGCAGCATTGTGCTATGTGAGAGGCAGCTTACTTGGAAATGTGTGGCTGGATAGTGTGTTACAGAGCAGCACGGCTGAGAAGAGGTGGTAGGTTCTCTTGAGTCATCAGAGCAGACAAAATATGCCAGTTTTAGTGTGCCTTGAGGTTTTCGAAGTAATTTTTTCAAGTTATTTTAATTGACGCTGGAAGCAATGGAGCAAATATGCTATCAAGCCTTTTGACTAATTTACCTGCTGAAGGAAAGGTGGCCAGCAATTGTGGAAAGGATGGGCTTCGTGCCACGTTCTGACTCTTCCAAGGCCCAAGATGACAGGAATAACCAACGCCAGCTTGGGAGCACAGAATGAAACCCTGGACCAGCAATGGTACAATGGGGGAAACTACTGCAGCAGCGCATGGTGTCAGAGTTTTCTGGGAGGTTGTGCGAGTTGTTGTTCATGGCGAGGAATCAGGCAGCCAACTGCTTTATGAGCTTTTTTTTTTTGTTGCTGCAAATGAGGAGAAAAAGTCAGCCTCTTTCCCTGCTGATCAGTGAGGTGAGAGCTGTTGGAGCTCTGCCTGGGAGGTGTCAAGGTTGGAGCACAAGGGTTATCCTCCTGGGGCTGCAGCCTGGGCTGCATCCAAACAGGCTGGAGTGAGACATAGTTTGTCAAAAGTATGGCCAGGGTTCTTGTGCACAAATCTGAACTTAATTTGGGGCTGGCAAGAGAGTGTACCAGCAGGAGGGTTTCACTTGGAATCAATATGAAGGGTTCCGATTGCTTTGGGGGTGTTTTGCTGCAGAGGAAGTAAAAGCTGTGTCTGTAACTTCAACAAAGTTGTCTTGTGGAAAAAAAAATAATCACAGAAAGTAGATTGTTTTATATATAGCAAGTAGTGTGTTTGGAGTTTCAAATTTTTCAGGTATTTCTGCTATCAAATTTTTTAAAAAGGAATGTAATAAAGTTCTGAATTAGAAATAGTAAATATTTCCTTGCAAGTCTGCTTGTGTAGAAAGGGCAGGTGAAGAGGTATAAGGAGAGTGAAATTGCTTCGGCATCCAATATCATCTCTTCCCCTTCATTCTTCCATTTGTTTTGGGATGGGAGATGCCTCATGTCAGCTGCTTTTGTGGAACGAAATCAAGGGGAAAGAAGTGAGCACCTACAAAATAATCAGTCAGCGCCAGGTCAGGATGATCATGTCACTTCACGTTGATATCTTTCCTGAAAAATAAAGTGAGAGCAGTCAAAGTGAGATTGTCCTTGGCAGGTTGATTCATCTGTGGGGTCCAGCTGAATCCTGGCCTTCTGCTGACCCTCCTTCCCCGGCAGCATCATCGGTGTTTCAGATCAAGCACAAAGAAGCAATGCCAAGCCATTTTTCAAGCGCTGGCAGCCGGAGGGCTCTCTGCCCTCCTTTGGCTGTTGAGCTGATCCCCCCTGGGAGGTTTGCGGGGCTGTAAAGGGGACGGGCTGCTCTAGGGCTGGCCGGCTAATGTTAACACCCAGAGCTCTGTTTTGCTCTGCTTTCCGCTTTAAATACCCTGGTATTAGTGTTATCGCTGCGTTCCGTGCCTTGTAGCGCTATTACAATGAATGATCTGTCAGCATTTTCAGGAAAAGGTGTTAATTTCAGGCAGTTACAACTCAGCAATAAAAACTTGCTTCAAGCAGGAATATGAAATACAAGTGCTTAGTAGTGGTGTTAATATTTATGCATGATCTTTCATAACAATGGCTTAGCAATTTAAAAGTGATTTCAGCTTAACTCTTTTCTCTGACTGCATTTCAGAAGGTTGCTTTTCTTACTGGCTGTACGGGCACCAGGTATGTTTTGTGCTGAGGAGGACAATTTGTCTACAGGGGACAGTAATTTCTGAGTCAGCTGAGAATCCAAAATTAGGGATACCAGCCATCATGGCAATAACTAACAATTCAGCGTTTAAACTTCTTACAGCTTTTGTCACCACAGTATCTCCCCATTGTGGCTGAGTGAGGATCTTTTGGAGGGAAAAAGAGCAAAAACCACCAACACATGCTACGGGAAATAGATTCCTTGCTATTCCTTTTTTTACTGCAGCGAGAAGTTTGTTTGGCTGAGACTTGCAATACATTTGCTTTCTTTGGGAGTTTGCCAAATGTTTCTGTACTTATTTTTTAATTTGCATCACATACTCTAAGTTGTAATGCTGATTTGGTGCCTTTTCATGTCAAAACTGTAGTGTTTTTCCAATGCTAAAAAAAAATCTCATTTTTTTAAATCTTCTGCCGTTTTGAAGAAAATGGCAGCAGTCAATTTTTGAGTCTTAAATTGTCAAGGACTATTAATTGCATAGAGATTTGATGGGCAGCACCTCAGCTGTTCTCCAGTTTAAGCTACCGCAGCTATCTCAGTTTAAGCCAGCAAAGGAGCTCCACGGAAGACACTTTCTCGCACCAAGTGTCTTGCAAGCATAGGGAATCTTTCCAGCCGTGACCATTACTTCATATTATTATTAGTAACTGAACTTCAAATACAGTAAGATTTGGGTGAGATGATGTTTAGTTACTTCTTACAGTAGCGCTATGGTCAGAACAGAGACCTATGATGCAGGGTAATACATATTTAGCGAAGGAGCTTTGCTCCTAAGTAGTGTTACTGACCAACCGCTGTCAGTGGGTTTTTAAGATTTTGGAGCTGTGTTGTGGCAGTCTGTCTCTAGTCTCCCAGAACCAAGGGTGCTCTGGCACAGTCTGAGCAATGGTCTCCCTCTGAGCTCAATAAAAACACGCTGTTCATGATCTGCTTTGCCTGTACTGTCTGGTGACGCTTCCAGTGGTGGCAGCAGCTCTGGACAAAATTTGCAGTTCATCTCCCAGAAGTCTGGAGAGTTGATACAATTTACTGAGAAGTCAGGTGTCTCTTGGCAAAATTTCCTATCACAGCTTCCAGTTTTGCAGATGACTGTTTGGGATAACCTCACAACTGCACAGGAATCTGGTTTTGTGGTCCCATGTTTTCTGTTAGAGAAGCAGCTTCTGAAGTCGCACACCCCACAGGTTATCACCTGTACAGATAAAGACCTGTGGGGTGTTCGGGGTTTTGGAAGTTGCTCTGCAGCTATAAGGTCTCTACCAAATTTGGGGTTGGCAAAATATCTGCCACCCCATCTTGTTCAATTTTTTCTGAACTGCTTGGCACATTTCTTTCTTTCTCTTTACCCTTACCATGTAGTAAATCTTGCTCTTGCTGACAGCCCCGGTAATTGCCTTATGTAGAATGAGTGTCTTCCATTCTCTTTCTCTGTTTTTATAGTATGCAGCCTTCCGCAGCTAAGTTTAAAAGGACAGAAAAATTCATGGTGTTTGCAGTAAGAACATGTTTTATGCTTGCCTCCTGCTAAAGCAGAGAGAATACTGCCCTGATATGGAAATGTCAGGGGCACAGGCCTGTATCTAAGGCAGTAAATGTTTCTTTTATTTCTTATTCCACTTTATGCTGGTTGCTATTAATTTTAAACTTTTCTTGGCATTTGCAACAATAAAAAAAGGTAAAATCCTGAGGCTTTGTTCTGCTCGTGAGCCCAGCCTCCAAACTTCAAATGAGACTTAGGCATATCCTGCTGGGAACTCTTGCAGATGTACGTCAGCTTTGGGACACCACTGCCTTTGGGCTGAAGGTGTTACCTGTTTCTGATGAACTCCATACAAAGCATGTTCTGTGTTGGAGAATACAGGTAAATGTCTAAAATCATTATATAAAAAAAAAATAAATATCTGTTTTCTAGCCTCTTACGATGCTGGCCAACTGCGGCTTTATGGTTTTTAACTGTAGCCCCCTGTGATGTGTTGCAGCTAAAGAATGTGTCTTTGGGTGCAGCCCTCAGTGCTTTTGTATAACCCAGTGCAGAGGATGTGCCTTCTGAACTGGGAGAGGGCCATGCCTTGTGTCTTGTGATGTACAGGGTCCTGATTCCCCCGCTCAGGCCAAAACTGTAGCCTCTCTGTGTAACAGGAGATGTGGTGGCATGAGGTTCAGCTCCAGTCATTCTGGTTTGTGATGATTCATTTTAAATTTGGCCTGACTTTTACAGAGCAACCTCAGAGCACCCAGGGAAAACAATGACATGCTTGCTGCTCTCCATCTTATGGATTGATTTGTGTACGTCAGAATTCCAAAGACTTTGCAATTGAAGCTCAAATTAATGAATACCTGGTGCTTGGCAGTGGTTCATAGGACTGGAAAGATAAATCCAATTGTATTTAACTGCTAGACGCATTTCCACATCCTTTGATTTAATCACTGCACTATTGACAGGAAGGTTTGGCCCAGTACTTCCCCATTTAGCTGTGGTATTTGGTTACTAGACGGGAACAGCAAACAGCAGGTATTGTCATGTTAGCGAAAGGCATCCCACAGCAAGTTCTGCCCTGTCATACAGTCTGAACAATGAAAAAATAACAATTCCTTGCTTGACCAAAGACTGCTCATGAAATTCGGCTTGCTGGAACACAAGAGGCTCTGTATTCATATCTCATATGTGACAGACTGTGTTCTCCTGACTGTGAGAATCCCCGTACTGCTCAGGGCTTGGCACACGTGAGCCCGCTCTAACCTGCGACGCAGGCACCGCTCTAAATGCTGACGCTCTCGAGAGAATACTGCCCTCAGAAGCTAGGACTGAGACCCACTTTTGTGTTGTATTAATTTCAACCCTGTAAATAAATATTTGCTGTATGATTGTGTAGCGCTGTTGAACATGATTTTACTGTCAAAGTTTTCAGGAGACCTTTAGCCAAGAAGCTGCTATGTTATGTCTTGGAGGGTGGAGAAGTGGAACATTCCTCTTTCTGAAGAGGTGTTTCCATTCTGTTCTGTAAAAATAAGCCAAAGAAATGCTTGTTCTCTTTCTGATATTACAGCAAAGAGGATTTACATGTGAAATAAATCTTCGTAAATCTTTTCAAGGGTGCCTAAATTATTTATGGTTGGTTTAGTTTGGTTTGCATGCCATATTGCTCTCTTCTGTTAAACAGTTTATACACCACCCGGCTTTTCACATTAATCACTGCAGTATGTGCTCAGCTATCCCAGCCAAAGAGCCATCTATTACATTCCAGTAGCCACAGCCAAATGATCTAATTTTTCTGTAGGTTGTTTTATCCAACGGTTCATAAACGCATGGCTGTTATTACACTAGCAAAGATAAGTTTTGTTATATCACATTGATGTGTTTGTCATTTTCTTCTCTCCTTTCTTAGCAGAAGTCATGATTAAAATAGGGTTTATTCATGAATTTAAAATTTGTAAGTAATAGATACAAAAGCTGGCTTGATTAAAGCAGGTTTGATTGCCCTTTGTTTTCAGACTCCACTCCTCCGTTTTGGCCTTCACTGTTTTCCTGGCCTCTCCCCCCACTGACAGTCACATCTTTGGTGGTGTTACTGGCACTGAAGTGTGGAGACCAGCGTAGGTGACCTCAGCTGGCCGGGATGAGCGGCATGGGGGTTTGGTGGTGTACCCACCTCTGCCACAGCTCAGCACTTTGTGTGGGACCTCTGAGAGCAGACCTGAAGCTCCATCTGTATGTGTATGTGTGTGTTTGTGTGTGAAGAACGCAGGCCCTGAGAGAAAGGCTTTAATTTCTTTACTTCAGTATTAGCCATGGTCTTATCACAGTGCTACCGCGGCTCTTTCCCACAGACATGTGGTGAATATCAGGTTAGAATTGGCTCCTGTTGCTTAATCGGACCCTGTCTCGCCCAGACCTCTTCACCATGCCTTTGAAGATGTACAGTCTCATTGCGACTCTGTCTGAGGCTGGTTTAATGTCTGTAAATACTGTATACCTTTTCTAACATTTTAGGTAAGTCCTTAGATGTTGCGCTAATTTGTGTATGCCCATACAACAGGATATATAAAGCATTATTGTGTGTGTGTATATATTTATGTGAACTCCTAGAGATGATTAATAGGGTAAAGACATGTGCAAGTGATGAGGATTTGGAGATCTACTTCCCTCACGTAGAGCTGACAACATATTTGGTCTATTTGGTATTCCCTTGGGGGTTTGAATTACTTGTCCCTGTGGAACCAAACTGGGAAAGGATAGTGCAGCTGGGAAAGGCTTGTCCCACTTCCCACAGAAGACAGTCCTGGTGCTCCTTTTCACCTGCGACGTGCAGTTCGGACCTGATGTAGTAAAGCTCTTGTCATGTTGGCTACCCTCTCAGCAGTGAAAGGGCTGTCTGATAACGAGGTGTTCTACAAATACCAAATCAAATACCACTTTTGTGTGAATGAATAGCCAAAATGATTCATTAAAAATACATGAACACAGATGGCTGTGGGGTAAGAAAGTCACAGCTGTTTGTTCTCTTAGAATTCTTTTCAACATGTTTTTAGCTAAGGTGCCTGAACCGAGGAGGAGGACAGGAAACCTCCTGCCTTTAGGAGAAAAGCACAACAGGAGACATTGTTCTGCTGTAATTCACGGGGGGTGTTGCTCTAATCCATAAAGTACAGCCATGTGTTCGTATCCCAAAAGGGCATAATTATTTCATGGTAACTGTTCTCCCTCGAGTGGCCTTGCTGGTATTTTAAAAAGCCTTTATTGTGGAGAAAACCTGTATTTTTGGTGCTGGCAGTTAAGAATATTGAACAGTAGTTGCAGCTGAGATAGTGATTCACAGAGATTAATGCAGTTCTTCAGACTTCTCATTAGCTAGACAGCACTCTTTCCAAGCCAGAGGAGGGGGGGAAAAGGAAGAAATTCTTTACATATACGCTAATAAAGGTATAGAAGTTCTAGCACCTTCGTGCAAACATCAGTATCTGTCAGGTCCAAAAAAATTATTCATATTTTCCTTTTAGGAAACCAGATTGTGGGGTTCTCTCTGATCAAAACAGCTGCATCAGTGCTCTGTTCGGTTTTTCCTGGTGCTCAGAATCGTGCGAGGGCAGCGAGCAGAGTGACATGTGCTTCTGGAGGGAAGGGTTGTGTTGAGAACCTGCATGCTGTCGGTAGTGAGCTGGCCACTTTCTAAATAGTGCGCAAATAATTGCAACATTGGATTTTGGATTTGTACACCGTCTTCTGCAGATCTGGATCCTCAGATGATTACAGTCCATTATACAAAACTGGTTCAGCTGTTGTGATGCTTCAGGAGGGTTTTACTTTGGCAGGCTTTTGAAAGCACATTTCAAAGCTCAGAATTTATTATTCTATAACTATTCCAGTGAAAGAATTTGTATGTACGTTTCCTGAAGTTGTTTTCTACAAGTTGTTTTCCTGAAGTTTATTCTACAGCTGTCACGTAAGCAGTGGCACGCCGTAGTGACTGTCCTTTAGCTATTATTGGAGGAATTGCTGTACTTACAGATGCATTTTTTTTAAATATTTTTCCCCACAAGTTACAGTCACAAATATACACAGGAAGAGCCAATGAAGCAAACTATGTATTTCTCCATTTTAATCCTGGCACTCAGGCCTCCGAAAGGAGAAAAGACATCTCAAATTAAAACAGCGTCTGCCAAAACTAGCATTAGTGGTAACATGAGAAAGCTGACATGACTGGGATTAGTATTACTGGTATTAAGAACGCAGTTAGGAGTAGTATGGAGTGGAGATTCTGTATTGGTGGTGCGAGAGTACACACTATTAATCTGAAAGATTTATAATGTACATGAAATATAAATAAAAACAGATTTATAGCATGTAATAGCACAGATGTGACAAGCCTGTCGAGATACTGTTTTAGCAGTCAAAGCTTATTAAAAGTCAGTCTGATAAAAACTGCTTGAGAAGTTCAAACCCCTTTCCTTTTTCTCAGCTGAACATTTCCTCCTTCCACGAGCAAGATGGGTCATGGGATATGGAAAAGTCTTAGAAGCATCTTATATTTTCTGTGTATTTGTCCCCTAGGATGTAGGTCGAAACTTTCTCAGATTTGAAAACCTATTTAATGTAAAATTTGAATCACAATCACAAAGGTGGATATAATAGGTAATCAGGAATTAAATCTAAATCTTGGTCTTAACCTGCATTGTTGCTTTTTGTCAGTACCAATGAAGAAAATTTAAAAAGCATAGAGTGACCAGAAGAGGAGACAAACCCAGAACCTTCAGTCTTGTGGTCATAGCTATTTTGACAGTAGAAATGTATTTTTCCTCCTGGTGCTGTATGAGTGATTTAAGCAGGGTAATGATATATTTGTTGGGTAATTGAGAGGGGTGGAGATGGCAGTGTGAGCACCCTTGGGTTTATGCCTTGTTGGACACAGAACCATGCCCACTTCTAGTTTTCTTAGGAGTAAACTTTGAATCAAGAAGTCTACGCGCTCTGCAACCCACAACATGTTTCATCAAGCACACAATTTTTCACTGAAAAGCAATTTGTTGGAGAAAAACTTTGACTGCCCCTGCTGTTCTTTCCTGATGATATAATAGCCAGTATTATGATGGAATTAGCTGGAAATGTAAAGGGATGCCTTCTCCCGTTCCCACCTTGCAGCAACGTGCCTGGTGCGGCGGGTGCTTTGTGGCACAGGATGGGGAGCACGGCGTTACATCCTCCGCCAGCCCTGAGGCGGTGTTTAGAGTTGTGTCCTGGTCTGCTCTGTTACTTTTTTGTATGTGTTGGGTGTTTGGCACTGTCACTACTCTGAGTAGTAAATATTGAACGTATGAGCACTTGAGCACCAAGTAAACGTGTCGATGGTTTTGAGGACTCCAGGCTGACTGGCTGTGGCGATCAGATCTGCGTCCCAGGGCCTGGTCTCAGGTCGTAGTTGCATCGTGCACATTTCTGGCTTTCGTGTTCCTAGTAATAGATCAAAATCACCATCATAAAGCAAAGTGCCTCATGTTCCCTCGCTCTGCTCAGTTGCTTAGGAGTGAAGGGCAGTTCTGTTGAAAATATTTTGTATGTTTAATGGTGTTATGCATCACTCTGCTGGATTGGGTCTCTATGAAATGTGACCTTGTGCCAGATCCTGTATGTGGTGGCAGCATCCTGGGCTTTGTTTGGGCTCATCTTTGTGGCAAGGATCAAACAAAGTTGGAATGTTATTTTTTTTTCTGAATATTTCCCTGTTTGGCTTATGGTCAAAACCCCTGAAGATGTTCATATGTGTAAGTGTTGATTTCTTGTTTCTATTTTAACTGCTGCAGGAACAAAGGGCTAGACTGTGCCTCCTGAGTCAGTGAGACCAGCCCCCTGCACTGCAGCTAACATAACATGTATATGTCAGGCTTTATTTGCTTGTGGTTTTCCTCTAAATTTCATTGCTGGTAGCAGAGTAATATCTCTCCAAATGTTTTATTTTCAAGAAAACAAAGGCCAGCTCCATCTCTGCTAAATTTGCAAACACTTAAAGAAAATCCATTTATCTCCAGACACCAGCCTTCTATCGTCCCTTAATTTATAGGATTGTCCATTAAATGGCTGATTAGCTTTGTATCCTTTATGTGTGCTTCAAGAGTAGCAGTCTCTTTAAAGTTTGCAGAGATTTGTGTTTGCCTGCTATTATCCTCAGTACTTCACTTGATTGTTTTTATATACCCTCTTTCCTGTTCATTTATTGCCAGGCTAACCACATCACATGCTCAAGGATTTGTTAAACTGTTCAAAGTATTCAAAAATTACTGCATGCTTGATTTCTTTGCATAAGGAAGGAAACTGCTTAATTTCCAGCTTTTTAAATGCTCTTCTCCTCCTCAGAACCCACCTTCTCCTCTGCCCCAACCTGCTATTCCCTCCCTGTCGGACAGGAGATGTAGCATGGCGTGTCAGCAGCCAGGGAGGGGGTTGTGGTTATCCATGTAGTTCCCCCAAAATGATCAACAAAGTCCTAGAGATCCTGAGATGGCCAGAGGTTTTGAGGTAGGCATGTGTGACTTTTTTAGTGAGCTCTCTGGCGAAGGCTTTGGTACTCGAAGAATTTGAGTACCTATGGGACTATGACCCAAGATAATAGTGAGTTTCTCACGAGAGAGAACTTTCTGCAGTCTGTCCGTCTGCTGTCTGATAAGCACCCTCAGTTGCTCACAAAGGAAGCAAAAACCTTCCCCTCCTTCCAGAAGTATCCACTGGACCTGCTCTTCTCTTCTGAAAGGAGCGTAACACCAAATTGTGGACAAACATGTCAAATAGGTACTGTGTGTCACTGAGAGGCTGCCTGTGTGCGTCACCGTGTGAGACCTCCAGGATCATCTAGTCTAACTGTCCCCCTACCACCTATTACCCACTAAACCCTGTCCTCAAGTACCACATCCAACCTTTCCTTAAACACCCCCAGGGACGGAGACTCCACCACCTCCCTGGGCAACCCGTTCCAATGCCTGACCAAATGATTGGAGAATGATTTTTGTGCGCTGGCATACTGTATACATAGAGAACAGACGTTTTAGCGCATGAATGGTAGATGGTACAGCAAAACAGTTGCTATATATAGTGTTGAATTAAAATAAAGGAGGTTTTAGTGGAAGTAACTGATGTAAGGACCCAGAGCTATGTCTGCTCATGTCCCTGCTACCTGCAAAACTATGAGGCATTGGACAAAAATGTATTTCACAGGTTTGAGTGTAACGCTTAGGTTTGCTACCCGAAAGCCACAGACAAATCCCACTGCCTGTTGGTCATCTTTTCCACCAGAAAAGCAATTTGCAATACTTTGTACATGTGCTCCTGCCCAGTGCTGGTTTTGAAACAATGCAGTGGTGTTTATGGAAAACTTTCACTAAGGAACTCTGGAATTGTTTAATCTGTGCAAAGACAGAATTCACTGGTGTGCCATTCTCCAGTGCAAACAGTACACATACAGAGCTGCATAAGCAAGTTGGATTCTCTTCAGCTGAGGACTCTCCACATTTCTTATATCCCAAAGAGCTTGGGATATAAATGCACATGGTGATCTTGGCTGGCTTGAGTTGCTGTAAAGGAGTCCTGAATCCTGTGTGTCTTTCGCCACTAGATTAAATTATCCCTTCCATTCTGGGGGAGGTGGAATATGGTGTGGTGCAGCAATTGTTTTTGTTTGTTTTTAATAACTAGCTTTAAGGCAATAACAAGCAGGCAGTGTCAGCCTGATGTATTCTGGTTTGATTTCAGGCATTACACAAGGGAGCAGACTATTTCCACATCTCCCCCTAGAGCTCTTTAGCAACAACAGCAGCAATAATAATAACAATCCAGGTTATTAAAAAAAAGAAGAAAGGAGAAAACATCACGCCGGTTCCCTTAAGGAGTAGCACAAAGCCATGGTGAAGGTCCATAGGACCTTTGCTCCCAGTATGAGAATAGTGCACATAAATAACAATATACAACAGTGTTACACAGTAAGAATTTCTGGTGTTCAGGACAAATAGGTTTTCTTTCAGTTGGGGAAAAATATTAGGCTTTTCACCAAAAAGGTCGTCTTCTCAACCCTTTCCTATGTAGAAAAACTCATTTTTACCTGAGCTTTCCAGAACAAGCAGAGAGAACTTGTGGAATTGCAGTGAGTTAGGCTAATGCCCAGGGTGGCTACTGGGAAAAAGCAGAGTTATGCCATGGGAGCTTAGTCTAACCCAAAGTGATGGGCTTGGAAGCTTGAGAAAAAGGAATGGCAAATGTCAATAGAAGGAAGAGCTGATGCCTTTTTAATGGGAGAAGGGTCAGTGGGTTGGCAGGAGAATTGATGAACTGCCAGTATAACACGCTGCGTGCAGTGCCGAGGCAATGCCATGTACTGTATTTTAAGAGCAGTGTCTGTCCCCAGGAAATGGCACAGACTTACCCTTGGAGTGAGTCTCAGACTTGCCATCTTATATAGCTTTAGTTAGATCTTTTTTTTCTTTTCCGTATTTCTTTTTTAATCTAAAATGATTAAAAAGAGAACCTCTAGGCTCTTTTGTGCTGGAAATCTCGAGAGGATACAATTTTGGATTTCCTGTGTGGTTATCGGATCTTGTGTGTGTACGGTGCCAACGAGAGGAGGTTAAAAGAGGAGCTCAGGCGAGGGGGAGGGGTGCTGGCGGGAAGAATTGTGCAAGTCTCTTGTGCTCTCTCAGCATATGTTTGTATGAACATTTCATCAGAGCAGAGACAGCAGAAATGAAACTTCTCTCTTATCAGGTTGGAAGAAGGTGGAAGCATTACAGACATGTTAAGAGCGTGTGACCCTATTTTTTCCATTCAGATCTAGATGTGGGGATAAGACTTGGGCTGGAAAAACAGAATCCTCCAAGTGTGTAGCTAGGTAGGAAGAGAGAGAAAACACGGCGTTACCGTGGATGGAGCCAGGTGCAGAGCCACTGTCTTCTAGGTTGTGGCAGACGTTGAAGGTTCTTCTAAGTTCTAAGCCATCACCTGATCTCTGATGCCATCATAGGCAGCATATATTTTTGCATCACTAGTTATCACGATGAATTGCATTAATTGCAAAGTTTTTGCATTGATTTAACTGGGTTGACTTTCTCTCCTCAAAGTCTTTGAAGCAACCCTATTTTGCAGTGAGTACATGGTAGGGTATGGCTGCACTGTTTGCTAAGAATTATGCTAACACAAAGGACGTAAACAAATTTGAAGTATACACATTAGCAAGCATGCTCATTTGTTAATTAGTATTTTAACATGTGCATTGTGGTATGATTCAAAGGTTCTAAAAGATCTCTCTGCTTTCCACTGCTAGGCATTTTGCATTATATACAAACATTTCAGAAATGCCAGTTCCACCGAAAATAGCAAATGTAATTTTTCAGATTGAGAGGAGCAAAAAAAAAAATCTTTGTTCCTTTCTTGTTTTTACCTTCTCCTTGTTCTTCAAAACAAGGCATTAATCAATGACAATAGAAACCGCTACTCCTGGGGCTGTCAATGTTTATAGCTTTGGGTTTAATAGCAAGGACATAAATATATACTTTTCATTACATTTTTGCTGTTATTTGCTCATCATCCGCAGTATCTGATATTATCATAACTCTTCGGTTGGAGCTATGGTTTGTAGCTCACGCTGGCATGAAGCAGACAGAGAGCCATAAAAGCAAAAATCCTCATAGATTGAGATTCAACTATTAGGCAGTATTGGTCGTTTTCTCACTGCTCACATAACAGCAGCTCTAATCTTGGTAGACAGTATTTGTCACTTTCCTTCCTTACCCTGCCTCCTCCCCCCAGTAAAATTTCTCCTCTTTGACTTAAGCTAAGATGGTGTTTGCCATTGCAAGTGCAGGATGATGTTTGGCTTGTTATGGACAAACACTATCAAGCAAAGAAAGTCTGTGCATCTACTGAACAAAAGAAGCAACTTGATTAGGGCTTAAAGAAGAGATGACTTGAAACTATGCTTGCAATTGGCCATTGTGGTGCCCACCCCAGTTCTGGGCTGGGATAAATTGGAAAAATTTGGAAAAATTGGAAAAATTGGGAAAAATTTGAAAAATGGGAAAATTCAATGGAAACTCTTTGCAGAGAAGCTTTCCGTCTCTCTGTATTCAGTTCTGCCTGGGAAATTCCTCCAGTGGAGGCCTACCCATGAGCTTTTCATCTTCATTGGGAGGACTCCTTGCTGTCAATACTTTGGCTTGTCTACAAGTGAGTGGGTAGAAAGACAATGAACTAATAGAACTAGCTTACCAATTAAATATGGCCAATGAGAAAAGAAAGCCTCAGCTGAGACTTGTCAGGATAGGAATGATATGAGATGGTGACTTCATGGGTATAAATCATTCATCTTCTGGCAGAAGATGCCTGGCTTCCTTCAGCTATGGCTTGAAATTGCTAACAATAAATTCTAGATCAAATTGTGTTCTGATTTTAACAACGTTGATTCTTGTGGCATTGCTAGGCTCTGAGAGGGTATGTCCTAATCTTTCTACCACAGTGGGAAGAATCTTTATTCATGTGGACCTGATCAAAAATCCACTACCTTTACAGAGTTTTGCGTTAACTCCTAAGGACCGCTAGCCATTTCATACTCTACATCAGTTTACATTTCTGTTTACCCACCGTATTTCAGAATATGAATTTATGAAGAGTACCAGCGCTCTTTCATCTGTTCCCCCTTGAGAACCAGTCAGTGAGCTCTTGGCAGAGTCTTGGCTTTTGCTGGGTTTTCCCAGCTTCCTGCAAATAATCCAGGCTTATCCTTAAATAGCCTAATTCTGTGTTAGAGCGTTTTAGGATTTATTTCAGTCTCTAATATTTCGTGTGACTATCAAACAGAAGAAAACATCCTTCAAAAATAGTCTTTATGCAAATCTAATCGTATTCCTTTCCAAAGTAGTAGCATATTTAGCGGCTTCAGAACAAGTTTGAATTTACTGTTCACGTAAGGTGTTATTCTTGGTAAGCTGCTAAGTGCTTGTGGTAACTGCTTCACAACGAGGACCCAGAAGTGAATGCCTATCCCTTCTCCCTTTCCAGCAGTGCACTTCCTCCTTAGTCATCTGAACTGATGCCTTAAGACTCTCTCTGACTATGGGGTACTTTTTGTGTCTGTCCTGTTTTCATACGCCATCATGGTGTGATGACTGAATCCTGAGTCAAACCCAAAGTCCGTATAACTCAGTCATTTCTCTCTAATCATGCCATTTAGCAGATGCTTCTGAAAAGCATATTGAAAGCAGTGCTGAGGTTACCCCTCACAAGTTCTGGCAATTAATAGGGAACTTCCTGAGCTGGCAGGTCTGTCTTGTTCTCACAGTCTTCTGCTCATTCAGACTTGTGTTGTAATTCTCCAGTAATTGTTATCATCTGGGTGCATCAACTGTTCCATATTATTAATTTTTTTCTTTGTCAAAACCTCTTTTTTTTTTGAAATGAGAATTTCTGTCTCACTGTCTTGGTAGCCCAACAACCCTCATGCTGGTTTTTTATCGTCTCATCACTGAACTCTTCTGCTACTGCCTTTCCCTGGACTTTTGTCAAGTGTGTACCGTAAGCAAGCAAAACTTGTGATGTAGTAAATAATGGCTGTGACCTTAGGATGGTGCAAGAGCAGAGGCTGAATGCTTCACCTTCTTTTCTAGTAACTGCTCTCTAAAACTTGTTAGGCTCGTGTGCCAGTGGTGGGTGAGGATGGACAGCCCGTTCAGACCTGTAGAGTGTGTTTACATGGGCCCGTATCATCTGTACTGAAGCGAGCAGCATTTTTCAGCAGAATATTCTTCTGTTGTAAAATGCTTGTTCTTCAAAACTGAAACTTTAGACGGGGGGTAGGGAGGTACAGCTGTCTTTAGCTTTCCTCTGAACGTTTTAAGATGCAGGAAGGACTTCCCAGCCGAAGGGAGGTGGTGAGAACTCCCTGTGAATAGCCTGGGAAGGCATCCCACGGAAACAGGTTGGGAATGAGGCACCGCAGGGGTATGCTGCCGTCAGTCCGCTGCACACTTAGGGGCTTTCTGTACAAAAAGTGCAATGTTATTTGGGCAGCAAGGGAGTGTACAGTCCTCTGGGGAGGGGTCTTGCTTGGGATACAGATCCTTGCTCAGCCAAGTCCTGTCCCCTGTGGTGTCTGGGCTTTGTCTTGTCCAGCAAAGCAAGTTCCACTGCATCAGGGTTTTTGAGTGTGTCTGTGAAAGACAGAGGAACTGTCCCTAGCTTGCCCCAACGGCTGCAGCCACCCTGTGAGGCAGCAAGGATGTCCTGTTTGCAGCAGTCCTCCTGCATGTGCGTGCGTGCACATTCAGGCCCCCTTTCCAGCTTCAGTGAGAGTGGGTGAGTTTGTCTTCCATCCCTTCTCTTAGCCTCAGCACTTTTTTCATCCCATTAAGACGAGAGCTTTACACTGAGCAAGACCAGAGCTGTGACTGGGTTCCCCATACTGAAGAGTCCTCAGGACTGGTGTGATACGTGGCTGCTGGAGAGAGGCTCTTCCTGCTGCTGCACTTCGGCATCCAGCTCTTCTTGTCCTGTTCTTACCAGCGGTGGTGCTGCAGAATTTGCATTGCAGTACCACACAGAGGGCAACATTTACTTTGAAAGAGACTAGAACTGTCTCAGAGGAGAGATGAAACACCTCATTGTGTGTCCTGGTACGTGTGGTGATACGCATGGGGGTCTGATGTGTCAGCAGGTCCCTTCTCCTTGCTCCTCTTAATTCCTAAGCAGTCAGTGAAAGGGTGGAGCCTGCTGTGGCCTTGCGAACACCCCGCTGCAGTGTTTCCATGTGCCCGGCGGTCTGTATGATTATACGCCTTTGTGTCAGTGTTTAAACAAGCGTACTTTTGTGGCTGTTTGTGAGGAAGTTTGGTTGTGCAGGCAGGAGCAAACAGACAGTGGCTGGAGCGCTACAAGTTGGCTGAATGAGGAGACTCTAGATACTTTATTCAATGCCGTTGTTTTTTTAGCTGGTCACGTCCTGTCCTGGCCAAATTCCTCTTGACATCTGACCACTAGCTGATAGTCCTGAAAATTTGTCCTTCTGCAGTGAGACCTCCCACAAGAATGCTGCTCCTGAGAGAGGACAAACTTCAGATTGGCCCGAGATGAGGAAGAACCACAAGCCACAACACAGAGTCTGTGCAAGCTTTGCAGTTGCTGTCTTTTGTGTTCTCTTTTTACTGTGGGTGCTTAATTTGTTCTGTCGTGGTTTAACCTCAGCTGGTAACTAAGCACTGCACAGCAGCTTGCTCCCCCCTCCTCCCCCCAAGGGGATGGGGAGGAGAATGGAAAAAAAAATAAAAATTTGTGCGTTGAGATAAGGACAGTTTAATAGGATAACAAAGGAAGGTGATAATAATATTAGTGACAATAACAATAATATATGTAAAACAAGTGATGCACAAATGCAATTTCTTACCACTTGCAGAAAGGTAAAACACCCCCGATGCCCACTCTGTTTCCGAGCAGCGATCCCAGTTCCTGGCTAGCTTCCCCAGTTATATCCAGAGTGTGATGTTCTATGGTAGGGAATATCCCCCTGGCCAGGCTGGATCAGCTGTCCTGGCTGTGCTCTCCCAGCATCTTGTGCACCTGCCAGGGCGTGAGAAGCTGAAAAGTCCCTGAGTGTAGACACTACAACTGCCCAGCAACAACTAAGCCGTCCGTGTGTTATCAACATTACTCTTCTTGTAAATCCAATTAGTTTTTAACAAAAGATTGTTGTTACCTGAGCTGGTCAACTGGAAGGGTGAGAGATGTGTGAGAGGTTGGTGGCATAGTTAAAGTACAAAGGAGAATGTTGTGAGGTACTTCGGGGTCTGTTGGCACGTGGGTAACCTGAGTTGGAAGAAGGTCTCCTCCTCCTGTGTTGGAGAGGAGGAAAATCTGAACTGTGTTTTTAAGGCAACCTTGTTGCCTCACATGTTGGTGATGACTTGAGGTTTAAGGCTGTGCTGGGAATACACAAGCCCTTTGGCAGGCACTTGTTATTTAGCAGAATTACTGCATTTTGGGCTCGTGCACCCCTGCTGATGACACTAATCTCCATGTTAGGAGACAAAGTGCCAGCTGTGCCTGGTCCTATTTGTACTACTTTAGCCACATGGATGTTCATCCATTTAATTTGGAAATATTTCTCTGCACTCATCAACAGCCACATGCAGGCAACTGAAATTGCCACATTTATTCTGACTTAGTTTTGAAAACGACAGATGCTACATTACTGTAAAACATGGTGAAGGGCGTTTCTAGCTTTGGTTTTGTTTCTCATTTGATGTATAACCTATTAATGCTGATGAGTGAAGCTACTTTTCTTCAGTAAGGTCTGCTCCTTCTCCCATAAAGTCAAGCAAAGCTTTCACTGGGGGACTGGTGCTGTTTGTGCTTAGGCAAAGGACGTAGAAACTGTACTGGGACTAAGGAAGGAGAAGAGTTGGCACATATGTGATTCACAAATACAAGCAGATGCGTTATGTGGTGGTTATTACTTTTTCTTAATAATGTGACTTTTTCCCCAGCCTGAATAATTCAAAGGAACAATACTGTCGTGAGCACGCCTCAAGGCGGGTAACCTTCTCTGTCCTCTGGGCGTGTGGTGTGTGCGCTGCTTCCAGTGCAGGTATTTTAAGGGCATAAATACAAAACCGTCTGCCAAATCTTGTGTGCCAAGCGCGAGTCTTGCACAACTGCTTCTGTTCCCATGTGTGCCCACGTTCAGGGCTGTGGTACAACAATTTTGCAGCGTATAGGCAAATAGCCTTATTTCCATTCCTTGACCTCATGGACCAGCTGTGCTTGGGGTCACCAACAGGGACTGTGCCACTGTGCTGCTTACCAGGGCCCTGGGACCCAAAGGACCCTGTTAATATAGCACTGCCCTGTCCCACACCCTGAGGGCCACTCTCATCATCTTTCTAAAACCTGAGACCCTGCCATTGTCTATTATTTGCATTAGGAAAGCTGGAACTTAGGGTAAGCCTTGCAGGACTAGGGCATGATGGGCATGCTGTAGTGTCTGTCAGAAAATGCTTGTGGAGAAGAAAGGCAGAGCTTGTGTTGAAACTATTTTATTAACCCCCCCTTTTAGCATCTGCCTCATTGTGCCTTTGGGCTTTGCCTTAAATCTGCATTCTGTGGCACCTTGTTTGTTTATATTGTGTTTAGCAATCCTTGATAATGTGGTGTTTGAGCGGTGGATGGGACTAGGTGATCTCCAGAGGTTCCTTCCAGCCTCAATTATTCTGTAAATCAGATGCCTACAAAGACTTCTGGAAAGAATAAATGAAGGAAAAACTTTTAGCTTCATTGAAAAACACTGAGACAGGAGAAAGCTGTGTGGTTGTATATACAGCAAGGGTCAGTCTTTCCTTACTAGAGATAGTTTTTGATGACTTTGGAGTGGGAATACTGAAAAAGTCTCGTCAGTTCATTACCAAACAATTATGTAGTGCTTGCCTTTGCTGTGAGTTCAGACTGTGGAAAGAAGCCTGTGGAGTTTCTTTGAATGAGAGTTCAAATGCAGTAGAGTGGAGAAGCGTTTTCTGGAGTAGCTTTGTAGAATTGACTGGGTTTTGTTAAATTTGGCATCTGCGCTTGCTGGACCTTATGGCATAACTGAGTCTTGTTTCTCATGGAAATTACTTGGATGTGACCTTACTGCTTTTGTTTTGACTGCTACCTTGAGCCCTAAGGACTAGTAAATGTTGGCTGCTAAGCAGAAATTTGACAAACCTTGGGTGCTTTCAATTTACAGCCTTTTGATTTACTTTTATTAAACAATTATAGCTGGATTTACCTTTTGGGGAGTCTTTGTTTATGGCATTCTAAGCTAACAAAGCCCAGCTAAGCCGAAGGATGGATTATCGAAAATCAAAGCTAGCTCTCCTAATAGGGACAATGGAATCCCACCCGCTCCAAGCCTCGCTGTGACACCTGGGAGGCCTGCTCTCCAATATGATAAAGTATTTTCTTTGAGAGAAGGTCAACAAAAGTTCGCTTTTATAGAGAAGTTCTTATTCTCAGTTAATGGGGCTCCCTGTTGCATGGTCCTGCAGTTGCTTAACATAAAAAGGATGGATTGTCAAAGAAATTACCTTTAAAGTTCCTTCCTGGCAAACTAAAAGGACAGACCAAGTGTTCTCTCCTGGCCAGACTGAGCAGTCCATGACCCAGCCACCTAAGCTATCGTGCCCTTTTGCACTTCTGCAGTTTAGGATTTGTCAGCATTTTGCTTTTGACCAGTTGTTTCTGGGCTTGTGTCATTCTTTAGGGTAGTATTTTATAAGAGAATCTCCTACCTGGGTTTCAGTCCAAGCCATTTAATCTTTTTATTCCATGAAAATGAAACATTTCCAGTCCTTAGGGGATTCTTCTAGTCCCAACAGAGCAGATTTATAATTTAACATGGAATATTATGTGCTTATCATGTGATATGTGAGATGGACTAGGTCCTTTTTTGGTCCTTAAGAACTAAACACAAAATCAAAACGTATAAGCAGCGCCAGACTTGGCCTTTTTCTTTTGATGTCTTATGTATGTCATTTCCTGGGTATGGAATTGATCCCTAGTCATAGCTGGGCCCAGACCCAACTGAAAGACTGTGGGGATTATTTTTTCTGGTCCCGTTCTGACTTAGCTGACTCATTTTTTCCCAGAAAGAGGAGAGATGGGAGTAGGGTGCGAGAAGCATGTGACCTAAGGCCAGCATCATCTGCTGGGGAAATAGGTGTGGGCTGTTTGGGCTTGCTGAGACTTGGTTTTTCACGTACACATAGAGGTGCTTGAAGAAGACATTGGAGAAATTTAGTTAACTTTTAAAAATTACTTTGATTTTTGCATAGAAGGAAAAACTAAGAGTATCAGCCCAGATTTTTGTTTGGACTTTGATTGTAGTGAAGCTACGCTGATTTTTATGATATTGGCATTATATTTTTGTAAATTAAATCACTAGTTGGAGCATTGTTACCAGATCATTATTTTCATTAATCATTCATTTGGTTAAATCTCATCTAAGAAACGTTCTGTGTCCAGAAGATGGCACAGTTTTTCATAGGAAACCTGTAGAACTTTGTTCCCATTTTGGACTTGATCAGTAAAGAGCATTGAAATGATGCTCTTAGATCCATGATGTTGATGTACTAATTTAGGTAACAGAACTCGGATGAGGCTTTAATTCCCAATATTCAAAACTGGCAGATTGCATCCAGTAGAGTAGACATGGAGCTTTTCAGCTCATTTTGGTTTTGTGTTTTCTACCTAGTGTTCAGAGGAGACAATGGCATCTTTTTATGCTGCAGAAATGAGGGTTTCCAGTGTTCTGGGCATTTTGGAATTCCAGCAAGAAGGTTTAGGACCCAACTGGGAGGAGGAGTTGACACAAGAACCCTTCTGAGCAGTGCATACCAAATTGTGAACCTCGCCATTCGAGGGTTTATGATCAGTCCTGCAACAGAAATAGTTGCAGAATTTATTTTGCAATATGAGCTCTGACACAGATCTCCTGGAGCTTCTGGAGGGATACAGCTTGGGGTGGCGGTACGCTAACAAGGCTGCAGGATGATTGGTATTTTTTTAAGCAGTGACCATTAGAAGGCATGTGGGAGGTATGGTTAGCAGCAGAAAATCACGTTCTGTGCCGATTTGAAAGTCTGCTATTTGCCCTTCTGTTCATACACTTCACTAGTAGAGTTTAGGATGGTTACCTGTGTAAGTTAATAGTCCGTTTTGAAATGTTCTGATACTGCTTAGAGTCTTTCAGATCACAGAAGTGGGCTCTGTGTAAGGCTTGTGTATTAAAGGCCTCATGGTTGAGCAGAAATCAGCCCAGCCAACATTATATGTCACCCCCCCTTGGGTTTTTTCAATGTATAATATATACCACTGTCTGGACTACCAAACGTTATCAGTCTCTCCAGTGGCCAATCTTGTGCTTCCGATGACACAAACTGGGAATGAGCAGCTTTCCCCAGAGAAGCCCCTGTATCTAGTACTACTTAGTGTCATGACAGACACTTAGAGAAAAGGGGTGTTAATTCTGCATGTTTGCATTTGAACAGCGAACATCTCTCTGTAAAGCCTGTACAGCCCAGAAGCTGTACTCTGCAAGAAAGCCCCTACTCTCCTGGGTTGGCTCTGGCTGGAAGCTCCCACAAGCTGTTCTGTTGGAGAAATGAAGCTGCTGGGATGAAACCCCAAGCAGAATCTTTGCTGTTTTGTCACATGAATAAAACCAGAGGCCTCAGGATGGAGGTACAGCATCTGCTGTGACAGTTTCTGTCTTTTGTTTTTTGAATTTTCTCTCTAATTAGTTAATGTTCCAATAAATCCTTAATACAACTACTTCTTGAAAAACAATTGAAAATAAAACAAAAAGAGGAGTTTAAATTGCTTATGGCTTGCTTTGTATGGCTTCCAGGCATTTGAGCAATTTTGCTAACAAGTATCCAGTAACCTATTTCCAAAGGCCACTAGCAGATAATTATATTTGGTTAATTTACATACTTTCAGTTTATAATCCTAATTAGTTCTTCAACCAGTAGTCCCTAGGCAATATGTAGTCTTACCTCATTTTATTTGCCATCCCTAATGTGCAAGTTCTCTTCTTTTAATTTACAAAAAAACGCTGTTAGGTTTGGTTCAGGGCTTTCCCATTTCAGTGCATATCTAAACTGGGTGATTCCACGCTGATTTAAACCCTATTTGCAAATAAGTATTTTACACTTTAATAGATCTTACGTCCGGGAGACGTTCCGCAATTTAGGGAAAGTGACCCCAGTTTGACACGGACCCCGTTTTCATTGCCAAGAACCAGGCCAGATTCTGCACCAACCTGTACCCAGGGTGTCCCCACTGACACCCCTGGTTTGCCCATCCCCGCAGGATGGGGACGTGTTGGTCTGCAAGCACATCGTACTGCTGCCATGGCAAAAGCGGAGACGGGCCGTGGGGCTGCCGAGAGCCTCCGGAGCTGCACACACACCGGCTCTCCAAGAGGCTCTGGCAAACCCCCTGGGGCTGCTTGGCAATTGCTTGTTCGCCCTTTGGGTATTCAGGATCTCTCCCTGCACACGTACTATTCTGGGCTCGGTTCTCACCCAACCTTGAGATTACTCTTAGTAAAGTGGCTGAGGAGGATGATTTATACTTTCAGGTGAGAAACATGCTCATTAGCTCCTTCCAGGTTTCAATGAACTTCAAAAACCACCCAGAATGAGCCTCCCTGACGGAAGGAGCACAGCTCCCAGTGCTGATCCCTGCGGGAATCTGAGTGTCTGGGGTTGAAGTTGAGTCAGCATCTCGCTGTGGGACAGGACCCCATGCCCAGGCTCTGAGGATGGCTCTGTTGCTCTGCTCGTTGGCTTTCAGGTAACACCTGTAGTAAGACAGGAGGCAGAGCCTCCCCTGTTGCATGGAGCATTCTGGCAGATGTCCTGTAGGCAACTAGAACAACAATTTCAGTTATCGTTTAAGCACTGTACTATAATGCCATTTTTAGAAACGCAGTTGGATGAAATATTTCCTCCTAGGCATCAAAGGCTGCTTTCTAGTCTGATTTATTTCACTGTAATGAGGTCAGGTTTGGATGACATTATGGTAATTTCCAATGTTTCCTTGCAAGCAATAAAAAGACCCAGAACCTCCCTTTTCAACACCGCATTAAGTACTTCGATAAGGCAATGAAAAAGGGTGTGTGATAACTGAGAAAGGAAAAGGAAAATCCGTTTTCAAAGCTTTTGCCTAGATTTCCAGGATAACTGGTGGATTCTGTGAACTGATGCTAGTTAATAAATCATAATACTGAAGGAGAGAGGTGATTCTTAACTGACCAAAGTAACAACAAATGTTCAGTGAGGAAAAACTCAAAAGATCTGAGAATAATTCTTGGCCAACAATTTTATTTCAACATCTTAGTGTGTCAATTTTATACTGCTTGTGCTTTGGTGTAGTTTCGACACATCACACTTGAATTCCCAAATACGTTTCTGCTGTTACACAGGCGCATACAACGCTCAGCATTTATATAACTGATGCCTAAGGAACCGTTACCCATGAAGTTATTCCAAAAGAGCCTATTTTCATGAGGAACACCTTGATGATAATTCTTCCTTGTTAGAGCATTTCAAGTCTTACGCTAGTATTTCCAGGTAGGCTAAAGATGGCTTAACTGTCTTTTCATGCCTGGTTGTGATTCCACACTAATCATAGCTCTGCCTGTGCATGTGAATTTCTGACCTTGAGGAGAAGCAGTATTTGCTATGGCACTCACACCTGCAACTGGGAGGAACAGAACATGAACTCAGAGTAAAGCAGATTTGAGACAGATAGCAAGTGTCTTATGTTGAAGGCAGTGTGTTGTGAAAATCATGTATTTTTCCAACTGTACCACTCGTGATGATAATGGCTGGTAGTAGGTCAGGTGAAATCCTGGCTCTAACAAAGTCAACAGAAAATCTTTCACAAACTACAGTAGGATCTAGTACTTTATCCCAAAGGAAAATGCTCATTGAAGATAAATTTACCGAGGCTTATTGTATGTCAGGTTTTAAGGGGCAGCGACAATTACATGGGCTGGAGATGCCTTTTCAGGTATGTATAAGAGTTTAGTGTGGAATATAGTAGACATATATTCAGTGCTAATCCACAAAGGGAGTGGAAAAAAGCCTGAACAAATCTGTTGTTTGCTTCTTAGTGCCTTTTCTGTCTATTACCGAGAAGCTGTTAATCTCTCCCCTTCCAACTTTTCACTTCTATCAAGATTGTGATTTTTGCTCTGTATAATTATGGCAGAAGAGACCAGAACAAAAACTTAGAAGGGTTTGTGAGCAGTATTTCTGTGGGGGTAAGGGAAGAGAGAGAGGGGATGGAGAATCTGGGAGCTATTCATGAATCGAGCAGAATATTCCAATTTATATCTGAATTCTTAATTAGAAACAATAATAATAAAAACACAAGAAAATGAGTGTGATAACTCTTTGACATACAGTTTTTGTCTTTTTCCCCATCTCTTTTAATTTATATATTTATTTACCTTAATTTATATATGCTTTGATTTATGTATTGTCTGTTTTTTAATGCAAGCCACACTGAAGTTTGTAGGTGAGTTTTATATACCGCTAAGAAACCACAAAGCAAAACACAACAGGCGAGTCCTGTTGCTTTGTCACTTACAGGTCATCTTAAATGCCTTGTGAGTTGAAGATACACATTGCTTGATTCTACTCTTGATACTCCTTGCACTTCTCTCTTGCCTCCTCCCTCTGTCTCTCCTTCCCTCAAGAAAACCTCAATCCAATCTCCCCCCGCAGTCAGGATGCAGATTATCCCGTTAGGTTTGACTCCGGTAGGCTGTCCAGGTATTCCGGAGCTATGCTCGAGGAAAGAATACTCTATGTGGGGAAACCAGAAGGGAGCCAAAAGAATTTAAAATAGTTTGAAATAGAAAACAATAATTTATTTTACTTCATTTTACTCGTTAACGTTTGTAGCTAATGATGATTTCATGAAACTGCTTTTATAAGTCAATACATTCAAATCTATAAAGCAAACGGTTACTACCATGGGCTTTTCAAATTCCACAAACTGTCTTATATAAACAAATTAGCTGTACATGCACATTTTTTCAATAGGTTGCAACATTTGCAGACATGCTTTAAAATCCTTTAAAGCTGCAGTATAGTGTACTTTGCTTCAGGCTTTTCAGATGAAACCTATATACTTTCTTCAGAAACCTTAAAAAGAAAAATGTTTAAATGTTGAGCATAACTCTAAAAACTGCCGTTTGATAAATGTCAAACATTACAAGAGAATGACTCTAATTCTGAGTTTAAATCTTGAGCTAAATATTGATAAACAGCACTCTGTGTAGAAGTGAACAACAGCAAAATAATATCACAAAATATGGTTTCACAAAAAAAACATATGTGCAGTTGCTCTCGTGGGTTTTTTGCATTTTTTTTTTTTTATGTAAAGAAAAGCTTGGGTACCTTTTAATATGAATATAGTTTAAGCAAATTACCTGTGTAAGTATGGTTAATACATTTCTGATATTGAAACACTTCATGTAAAAGGTAACAAGTAAAAAAGTACAATCAGTATTCCAAAAAGCACTGCTAATATTGCCTTTGAAGGAGATGGGCAAGTTTCCTCTCCACTTTATAATGGAGATCCTGGCACCCACAGTTGTAGAGTTCAGTATTTGAACTATAAACTCGATGAATGTATCTTATATACAAAAATCTTGCCACATTGAACGAGGCATTGACTTCTACCCCACTGGTAATGTTTTATGTACATAATTTACCAATGGTGATTATACAGTAGTCACTGACAGGAAGGAATTGTACACCCGTGTGCCGTCTGGTGACTTTGTTCCATGGGTTAGCAGTTCTTGGATTGTCATCCAATTGTCAAATATTTTTTTATTTCTCTTCTTCATCATTTTTTTGTGGCTCAGTTCAATGATGTTCATCTCTTTCTTTTCTTCTGCACCTTGCTGTTCCTTTAAGCAATCTAGCCTGCTCTGCATCATAAACTCACGCCTCTTCCTCTGCTCCTTCGCTTTCACTAAATGCTGCTTCCGCTCTTCCTTGCTCCAGTAACGGCCCATCTTCATTTCACTTATGGCATCATCATCGGTAGTCATACCACTGCGCTCCTCCTTAATCTTTATGGCGCGTTCTCTCAGCAGCCTGTCCCTGACTGGCCTCTTTGTAATGTAGCGGGTCCCATCGCTTCTGACCTTCACTTTCCACTCCATCCTCGGTTCGCTCTGACTCGAATTAAAGTCTTTGCACATACTCACCAGGCTCATTTGGCTCTGTGCGTACTCCACCGCTGACTTCTGTTGGATCAGCTGCATATAGCTCTGATAGTGCTGTGCGTGGGCGGGAATATGAGCATGCTTATACGGAGAGTGATGGTACGGGGAGACGTAGGAGCCAGAAGGTTTTTGACCGTGAGTAGGGCTTTTGCTTCCATCACTGGCTTTTCTCTCCTTGCTTTCCAGCTGCTTGCCAAGGTCGGGATCTTTAGCAGAGGCATGGCATTTACCAGGGCTGGATTCATGACTTTCTGAGCTAGCAAATAAATTCTTTTGGGAGACATTATACGCCGCTGCCCCCTCATTACCTTGACAGTTACTGCCTTCTGCAGTTCTGCGCAGCGAATTGTCAGGGGACATCTCCAGCGTGAGCGGTGTGCTTCGGCAGCTTTCGCCCGTGTTATACGCACTCGAGCTATCCTTGTCAGACTTCTCAGGGAGCTCCGTAATGTCTGAGAGCTCGTGCCTGCGAACATCAATGCTCGTGTTATAGTTGCGGAACCCGCTGTTATGTAGCATCCAGGGCTCCCGGTACTGATCTTTCAGCTGCTGCATTTTATGAGCTCTCACAATATTCAGGCATTCTAGCTCGATGTTGCGCAGCTCCTCATTCAGCATCTCCAGCTCTCTGTCAACACTTTCTTGGTCGCTTTTGCTCATATCCAGCGTGCTGTTATGATAATACAGACTGTAAGGGTTGGCAGACTTCACCTGGCACTTCAGTTCCAGCAGTTCCCGGAATCGCTCGCATTCGTCTACGGGGATGCCAAGGAAGTCGACGTCTGTGCAGTCGGCCGAGATAAATGATTCGTTGCTGAACTGCATATCGCCGCTTCCTAGGGTGTCGTGACTGTATGTCAGCTTCTTCTGGCTCCCTAAAGTGTTGGAGGAGGTGGTGTGATCATCCGCGTTGTTTTCCTGCTCGGAGCTCTCATCGTTCCGAGTGCTGTCGTCTGTGCGCCCTACGCCGCTGTCCTTCTCGTGCTGGTTAGATAAAATGGTGGCTGTATCTGTGGTACCTCCGTCCTCCTCATGCTTCTTCTAACAGCAAAAGTGAAAAGACAGAAAGAGAAATTATTGAAAGGACATAAAATATCTCAGGCTGTTATTTAATCGTTTTCTGAATCCGTCATCTGTTATACTTTCTGCATCTTTGTCTTTTACTTACTCGTATGGAAAGAAAATTATTGAGAACACATAGAAATGGTGTCTGAAAACACAGCGTGCTGTGGATGTACCTTCAGAAAACGTGGCTCCCACAGAGGATGTAGAGTTATAGAAAACTCCAGAAAAAAACTACCCGAAAATTGAAAATCTGTTCATGAACTTGTATGATTGCATTAATCACAGCAGAATGACAGGGGGATACAGGCCCAAATCCGTGGCCCCGCGTAAACTTTGCTTTGCAAAAATTTTTTCTTTGACTTTCTCCCCATATATAGAACTTATTTCAGTCACTGTGATCATGTTGTCGTAAGGGGCAAAGTACAAAAGGCAACATTTTAAAACATTCCGGTCCCCAAGATGAAGTTTGTGGATAGCCATGTAATATCTTGATTTTACAGAAAGTCCTTTCGCCTTGATCGTCATTCGAGACACTAAGTGTATTCAGTCAAGCTCAATATTGGAATATTGAGTGCAATGTGAAGTTTTGACACCATTGCCCAACAGAACAGCAGTACCTGCTGAAGCATGCTGGCAGTAAATTGCATTGCCTGGTGGTGCTGTTCCTCTAACATGTCCATGTGCAAGTCATCCAGAAAATCATTTCTGTCATCATCCATCCATCCTTCATCCAGCTATGTGAAAAGGGAGGGAAAAAGCAAACGAAATGTTGTCAAAAGAATGAAGACTGACATAAATTATGTTCCTTGGTGAGAAGTGATTGGGAAATCTTAGGAGATTCCTTCCAGTGACAGTGCTGCTGTGTCCTGGGAAGGAGCATACATCTCCTTGTGCTAGGTGTGGGTATTGACCGTCCTACCTCTCCTCAGCTGCCTCCATCTCCAACAGCATGGTTTTGTCTTCAGCAGCCCTTTATACATGAAACAAAACCAGCCTTTTCATCCATGGAAATACTTCTAAGAGTTGGAGCTGACTCAATTAGGATGTATAAACCACTCCAGAGCCCAAAGCTTGAACGCACCACTTGCGAGGCAGCATCAAGGGCCAGAGAGAAAATGCTTGCTAGGGGTTTGTAAGACTTTTTTTTACTCCCCGGCTCAATTATCCCCAAGGGAAAGATCAGAAACATCTCGGCTAACAGGATAGTCGTGAGCCTGACCCTGTGTCTCCAGGTGCATTGGCAAGGGTTGCTCACACAGCACCAGGAGCAGAGACAGATCAAACAATAGTGCTCATGGCTGTTTGTTCAATGTCTTTGTTGTGCTAATCCCTGCTCTACGAAGGGATCTGGCTCAACCTTTTATTACAGCTGAGGATGCTTCTTGACAGTATTGAACTATATTAAGAGGTGGTGTATAAACGGCTAAATAATAGGTGTTTTAATGAATGAATAATCAATAGCTATAGGAGTTATGTTCTTCAAAGCTATGGCTTGAAACCATCCATAATACCTAGGACTGATGTTGTAATAACACTGCAGCATATATAAATCACCAAATGTCTTATAAATTGAACTTTATAAAATATATATATATAAGTACCATGACTACTGAATTCCATTATTTTAGTCCATATATATGTCCAATCAAACTGTACAATATGGTTTTAGGTAGATTTGGCACATTTAAGTAGTTAAAAATTCTTCAAAAGAACTGCTTTCTACAAAGCAGCAACTTAATTAAGACTCAAGACAGGTTTTGTTGTTGTTGTTGCTACAGTACCTGAATTTCTGGTCTTGCAACAAGTAAGGAGATGTTCTTGCTCTCTTCACTGGTGAGAAGTGCCACAGCTTCTTCTCGATTCTGCACCTCTATGCCATTGATCTTTAAAGAAAAGAGGAACACAGTGAAATCTTTTCATAGGGATACTTAAATGCTGCTGAGAACTGCATGGCTGGATGGATCCCAGTGCAGCACAGGCCAGGCACAGTCCCTGCTCACACCTCCAGCTATGTTGTTCAGGCGAGTGTTGGGCAAGTGTGTTGGTTTGGATATGTGAGGCTGTCCCACACCTCTGCATGTGATGTGCAGAGCCTTGTTACGAGGACAGAAACTGGAGAAGGAGAGTTAGGCAGGAGCAGGATCATAACACCAAGTCTGGTGGGTGGAAAGGAACAGGAACATCCTTGTGTGGGACAGGGGAGGCTGTGGATGCTGACCCCAGAGACTGAACGGGATGTGGACCTCTAATGTTAGTGTCTGTGCAGAAGACAGACCACTTATGACAAAGCCCCTCTGGTGTAGGGTTGTCACACTTGGAAGACAAGTCATTCTGGCACACAGCACCGGGTGTTCAGCCTGCTGAACAAGTGCTAGCATCCCTGTGGGTAAATAGGGCTACCCGGAGAGATTCTCAAAGAGGAATAATGTCTTGGGCCAAAATAGAGGGTTTCTGCGGTAGAAGGAAGAGGTAGGTATGTGCTGGAAACAGGTGACAGCTGCTGACAAAATGCTTAGCCTGCAAGAAAGGGCATCACCTGGCCAGGACTATCAAAATCTGTGGGAGATGCGGCAGAGGAAAGGGAAATACCCTCACAAAGTTACACAGAAGTGTACGAATTGCAGTCTGAAGGGAATGACTTGTAAAAATTACACTGAATTAAACACACTGCAGCAGTGTGTTAACAGACTTTCAACCCTTTACGCACGTACCTGAATAATGCGATCCCCTTCCCGGAGTCGACCGTCTTTTGCAGCAATACTGTTGGGATCAATCTACAAAATAAGAGAACCGTGAGTGCTCTGGAGGTTTGAGAGCTCAGCATTTACTTCCCGTTTTAAAACCCAGTACTGGTGATGTGACTGAAACCGTAACCCGGTGTGTCTGTCGTTGCCGCTGTATCTGTGGTTGTTACGTCTCGCTTAGCGATGACAGGACTTTTCCTTGCGTATGTCGGATAAAGTGAAATGCAAGTTAAAATGATCAAGTCAAAACCAAAACATTTCTTCCTGAGATGTGTCTTCAGAAAACGTAGGTCTATCATGTTTGCGCGATATTGAGTTACCTCATAATTTAACATTTTGCTTTACAACACGGTGCTCTGGTTAGAACCAGTTTTTGCATGTAGAACAGCAAGAATTATCTCCTAAGCGATGCATTTCAATGGAAGATTTTAGATTTAGTTACGAGTTTCTTTCCCCAAACTGCTGCTGCTAATTTGAAATGGATCTGCATGATAAAAAGATGATGTATAAAATGCTACTTATTTTATGAAAGAGGGTAAAGAGAGACAAATGGGCTCCAAACCTTTGCAAATAAGAACGTGTGGATTTTGGTGGTTTTTTTCTCCCCCCATTTATATTGTTTCTGGAATAATTGACAACACAAATTAAAGGGAGAATATGTTAAAAATACTTTGAAAACATCATCTGAAATTGAACACTGAGACTGTCTTAGGGGAAAACTGAATGCTGAATGTTAATATAACAAAGTTTGACTTCAATGGATGCAGGATTTCACTCAGTTTGGAGAAAAGGAAAAATAATTAGATTTCTTCCAATTACTGCATTCTGGCTGGTTTTCGAATGTGGTACAAACAGAAGACAAATGTCTTAAATGCCCAGCGCTGCAGTTTAAAAGACAAATTGCATCTTCCAGAAATCAGCTCAATCTTACCTCACTCACATAAATACCCATGTCATCTTCATCATCCGTTCTGTAACATACAGTAAGGCCAAGCTTGTCCTGGCTGTTCACTCTATGTAAATCTACTTCCTGGGGTTTAAAGAAAAGAGGAAAAGAAAATACATTGTCAGTGAGACACTGGTGACTGATGGAAGCAATTTTTCAAATACAATGAAAATATTTTGCTTAAGTGATATAGTGGATCTCTTTTCATTTCACTTGTAGACGAGATTAACTTACTGAGCAAAACGTGATTATGTGCAGACAATCAATACCTGGGGCAATTTTGACCCTTCAATCAATATGAAGTCATTTTGAAAACAGACCTTTTATTGATCTTAAAGAAGAAAAATTACCTATATTTCATGTAGTGGTAAGACTTCAAACGCTAAAGCACTTATAAAGTATGATTTCAATATTTGCCACAGCTGATATATATTTCCTTATAAGCAGGGAAATTTTCAAGCTTTTCAGAGAAAAATATAATACTCTATTACCTTAACTTGTGTAATTTTCATGAAATGATGTAATAAATTTCTCTAAAGCGTGGCTGAAGATCAATATATTGTCAGCAAAGCATTTGGTATTGGTAATAGAAATATAATAAGCAGTTCAGTATCTTGCAAGGGTTTGGTTTTACCAGGTCACGGTTTATCATTCTACTGCTCTTCCGTGGTCTTGTTAGTCTTGGAGATATTTAAGTCATCTTAAAAATATGTGTTCTTTCTTTGCCTTTTGGCCACATAGACTTCATATGGATGATTTTGTTCCTACATTTGCTGCTGCTCTGTGATACTGCTTGGTATGAAGGGTTGTAAGGTCCATGGAGATCCCCACCTGCTGTGGGATGCTCCTGGCCAGTATGCAGTCAGTGTAACCTTCCACGTAGCATCTTGCCTTCTTGCTTCTGAGGGACATCCTGGGAGCCTAACGGGCTTCGCCAGCTTACTGCAACTGCTATGTCAGTCCTGAGGATGCTGCCGCAGGGAGGAAGGATGCTGCTTCATAGGTATATTAGCTGTGTTTTTTTACTTCCCTTAGAGTGCTTGGCAGTGAGCGAGGCTTTGAAAGGTCCTGTTTCTCTGCAGTGGCTGCCAGGCAGGATGGAGGAGGTGTCTGTGGGGATCATTGCTTCGAAGGGAAAGAGTGGGACCAGGCATAGGGGGCAAAGGGATCCGAGGGGTGGGTGTCCAGCCCAAGGGCAGACCCCGAACCGTGCGCTTCTGCTTGAACCCATCCGTTCTGGGGAAAAGTCCTGAGAACACGACTCATTATTTCTGAATGTCTCTCTATTTTGACCTACGCTGTGCCATTTGTAAGGGGTAAGACAATAAAACAAGCTGATATGAATAATTTATTGGCCTGTCTAGATGACAGCTGCCAAGATCAGCAATCTCATGTTATTTACTTGTCAACACGTGTAATTTCTTTTTTTCTTTTTTTAAAGAAACGTAGCGGTAAATGTCAGTGACATTTCAGATGGTATTTAAATGGTTTCAATCAATAGCATCCATGGTGAACTGCTGCTCTTTTTCTCCCTCTTTTGTTACTTAAACGTTTGAATACAATGCTTTGACGGTGGGTTTTTTCCCCCCAGATTTCTAAAGTTTCTGGGACTTTCTAGAAAGGAGACAGCAATTCTTCAAAAGAAAAGATGAGACAAAATGGATTCAATTCTGATCTCATCTGATCCTCAGGAACACCACTGCAGTCAAGGCAATTACTCTGCATTTAATCATGGTGCGAACTAGGGATGAGGTGGGAATTTGTGCATTGGGCCTAATTCAGGCCTAGGATGATTCCACTATTTCCCGCACACTTTAAATGAAAAGATTTGTGTCTTGTGGGAGGTTTTTATATACTTTACTCATTTGAAAATGTGGCAATGAAATAATGGCAAGAAGCTAGTGCTGTAGCTCATTATACTGTTGTTTTTTTTTTGATACTGGTAGTGAAAATATGTATATAATGTTAAAGACTACCCCCAGAAACAAACAAACAAAAGCATGGTGACTTTGATCGTTATTTAAATAGATCCTATGTAACCATAAGACTTTTGGAGTGGAAGGATTGGAGGGAGCAGTCTGTTAGTTTCATTCTTACCTGCTGCGTGTTTTGAATACCAATAGGTGTTTTTCCAACACTGTAAACTATGAAGAGTATTACTACAATTAAAAAATAAGTATGGGTTTACATTTAAAACGCACCATCAAAGACATTGCCTGTGATGCATTGGAAGGTAATAAGTAATCTAGTAAATTAAACAGTATATATTTTAAAAGGAAAACAGATACATATTGTTTAAAAACCTGCTCACAAATAAAGCAGCAAAAAGCTAAAGCAAAAAAAATATCTTTAGAGCAGGTGTTTAGAACCTGAATTTTTATGCGTAACTAGTTGACAGATTACCCTTGGGTACAATCCCTCTAGTCCTTGGTAGGAATAGAGTAAGTGGGTTTGATGCTATCCAAATATAATAATTTTGTGTGCTTAAAGATAGGAACTGTTGCCTTCTATGGGTCTTTGTGTCAGTAAAGTTTTAATATAATCATAAAGTTTTGAACTATTTGAGAGATAAAAGCGTGCAATTCCAGTTGGAGTTGAAGAACCAACTGCAGAGTCTTCAAAGCAAAGATTATTTCCCTTGTTCAGAGTCGAGTCTGTATAATGCCCAGATACATGAAAGGGAAAAATAGAACAGAAAATTGGCATTACCAAGTACAGGTGTTATCATAGCTTATGTAATTGTACAAGGCATTAATTATACTCTATGAATTAATATGGGCCCAGAGAACTTTGAAAGTGTAAGTTCATGTATTTGCAGTGCCACAGGACTTGCCATTTCTTACTCCTCCGTCTTCAGCGTTGCACTTCTGGCAAGCCCAGAGGCCCGATCCTGTGAGCCTGCAGTGTCCTGTGCTCCTGCCGCCTGCCCAGCAGCAGCAGGACTGCGTCCAGAGTCCCTGCTACACACATGCTGCTCCAGATTAGTCCGGTGTGCTGCACCGCCTTGAGATGAAAGAATATGTAGTGCTCAGCTGGGGCTCAGATACTATTGTAATGAACTCTGTATAAAATCATAACTACGTTATGAAACGTATCAGCCGCCCGCACTGCAGAAGGGAGGCACTGGAGCTACTCAACACCTTGTCTGGATCTGCAGGAATTAGTTAACAAGCAATGGCATCCACAGAGCGCAGTTAATGCCGGGGCTGCGCTACTGTGAGAAATGTAAACATCTCATATGTGATATAACTTTTACGCACACAGATAACTAAAATCTGCTGCTTTCGATCAGGTAAAAGTGGCATTTTGAGAGACGTTCAAGAGAAGTATTTGAATGCTATTTCAAAACAGAGCCTGCATGCGAGAACTGTCTGAAAGATTACTGGCTCCATATCAAATGTAGAGCCAAGGAGGGCTCAAAGAGGTGGCTGCTGAAATCCAGATGGCATTTCTAGCATGACAAGAAGAAATGAACATGTACTATGACATTATACCTGCGACCGCTCATAATAATGAATTAGGAGTAAGTGCTAATAGTAAATTAACCTCTGTAAGCTCAGAAGATCCTTCATTTGCAACAGATCATTGAATTATTGTACTGCTGATTTAAAATTATGGCCTGCCTGCAAATTTATAAAAATCAAAGTTCTTTCTCTAACAAGACAGAAACAAGAGGACAGTGATGGGTAAAAAAAAGTTCAAACATTCAGAAAGCATTATCCAAAGCTTGCATGGTTAGTACTCTGTCGTTTTGTCTCTCTCTGTAAACAGTGCTGGGTTTTTTCTGTGCTGACTTCTGAGGTACCTGACCAGCAGGACCCACTTTTTTGCTACTCCATTAAAAGGTTTCATCCAGAAAAAGATGTCAGGGAAATAAGAACTATTTCCTTTTCTACTGTGTGAGGCCTCCTCACTTTATAAAACAGCTTTTCTTTCCAAAATTCTTTGCCCTAGAGATGAAGTAGAAATCTATCTGAAGGTTTCTGTGCCAGCCCAGCTCTATGATGGCAATTCTCTGATGGACCACAGAAACTGGACTAGCTTAACTCATCAGTGGTGCTATGGAAGGTTGAAGAAAAGTGCATGTCCCCTGACGAAAAGGGGCTTAGGATGCCTAAGTAAGAGAGCTTGAAGGATGTCCAGGCTCTTTGCCAAGCAGATGGCCAGTGGTCCGCAATAAAGACCTTTCTCATGCAGTAAGAGGTGTTAAAGCCAGGTTGAAGTCCTCCAGAGAGCTAATGGAGGACAACATTTCAGTATTAGCTTGTCAGCAAGCTGAAATGTTTTACCACTTATGCATTTGTTCCAAACAAAGAATATACAAATGCTTGTCTTAAAGCGTGCAGCTATGAAGCTGAAGGAAGATACTGCTTTTTAAACCTTTACATATTCAACCACCGCCTGAGCAGGACTGCTAGGGCTGAAGTCTTTTGTATTCAGAGAGATACTAATGCCTTGAGAAGCTCCTGATCAGTGCAACTCCCCGCAGAGCGAGGGTTTTCCATTGAGAAGAAATATATTTGCATGAAAGATGTTTTCAAATGCTTTACAAGCAGGATGGAATAAAAATTGCAGAGTGCCTGTGATGGAGCTTACCCATTCCCATGTTCAGATAATTACCTCTCGCTTCCTCCCCTCCCTTGCAAACAGATTCTTGGAGAAGTAAAAGAAAACTTTCCACCAAAAGGCTAAAGGGGAGCTTGAAACCTTGGTACTCGGCTTTTATTTATGGCTTCCTAAAAGCAGTGAAGTATTAATTTCCAATTTTGAAGCATGGATTTTGGTGCTCAGCGTGTTCATTTTTTGCTGCTCAGATGTTGTGGTTTCATGCCGGGAACACTGCGAGCTGAGTGCTGGGAGGGTGAAAAGCTGTTTGAATGGATCTGTTGTCCTTCTTCAGTCTAAGTGAAGACTCCACTTCTGTCCAAGATTGAGTGAGAGTATCAGAAGGAACATTTCTTAGCAGTTAGCAAACATTTAATGTAGTTTTTCATCGCCAAGCTGTGCTTAGTCTCAGCTAGCCATTCAGCTCAGTTCTCTGCTCAGAAAACAAGACCTACATACAAGCTGCATATAGGAAAGGGTAAAGGCAGAAAGTCAGATGTGAGAGAACAACCCCCCTCTTTGATGTAGAATGCTCTTGTTTGTAATCTGAGAGAATTTACACAGTGAGAAAGCCCTCGCTTGGGCTGCGTGTCTGACAGCTGGAGAGACGTGTTTGAATAAACATATTAATGCTTAATGCTGCTGGGGAATCCTGGAGTGACATTATTCTTCCTTTATGAACCTGAAATGACTTCTGGCTGGGCCTCTGTGAAGAATGAATCTACTTTTAATTTATAATAAAATAGTGATTCAGGATTTAGTCCCTCTTTGCTTGTGGCATGTAAACTTCAAAAGAAAAGAAATGGTATTTATTTATTTTTGTAGTAGGGAATATATGGCAGTTACCTCTGAGTCATCAATTTTAAGATAAATGTTGAGAGATAAAACTGAGAACACAATTTTGGTGTCTTGGCAGTACTGCCAGCCTAAATTCCTTCCTACGGATATTTACATTAGAAGCTTGTTGTGAACTTGGGTATTCCACTGTTTTTGTCTCGTTTACTTGTTACAAATCACTAACCAGTCAGTTATAGACCATAAAAGTTTAGATGAGGAGCTTCTGATTGAAATTCAAAGCACATTTTATGGACATAGAGCCCAGAAGGCTGATTTGATGGCTTTCTTCCTTTAGACATTCCCGCTGCAGTCAATGAAACAGTGCCTTTGTGGTCTTTTAAAACATATCTATCAAAAGGCAAACAAAAAAGCAACTAGCCAGTTGAGTCCCTGTTAGCACTTTGACCTTACCATTGATCATAGTCTCCTCAATTTGAACAAGAATCTTTAGTGGTTTTTAAAAAATACTATTAGGCTACAGAGACTTTTGTAACGTTCATCTCCCTCTGTTACTGAGCTGATCACCTTTTGCCATCAAGTACTATATCAATGTCAAAATTATTAATGCTGTGGTTTAAGGCATATTAACGTCTGGCTACTGAAGTGCATGTGTTTAAACTGTTTTCAGCTCAACTGGTTGACCTTCTAATGGAAGCAATATAATGTATCCACAATATTAGATTTCCTAAAAGATAGATTTTGAAAAGACACTGGCAGAAAATACTAATTTGTTCTATATTTTCCCTTAAGACTGAAATCTATATTGTATTTGTTTTTATTTAAGCAAAAAAAAAAAAAAAGGGGGGCGCTTGTTTGAAAAGTAAGGCCTTGAAGTCTGCTAAACACCATTTGTTTTACTGGTACTTTGATTTTTATCCTGACTTTGATTTGCGTTTGTATACAGAAGATGAATTACTGCCAGATCTGCAGAATTTGAGAACAGCTTGCAAACTTTTTATGGGGTTTTAGACCTTGATCCTGCAAACACTTTTATAGAAGGGAACAACTCTGTGCTCATAGAACTACTGAACACTGCTCCCATTGAGGCTGTTGATAAATCTACCACTGATTTAAACAGAGCTACAGGCAGGTCAGCATCGCTTGCTTTGACAAATAAGCGTTAGCAGGACCAGGATCTAAGCTATCAGAAGTGCAAGCAAGCTAAGAGTAAACTATTCACTTACTGATAATCTTGAATGGATTAGCTGGGTCAGCCATCGCTGGCAGTACTTAGAAGTACTGAGATACTTCACTGCTATTTTTTACAAACAATTAAAAACATTTCAGTGGGTCAGTACTGCTTAAGTATCTTGCAGAACCAAGGCCCACAATTTATACGTTGTACTCTGAATGGCTGGGAGCAGGTTATTAAAATTAAGAATGAGAAAACTGAAGATGAACTTCTGGTGGGATACGCACGTCCTTAAAACACAAGTGATTTTTAAAGATTTGGCAGGAAAATGGACTCGCATACCTTCCTGACTGGTTCAACTTTTATTACCTATACTTTCGTACGCATACATATGAAATGTTTCAGTAATGAAAAAGGGAGGAAGAGCTTAGTATAATGGCAAATCTATTCTGATCTTGTCTTGTAAACGTAAAATACTTTTAAATTATATCGTCAAGAACATCTGTTTCTCAGCTGGGAAATATTTAAGGGAAACTCACACATTTTTACTGTGATTTTGTGGAACCGGTCCTGCCACACAGGAAACTTGCATAGGCTTTCAGATTTTCAGAGAGACTAAATCAGTGCAGAACTTAATTAATGGAATCAATGACTTCATTATTTATGTTAATTTGTTAGCTGAAGATCTGGCTTATCAGTCCATGGCGGATAGTTAAATACACTGACTGCTAAAGATATCAGTAAGGTTTGCAACCTGCACAGTAAGTAATGAGTAATGTTATTACAAATACCTGCTTTGAATATAATTTATACACAATAAAAAGACCATAAGGTGCACATGTTAAACTGTCAGTAAACAAAATTGTTACTAAAGACTAAGTACCTCTAATTCCAACTCATCTCGGTCCATTTCTTGATGAATTCCTCCCATGTAGTCATTTGGGTCATAGTATTCATGCACTGATGGATGGCTGGGAAAAGGAGGTATGTGTTAGGACAGCACTCAGTACTCCAGTTGGAGTATTAATCCATTCCACACTTACAGCAAGGCATCATGACCGTGACGGCCTAACAACCAAACCAAGAGGTTTCATGTGGTTAATTATATATGCTATACCATTTACAGCAATAAATGTATTAAATAAAAACTGCATGTATTATCAGAGGAGTCTGAAACATTGGGCACCTGATGGTGAATGAGACTTGTAGAGTCTTAGCATTTATTAATGGTTTTTCTCCAAATGTAAAGCTGACTTGGGGAAAAAATACACAGAGGGAACAGAGGCAAAGTAGGGTAAGGGGTGCCACGTGGTAGGGAAGGGGCAGATATCTGCCAGGGTGCAAGATGAGAGGGAATATGAGATTATTTACTTGAGCGCTCAGGTTATCTGCAGAATTGAAAGTAAAATCATTCTTGCCTACCTGCTCAGTATTGCTACTTTGCCTTAAAGACACAAAATTTTATGAAATTTCTAAGTATTATAAAAATAATTTCCCACCCAACTGTTCGGATCAACAGCACTCTTGACTGGTTTGAATGCAACAGGCTGTGCATAATGATTTAAATACTATTTAAACACGCGTCACTCTTCATATTGCCATTCACTACTGGCACGCTGCTTTTCCCAGCTTGAGCTCTCCGACACTACGCTTCGGAAGTTGTAAGCCATGTAATGCTCTTGTGATCGCTTTTTTCACTGCTGGAGGGTTTTTTTTCTGCAACGAAAGTAAACTCCCTTGAATTCTCCGTTAGTTAGATACTTGTTTCTTTGTAAGTGTGAGGCTATTTATGCAACAGCATCTGCTCCCTGGCGCAGATACCCACGTAGTTACACGCAGGCTAGATTCATCTGCGTGAGACTTGGAGAAGACACAGGAAGCATTAGGAAAAAATGACTTAATTTGCTTGCACGTGCTGGTGACCGCACACGTGAAAAGCTGCCTGCCCGCCCTGGTCCGGCCGGCCGGCCGTGAGGCAGGCTGCCTGGTTCAGACCAACCTCTGCAGCTCAAAGCAAAGCTGCTGCTGCTGCCAGCACTTGCAAGCGGTGCCTGCCGACTGAGGGGCAATATGAGGCTATGTGATAGGACCGAGCTGGTGTTACGTTGGTATGTTGCAACTGAAATGGCTCGTTATTAATTAATCTTTGCTGTTTTCCTAATGTATTTGGCTTTGCAGTTGGAAAGTTGCAGATATCGAAAAACCCTCTTGCGATGTGTGTAAGGGTATGCGGGGTCGGTGCTCTAGGAATAAGCGCGTCCTCTCCGCAGGGCCCTGTTGCTTTTTCACTGCAAACAGTGAAACAGTTATAGCCTTTTGTCAAACGTTTCCACTAAAACATGCAGCTGTGCTTTAACTTCCAGTGGGCTGGGAATAGGTGGCGATGCAGTAATATCCGACGGAACCCTCTTCCGAGTAGTCGAGCCCGGAGAGTCGTGAAAGGAGCAGACATCCCACGCAGAAGCCCAGTTCCTGGCTGAATGTGCAAACGCTAACACGCTGTGAAAGTCGCTCGGGAGCAGTACAGGATCAGTGCCTGCTTCCAGTCAGACTCTGTTTCCTGGGAGCGCTGACAGGGATGTCTGGAGAGGCGTGCTGGGGGTGTGTGTGCCGACCGATGGTCACAGCTGGGGCCCTTGGGGGTTCCCCTTCCAGAGCTGTACTGCAGCCAGGACACGTGCACACTGCCAGCGCCTCTCCCCAGCTACGGAATCATCTCAAAACCAGGTATTGCTGTGGAATGACCAGATCGTGCTGTCATACACAGCAACTGCACCGTTCAGGATCCTTTCTATTACTTTTTCCCTTATGGAGATGTGTGGCAAGATGACAGGCAATTTGCACGGGTTCCTTGGGGAGCCGTCTTCCTCTTGAACAGCGCGTGAGGGCGTGGTGTGTGTGTGCCAGGAGATAATTGTCATTTTTATTTGTAAGTACAAAAGCATCAAACTACCATTAACAATAATTAAAATTTGATTCTAAAACATCCATGACAGCGCTGGTAAGTAATTTTAGTCCTAGAAAATAATTTATTTGAGTAACATTGCTGCAGGGTTATAATAAAGTAATTAATACACTGAAACAGAATGTAGCAGCTCTTAGCATTACACAATTTATAGCAGCCATAAAAAATAAAGTTAAAACATAAGCAACCCAAAGAGACAGTGAGAGGAATTACAAGAAGCAATAACTTTATCCATCAAATGCCAGCAAAAAATGAGCTTTATGAGGCCGTGTTGTGACTCAGTGGCATTACTCATGTGAGGAATGGCTTGCCAGTGTGTAGAAAAAATGTTTTGAGTTATGGCTCAATGGTGTATGAATCCTGGCTACTTCTGGGAGGACAGGTTCACCAGCAAGCAAAGGTGAGTTTCTGAACTACTACTAACATGCCACATTAAGCAGTGCAACGATTTTCAAGGGCTTCACAAAACGGTTACTTACTCTTCAGGCAGGAGGTACGGGTCTAGCACGGAGACGGGTGGAGTAGGTGAGCCCATCTTGCTTAGAGCCATGATGTGTTCAAAAGTGATATCTGTCTGAGTGCCCACATCTACCAGCTGAGACTCGTGAGGAGCAGTGAAGACCTTGGTGCGTGGGGTTCTTCTCAGGACTTGCACCACAATGGGCTCCTTGGCTGTTTTGAAGGCTTCCACTGCCTGCTCGTGTGTTGCTTTAGATAAGTCCTTCCCATTGACCTGCAGGGTGAAAGCAAGCAAAGCAATGAGAGAAGCAGAAAGCGGTGGGATAATCTTTGTTCGTTTTGGCTGTTAATTTAAAAATTTCAGCTTCCATCTAAAGGTACATCCAGCAAGCACTACGAACAATTTATGCAATGTTATGCATTTTCCCCTTTAATCCTTTTAATTTTGATAGTTAGCTTCTACTATGCTCACTCTTTGAGCTGAAGTACAAACCAACACCCTGTTTGTTTCTTGCAGATTAGAAATCCCTCAGCCCTTGTTCAAACAAAACAAGTTATTGATTCCCCTGTACTTTTTCTATTTTGCTGTGGGTTTTTTTTTATTTTTTTAAACTTTAACCCTATTACTGAACAGAACTACTGTGAGAAAAGCTGAAATTACAAAATTATGTATCTGTGTCTGATAATTTTTCAGATGAAACATTGTGGTGGTACCCATTCACTGCAATAACCCCCCTGCATTCTAGGGATGGGTTCCCTGTACTGGGGTAGGGAATAGAAATATTAAGGGAAAAACAATCATGGCTGGTTTTTTCCCAAAATCCCTTTTTGTCTGTGTAGCTTGGCCATTTCCCATCCCCAGATCTCGCCACCATCGTCTCCTGGTTGAGTGCACGCTTGTTCAAAACAGAACGCCTTTTCTAAACGCGACCGAGAGACCCAACCCAGAACTACCGACACTAGACCTGCCAAGCCATGGCAGGAGGAGGTTTGAGAAGAGCGCTTGAACACAGATTCTGTCCCAAAGGGTAGTGAAGCTCCTGTTTACAGCAGCAAAGCCAAGATGAAGCATTCAATTTTAGTACTGGGTTTACAGTTTCAAATCTTTGGCAAGCAGAGGTGTCCTTCCTGATCCAGGGAGGGATCTGAGCAGTTCCAGCCCACTCTGGCTTTGCGTTTCACTCACGCTTAGCTTCCTTCCTCACATGGTTTCTAATTTATCTATGTCTGTGCAAGGGCTGTGAAAGAGATGAGGTCGTATTTGTCAGAATTTTTATAAAGCTGCGAAACAATAATTCTCATTTTGAGTTTTGGTTTGTGAGATACTGTAAAGTTTCTATGTGCCTCTGCGCAGATTGTGATTTTAAGGGAGCTAACCACAATGAACAGTGTGGAATGAACTGAAAAAATGCCCCTGTGGTGAAAAGACTGAATGTGTGCCCACTTCCTGCTGTTTCCAGCCCAAGATGGAGATTTCTTTTGAAATGCAGCTTGTTTGTTGAGACATCTGCAAATCCAAAAGGTCTGTGGGCTCACATGCAAAGAACTATGTTAGAGACACAGTGGGAACCACTGGTAACACCAGTAAGTTTTTATTCTCTTTCAACCTGCAAACTGTTGGCATTTTAATACAGATGAAATGAAACAATTAATGAGAAGCTGCTCAGAGCAATGTGTTAGAGAAAGCTGTATAATGAAATGACAATCCTAAAGCATCATGCTATCCTGTAACTGTTACCATGTGCTTTGGACTGGGGCAAGTTTTGGCTGACGTGTAGAGATAAATGGCAATTTGAGATTTGAAGATGCTGCTGGCACTGGCAGTGAGGCCCCTATCATAGCATTCCTCGTCAAGGAGCATACTTTGTTTACATATTTTTTTAACGAATGATGCCTTCCATTCTACTCTTTCCAATCAGGCGGCTATCCACTTGATAAACCACATTACTGGATCTGTAATCAGAGGTACGAGTTGCGCAGTGGTAACTGTTGCCTTCTGCATGAAGTGCGTGGAAGAGTAGCGTAATTTTTCCAAGGCATAAAAATAATGAATTGCCTTGGCTGGACATAGATGCACTAGTGCCCAGCCTCAGGTATTAGTAGTGGCTACTGCTTCGTCATTGAATCATTTTTCTGCAGGTCTGAAATGTATAGTAATGTGGGCACTCTGCCATATTAGCTTCTTGAATAAGATTCAAAACTCTAAGATGTCCAGATTCTGGTATCTTTGCCTGTATCAGATAACACTTAGTTCACACTGTGCTCTGCCATGTTTAGGCCCATTAAAGCAAGTGGGGCAGCTGAATGAGTAACATTACTCAGCACAGTAACTGAATTTAGCCCATACTTAACGTATCGCCCACAGCAAAACGCTGGGTGATAATAAAGAGGGTTAACTTGAGTGCAGGATCGATTGAAAACGCTAAATTCCTGCTGAATTACCTTGTGCACATAACACTTATTACGCTGTCATCTTTGGTTTATCTTAGAGAGGCGGTGACACCGGGTTTTTTGTTAAGCCAGCTGAGAACGGAAGGTGTTAGCATTGCATTTACCTTGCACAAACACTCGTATTGACTGCAACTGCTCACGGTAATGCATAGCATGTAAAGTTTGGCCTGGTCACATTAAATATCATTAACTTGCCCAATTGAGCAGATTACTTTAAAACAATTTGTACAGCTGTAAAATTAAGTTCAGTGTAATGTTTTCTTTGGAAAAAGGAAATGCTGATTATGGCTCGAGTTTTATTATTTGCTGCAAATTAAATGTTGCACATTTTACTGTGTGCATCCTGGTGGGGGTTTTGTTGTTTTTTTTGTTTTTTTTTTTTTTTACAACAAATTCCAACACACAATCAAACTAAAAGAATCTAAATTGCAGCAAGGGTAGTGTGTTTCAGAAACACGCTCAGAATAACTCTTGAGCAGGAAACGTTTCATGTGAGCTGCTTTCCACATCTTTACGCTAAAAAAACCTGGTAAAATCAGGCAAAGGATAGCTTTCCGGTTTGTTCCCCAGGGTTGTAATGAACTTGGACTACAGACAGTTTAGTACAGGCCTACATTTTAGTTTAGCTTCTTTAAGGCACTTTATTTCTGCAAATCCATGGACTGGCATTGTCTTTGTGCTTTCATATGTAATTGCTATGTAAATAATCGTAACTTCAAACTTCAGGTTGGTAGCGTGCAGGGAACAGGCGGTCACTGGACTGTACCATAAGTTGTTACTACAAGGAGTTATTTCCCAGGAGTATCCTGACTACATTTTCTACAAGCCACTAATGCAGGGAAAAAGAGAAGTGCTGCACAGCGAGGCAGAAAGACGTCAGGCCAGATCTTAGAATTTGGGAGAAGAGCCATCTAAATTTTGATCTAAAACCTCTCCTCCTACGAGGAGGATCTTCTGGAGAAAGGGTTCGTGACTTTCTGGCATTTGGCTTTTGGCCGAGACTCGGCATTTCGTAGGCCTGCCTACTGCTGCCGCCGCGCTCCCTCTCCGGCAGCGAAACCAACACATCTGGGTTTGTACAAATGCCCGATCGTCAGTGGCTCAGCTGTAGATACTGGACAGTGAACTAGGCTGTTGAGGAGCATGTCCTCATCTTGTCCTGCTTTGTTGCCTCAAGGACAGCCCCAGCGGAGGGGCTGGAGAAAAGCTGGGGCCAGGGATGCTGAAAGGACTGTAAGGAGTGACAGCAGAACCTTTAATCCTGTTTTGCTGGCTCTGAGTCAGAATTGAGCATTTCGTTGGGTGTTTGTATTCAACAATCTCCACTCAGACATTTCAGAATACTGGGACTCTGCGGAGCACGGTAAATAAATAACTCTACAAAGGGATGTATATGTGATATATATACAATTTCATATCCTGGGTTTGACAAGGTGGCAATGATTATAGTAAAATGAAGGCATAACACACTGTGCCACTATTATTATGGATTTCTTAATACACTGCTAAAATATGGTTGAGGATTTTGTGTTTAAAAGTTAGTAACTCTATGAAATATGGCAGCATCCACATGATACCAGGTAAACAGTTCTCTGGATAGTGGCCGTTCACACAGTGCATGGTTTCAGGGTCAGTCTGTGGAGTTCTTACAAGAGACTGATTCCTGAACTCTATCTGGGTGGAATCCTTTTAGCTCTGCAGGTTTGTTTGAACCATCAGTCTTGGCCAAGGTGGTGGACTGTTGACCCATTCGATGTGTTAAGAACTGCCCTAACAAATACGAGTTAGTGGCCTGCACAGAGCTATCACTGTTAGACCATTTAGACTCTGAATGTGGGATGACAGAAGAATATGCCATGATGCAAAAATAAGCTTTCATGTGATTTACAGCAGGGAAATTACACTGCATGAATGTGGCCCCTAAAAAACCTGAGGTAACCACCACATTATGTGCTAAATACCAAGCAGTGAATAGTTTGTGTTTACTTTTTCTTATACTATTTTGCATCCCATCAATAATACTGTTTTCTGTTGTAGGGACACGAGGGTGGGAATGCTACAATAGTTCAATAATGAAAACTAGTAATTCTCAAGCCTGCTTATGTATAACATAGCCAATTTGCTTTTTTAGTCTGGAAAAAGTAGCAAGTATTGGTATTTTATTTCTAGTAGCACAAAAATAATGCAAAAGAAAAATATACAGGGATGATCTCAATGTCCTGATTTCTGGTATCTGCACAGAATTAGCACTTGTGGCTAATCTTGAGTTCTTCTGAAACTTCTGCAAATAGATGATATTGGTTGAGATGTTTAGTTTCTATCTCGAAAATGTGTCACAATTATTCCCGGTGCTTAAAAACCAATAAATATATCTGTACAGTTTCACTTTGTTAAACAACAACAAGAAAGTGGCTCTGTAATCATAGACTTCAGTCCTAATGCTGCTGAATTGTGCTCAGCAAAATTCTTCCTTATAAATAGTAACATCTGAAATAACACAGAGAAAAAAAAATCCATGCATATGTATGCTTCAGAAGACTGCCAAAACCTACAAATATGCATAATTTCATAGGAACCTTACATGCCTTGTGACAGAGACAATGGGATCTTTCATGGCACAAAAGATGGATGAATGAACTTGTCTGAAATGTTGAAATGCTTAGCTTTTGGACCTTCTTTGCATTGGCAATATATTGAATATGGAGAAAGCTGTGGTTAAACTGAAGTGGGTGTAGTGAAACTGAACTGAATGGACCTTGATGAAATCTGTGGTGGAGCCAGATAGCAGGCTTAGCAACTGCGTGAGACAGAGATAAATACTCTGAATTAAGGCCATACAGTAAAGAAGGAAGGGATGCTTAAGTTATTTTAATCGAAATTATGTAATCATTCAGAAATAGAATAGTATTTATATTATTTTACTTTATAGCATAGTAATTTATAGTATATACTGTATGTTATATTCTTCAGCACAAAAGTAGGCTGCAGAGAGCACGTTACCTAGAATCTATGTTGTAAAGGCAGCAAGAAATCTATAGATAAACATGCCATAATCCTGTCTGGGAGGTCAGTGTCTCCTAGACATTTTCTTTTAATACCTGGAATGAAAATAAAACAGTCACTTGAGTGTGACTTGATGCTCACTGAAGTCACGGGGAGTTTTGCCTTTCCGATGCCTTAGTTCAGGCTCTGACTAAAACAGATGAGTCAGCAAAGCCCCTCTATTCTGCATTGGTGAGGCCGCATCTGGAGTATTGCGTCCAGTTCTGGGCCCCTCAGCTTAAGAAGGACAGGGAACTGCTAGAGAGAGTCCAGCGCAGAGCCACTAAGATGATCAAGGGAGTGGAACATCTCCCTTATGAGGAAAGGTTGAGGGAGCTGGGTCTCTCTAGCTTGGAGAAGAGGAGGCTGAGGGGTGACCTCATCAATGTTTATAAGTATGTTAAGGGTGAGTGTCGGGAAGATGGAGCCAGGCTCTTCTCGGCCTCACTAAGCGATAGGACAAGGGGCAACGGGTGCAAATTGGAGCATAGGAGGTTCCGGGTTAATGTAAGGAAAAACTTTTTCACTGTGAGGGTGACAGAGCACTGGAACAGGCTGCCCAGAGAGGTTGTGGAGTCTCCTTCTCTGGAGACATTCAAAACCCGACTGGACGTGTTCCTGAGTGATGTGCTCTAGGTGGCCCTGCCTTGGCAGGGGGGGTTGGACTAGATGATCTTTCGAGGTCCCTTCCAACCCTTGTGATTCTGTGCTATGAAGATGAACGTGCCATGAGCACTCAGTTGGCATGGCCAAACTCTGACAATGGAAAGCAAAATGCTGTCACGATCAGTTAAGGTAAAATGTGATGCATATTTGTAACTGAGTAAAAGAGAGATGATGCAACAAGGTATAACGGGGAGGCCATGACACAAATTCAGATGGAGGGTTCCACCAAACAAGTAGATGGAAATGATGTCTTAAACACTCATTTCAGTCATGGGGCTTTCATTAATTCATATTTCCAAGAAGTAAATGACGAGAAAAATAAGCAGGAATTAATAAAAAGCAAAGATGACAATATGCTGTATCTGGTTGAAAATGGAAGCAGCAGATGAACTTCACTTAAACATCAGGTGACACTGCTGAAGAACAGCCCATGACAGTTAGGAGATGTTGAAGCAACAAATATAATGCAACTATTCTTTAAGATCAAACTTCTAAGAGCCATGAAAAAGGCTGGAAAAGTTTGAGTGCTACCTCAGAGATAGAAGAGTAAAAATGTGGATGGAGTAGGATGTGGTGGGTGTTGTCTTGGTAGGACCCAAGCACATTCTTGAGTCTGTTTTCAAATCTCTCTTGCTTTGGTAACTACATATTAAGTACCTTGTCAGCTGCAACACAGTACAAATCTGCATCACCTTATGTGGGATGATGCTTGGTACAACATGACCACTAGAGAGGAAGAAAGAATGAATTAGTGATGGATGGATCAACAGGGAGAAAAGGAAGAAAAATGGGAAAAAACCCTCATGTCTTTTTAGGCTTGTGAAGAATTTGCGCTACTTAGCTAGGACATGCCTTGCATATAATTTTACAGTGCTGCAACTGTGTAAGGTATTGGATATACAACGGCTTCTCTCTCTGTCAGAGCTGTGCGAGGCATTTGGCATCCCTCCTGTTGAAGTCTTCTTCTTCTTCTATTAATTCTGAATATATGTTACAGGGAAATGCCTTTTGCGAGGACAAATTTTCTCATGTTGTTTTATACCTTACATACGTGCTTTTACTTTAACAGTTATTCCACTGAGAGGCTTGGTATCCTTCAGCAATTCCCGAGCCAACTGCCATTAGTTAGATGCTAATTTCAGGCTGAATATTCCTGAGGTCAAAATCAGCGCGTGGCCCGGAGGCTGGGAGCCTTCCAGCCTTCATGCGCTGAGGACAAGGCTGGACCTCCTGTGCAAGTCAGTGGGAGATGACAGAATTGTTACCAGAAAACATGTTCTTACTTTTGTTTGAGGTATGAGGAAGATATTTTGATGATATATGCAGTTGTGCTATTACATAAATGTAGCTTTATCAATAGCTGCTGTTTAGTTATTTAGCACGGTAAGCTATTTACATGTTTTATTTTTCTGGGTGAGTAGAGAAGACTAATTAATTGCCACTTGGTTGACAGCAGATGTAAATCGGGGACTTTCAGATATATCAAAGTGTGCCACTTGTAGACAAAATTCCCTCCTGGTTACCACCAATTCTTATTTTCTTTTCCTTCTGATACAATGCTTATGGAAAACCCAGCATTTGTTTTTCCTTTTTGCCTGCGATAGCAGAATTTACACAAGAAAGGGGGCACACACAGCAGCCCCGGGCAGCCCTGCAGACCCAGAGAGGTGACACAAGGGCAACAGGACAGGGCTGTGCTAGAAAATGGTTTGCAGGAGAGCGTGGGGCAGGACACTCAATCACGTACCTCAGTTCTGCATTCAAGCCTGTGCAAACAACATTTGTGAGTATAGATGAAGTAACTCCGGACACTGGCCGTAGTAGTTAACTGAAAGGATGAGAAAGCCAGAAAATCCCTGCGCATAAGCATTTACTGTGCGTAGTTACAATTATTTCCTACTTTTTTTTTGCTTAAATAGTGGGTAACGTTGTTTGCTGGATGTTGGTACTATACAACAGACACCAGAAGGGTTTCAGTAAAAGAAAATTATTTTTCCATCCATCAAGTTGGAGTGATTTATATGGGTTTAGTGTCATGAATGGTAAACATTTGTATGCATTGTGCGGCTTGTTGGTTCTTCTGCGCTTCACAAATGTCACGGAGAAAAAACTTCTTTGCTTAAGAATGAGTAAGCAGCTTTTCTTTGTAGAAATTCATGCAAATCCTTGGGAAGTGCACTATAAAAATGCTAGTTCTGTTAGACTACAGATGTCTGTGCTCCATTTAAAACACTCTTTATGGTCTGATTCACTTCTTTAGCCAGTTCTTAAGAAGTCTGCATATTAAGAAAAAGTACCAGAACTTTAAAGATTTTTATAGAAACTAGAGCAGCAAAAAGCCTATTTTCTAAACCCCCTTTTCCTCAGGAACTGGAGAAAAAAGGTTCAAAATATAGGCTAATTCTTCTTGCAGCTCCATCTAATCCCTCTTTTATTTCCCTCATATGGACAGTCTCTCTCTTTTTTCAAAAAACCCAGAATTATATTGTTTAGTAATAGACTGTTTCCATGTGTGTGCATTTCCCTTCTGCCTTGTGAGCCATCCATGACAAAATAGTTAAGACGAAAGAAAAATTCTTTACTTAAGAGTACAGAATACATTTGTTCTCTAAACCATTAACTTCCAAATGAAATATCTTGGGAGAAAGACCCTTGAAATAAAGGAATTTTTATTCTGCTAGTAATTAGCACTTTTACGTATTAGCGTTACAGCACCCGTACTGTACATAGCATACTAAGATCTGCCTGCCTTTGGTTGGATTCTCAGGCTCCGCTCCTGTGTATCACGACTCGAAATAAAACGATGGAGGAATTGTATCAGCTGCTTCAACGCAAACCAATTCAGAGTAACGCTGGGGCTGCTGAGACTCGTGTGCTTCCTCTGTGAGCAAAGTTTACTTGGAGCCCTTTCTTCTTAAATACGCATTCATCGTGTTAAATGGCTTGGTATCAGGGCAGGAATTCTTTTTCATATTTTGTCAGCATTAAAAAAAGTGATCTTTTGTGTATCTGTTTATGACTTAATAACCCTCGTCCACACAAAACACAGACAGAAGTTTACAGGCCCTCCCTTTTCAATGACTCTCTACCATTTCAGTAGCGTGACCCAGAGGGAGCCCATCAATTACACTTACGAGTGAGGTACAAATGACAGCCATAAATAATCATGAATTACTAATGACCACAGTTCAGCAGGTGCAGTTACCCTCTCTCATTCTCTGGGTCTGCCCGCGCCGAGCGCTGTACCCCAGCGTGGCACACGGGCTGCTTCTGCTGCGGCGTTACATGGGAATGCTCCTGTCCTTCTCAAATGAGCTCTTCCCAAGGGGCAAACCCTGTGGCTGGGCACTCGTCTGGTACAGGAAATCGCAGCTTTTTTATGAATGACAATTTACTTTTTTTTTTTTAAGAGCTGTGTATTTCTGTTTAAAATACAAATCCTGTAACAAGGGGTCCCTGTGCCCCTGTGTCTAACTCCCTGATGTCCTGAGTTGTCTCCTTTTATCACTGTCCCACAACGTAACTGCAGTAAACAGAGGTGCTGCCATATGCTGATGTTTCATTCATACCACGTGATGACAAATATAATACACAGTGACAGTAAATGGCATAAAAAGATTAATCTGTTTAGTCCAGGGTGTAAATGTTACACGGATTTAAGCTCAGTTGGAGTGCCATGAGAAACCAATTCTTGTACTGAATCAGGCCAGAGGTCCCTGTCAGCCAGCCACCCTCCTCCAGCAGTGGCATGCAGAGGGTGCTTGGAGAACGCTGTAGGAGTAAGATGTACTTAGAGGGACTTTGCCCCTGCTAGGACTTTCTAGCACCTACAGCTCAAATACGCCACACTTCAATTAAAATCAGAGTAGTGCAAATTGGTGTATAGATCAGGCCTTAAAATAAAATTATTTTAGTAGCATATCAGACTATGCAAACACAGAACAAAAGACAGTGCCTCCTCTGGAGAGCCTGCTCCAAGCAAAAAGACAAAAGGAGTATTGTACAGATGAGAAGATGAAACACAAACCGAGTTAGCAATCTACCTGAGCTCACCTGAGAGCACACCACGACTGAAACCTGAACACTGATCTCCAAGACACCACCACATTTAGGACTACTCCAATTCATGACATTCTCATTACTGTTGTTCATTGTTTGCAGTTTTTGAGTCCATCCTCCCACTCCCCTCCCTTCTTCCACAAATGTCTCAGTGATGTAAGACAAGGAAAGAGCAACTGTGGATAGCTCTGAAGAGCATTATTTAAGTTAGTGCAAAGAAAAGAAGGAAAAAACACCCAGTGCTGCTATCTGGGAAGCTAGCAGCAGTGACAGATCCAAGCGGGTTTGTTAATAAGAGGGCCGACTCCTTCAGTAGCTACCTGGTACCCGCAGAGTAGGCTTTGTAATCTTGGGCCATCTGCTTCCAGCAGTTGAGCGGTGTTCTCAGCTGAAGAACACAAACCTCAGAAGTTGTCATGTAGGTAGAAGTCCGACCATCACCTCATTCTACCTTCCAGCTCATCCTGCTTGACTGTGGCCCAGAATTCACATAGTTCACTATTGATAAAACCACCTTCATTTTCCTTTTTTGGCTAAAATCAAACACAGATACTATCAGGTCAGGTATAAGAGCTTCTCTTGCACTCTGCAAGCAATTCTGCCAAATTTAGAAAGGCTTTCTTATCAGCTGAGATCTTCTAAAATGATGCTGTAGGAGCTGATTCACGCAGTGTAAATACACATGATCCGTGAAAATGCATAAACCAAATATGGTTTTAGGAGTCTGATGGTAGTGTTTGAGAAATGGTGGTGTCTCACTGTAAAGCCAAAAGAAATTTCAGCAGTTAAGAGATGAGATGAAATGAAGTGCCTCGTTGCTGTGGCAGTGGACAATGTGTCCAATCACCTACACCATGTCCACGTCCAGATTTACCACTGGATTGACAGCAGCAAGAAAACACTGCCATGACGCTTCGCATTTTTCTTTGCGATGGTGGCCTCTGGCTTTTTGCATGGATATATACTGTGTTAATAGGAAGGCTTCCTTCAAGCGTCGCTGTTTAAAGTAGCAAATCTTGTAGCTTTGTTTAAAGTTAATGTCTATTTTATACTACTTATTCTGCCACCCTCCTGCCAAATCCCTGACTGGTACTGGGTTCAGGAGGGCTAGCTGGATCTGCTGACATTTACCCACTGAGCCTCTGAAAGGAACAATCCCAATCTACGTATGAACGTGGAGTTGTCCTGTCCTAGTGAAAGTGAAGCCTGACCTTTTGTTTCATTATTAATGAACACACCAAAACACATTTATTAAATCTGCACTTTTTCATGACTCCATATGTTTCCTTTTTCCCAGCCCATGTCTGACATGTGACAGGAAAGCACAGAGCAACTGTCCCTAGCCCTTCTCCCTGGTGACTTCTTGCCACCTGCTTTAGAGCATTAAACAGATGCGTGAGTGTAAAGCATTACAAAACTCATCTTTTCAATCATTTATCACTTAAAATTTCCAAATCAGGCCAATGTATGGTTAAGCATTTTATTTGCTCAATGTAAACAAGAAAAGCACCGTAGATTTTAGGAAGATCATGAAGCAGTAAGGTATTTCAAGTGCACAGTGGGGCAGATTACCCATTTATATCACAGGTGACCATTCGGCATTTTGTTTATTTATTATTATGTTCCTTTAATGACCAAAATATTCCTCTAACGTGCAATAACGAGTATCTTCCAGAAAAATCCTAACCGAGGCATTGCATTATTCATTGTCAAGTGAAGAGGAAAATTTCAATTGCCAGTTTCTGGTAAATGTCTAATTAAGAAAGGGGACTTCAGAGCCACAGACAGGCGCCACAATCGTTAAAGGGCAGTTTTCTGAAGATTATGAGTCTCCAGTCTGTCAAGCAGAGTTTTTCTACAGCTGAACTAATTCAGCAGTAGAAAACCCTTTCTAGAACAAAGCCCTTGGAATTAACATCTTGTTTAAGCAAACACATGCCTACTTTGAAGTAAGTGTGATAGGGTCACCACTGTTATTGAGGCCAAGTTTAATGGTAGTGATGTGACAGAATATAACTTCAACACTATTCTTAATTTCAGCTGCAGCACCGGCTGTACGTACAGAGTATTTGAAGCCATACAGTGTATATCAAGTAGACTGGTTGACTATAATTGGTACAACCAGTTCGGTCTTAAAGTGGAAAACTACTGAAATGTAGACCAACTAATTCTCAGCCTGCCCAATTAAACTTGAGGGTGTGAAAAGCATATGCACAGAGGCAATTATTTTTGTTTCCCAAGTCTTAACAGGTTTGATTAGAAATTTTTTTTTTTACCTTAATGTTTATTTTGGCAAGTTCCACTTTGGCACTGATTTAGAATCACATCATTGCTCAGTAGGGTTAAGTCTACTTAGCCTGTTTCCTTGAATCAGGCTTTCTTAATGATTGATTACTTTAGTCTAATTTTTGCAAGTCTAAGCGTGTGAATGGAATTCTAATGGCAAAGGGAGCTGTATCGGTGATCAGCTCAGTGCAACTGGTTTGTTGAGTTCTGCTGCAGGAACAGTCTCCTAGCAAGTGATGCTGCTGGAAGTGGCCAATGAAATATAGTGTCGGTTAGTTCCTCATCACTACCATCTTCTCATTAGCATAGCAATTTGTATGCTGACCTTGGTGCTTGTATAACCTTGGCCGCATCGTATCTTAGTCTAGTTTAAAGGACAAATCCAGCTTGCTCACGATTGTTTTTACCGACACTGTCATTTTTACTTGTCTCAGACGTGCCAGGCCACGAGCATGTGGACAGGGCTTTCAAGTTACTAAAACACTAAAAGGTCATTACATCAGCTGTTTATTTATATATGAACTTTAGTATTCGTGAGAGGTGCCAGCTCAACAATCACGGAGGCAGAAATCTTCTGACCTCGGATCATCTGAAGCAAGGGCAGTGGCAACGTGAGCTTGTTTCCTGCCAGTGCTTCCACCCTTCTTCTGGCAGGACAGCCTGGAGGAAGGGGTTACTCTCCATACTCTCTGCATGATTTCTCAGCTGGAAGTGCCAGTTTTGATGGGTTGTTTTTATGATATCGTCCCATCATGAGAACTGGATGAAATCCATCATCTTGAATCACAGGGAACAGCTTTGAGCATTGCCCATCCAATTTAGAGTCATCGCTGATTTAAAACTCTGTGTTCTTATCCTTGGAAATATGAAGTGCCTGTTTAGTAAATGATTTCACTGTGTGCTCACCTCCCAAACTGTGTGTAAACACGTGCTGAGAGCTAAATAGGTACTCAGAAAGTTTCTTAAATCCAAAAGTCCAAGTCCAAATCTTTTGTTTCCGTTTTACAAGCTCAAAAGCTCTGTCTCAGATGGCACACTCTTCCATAAGCTTCCTTCAATGGAGATTACTTTTTGGTCCCACAGGAATTTTCCTACAGAGGGAAAAGCCCTTATTTCTGTTATTGTTTGTATAGGAGCTGATGACATTGAGAAAAGTGAACTGGAAAATTGGTGTAAAATACTCTCCCAGTTTTCTGGTTTTCTTTCTTCCCTCTTCTCCCTCCATTTTCACAGCCTTAAAAATCTTCTTTAGAAAGTTTCCTTTTAACTAGAAACCAAAATCTAATAGCATATAATGACTTCATTTCGTATGCCGCATGCGACTGGGAAGTAAACCTCAGGATACATCTAAGATATTATTTGCATCGTGTTGCTGCCACAAGCACGCTTATCGTCGGCGACACTGTTCTGCATCAAGATCTCAAGCTGCCACAATCCCCTTTGTATTTGTAATACAAAGCATTGATATGCACGGTTACAATAGACTTTAATGACGAGGTGTCTTAATTTGGTTTTTATTATGTGATTAAAGGTACAATAAGGTATGTGTTCAACAAGAGGGAAGACCATTGTTCTGCATCATTAAGCTCACAGCGGCCCAAAAAGAAATTGTAGGCAATGTGCCAAAGCCCTTAATGAAGAGGATCTCTTTGAATTATCTATGGATGAGGAAGGGATAAAGCCTGAGCCCTGGTATATTTGATCCTCTTTGTGCTCTCTGTTATGAGGACTTATGGAACCAGACGTACCGGACCTTCTGGAATTGTAATTTATTGAAGCATTAATTTCCCAGCCACACTAAAGCTCTTGGCCTAATAGAGAAAGTGCAGTTATGTACTATTATTAATTCTTGCAAGTGTTTTCTGAATTCCTACATCTCAGAGTCATGAACTTTTAAAAAATAAGGCTAAGGAGATTTATTTGTAACAATGCTTAATATATCCTAATTATGCAGATTTTGTCTCACTCAGACTTTAAAAAAAGCTTCTTTTAGTTTTCTCAGAAATGGCAATGGCATCACATCATATTAGGGTTACGTGGAAGATACAAAACAAAGCCACTATAAGAGGTATCTGTTGCTGCTAGCACATTTTGAAACTTTTGTCTTTTATATCGTTATTTTAAATGAAAATGATTCTCCACCTCCCTCACCATTAAGTTTTAACTGTTTGCTCTTAATTTAGATGAGGATGCATTTTTATAGTTACAGTGACATCTAATTACCTGGACGTACTCACTAAGCTATAGAATTCTCTCCCACCTATCTTGTGAAACAGCGAAATCAAAGTGGTACCCTGTTAAAATAATTTTGCATGATAATTTATATTCTGGAATAATCAGGTATTACAGTTTGAAATGACTCAGGTTTTGCTATGTGAGAAATCCCAGTTTTATAGGATTACACGCACCTCTCACTTCTGCGGAAGCTGCGGATATTCCAGCCATGTTTCCTAAAGGGTTTCCATGCTTAAAGTTAATCAGGGGTGCTGTGCGCTGTGCTCCACGCGTTGCTGAAACAAGGCTGCAGTACTTTGCAGATTGATTTCTAAATCCAAGCTGTTGCCAGGGATCTGCACCTGCAGCCAGCTCGGGTTAGTGTAGTCATCTCAGATATCAGTGAGACTGTTCCTGTGACTGATTTTAAGGACACATATTTAAAGAATGCTGTCCTGCATCTGTTAGGAGATGTCAGCTACTTGCAAAGGTTCTCTGCCACCTCCATTTCACAACATGCTTCCTGCACAGTCAAAATATTCAGAATTTGAAAGAAACTCAGTTTGTTCTGGTTGATGCGCTTCTGAATGCCATTCACTGACAGTCCTCAAACCCAGGCTGCGTGAAAAGTCAGCGACCTTGGGGGTAAGTAACTGTTACCACAGTCACTGCCTGATCTGAACAGAGGATTCACACAAACAATACCTGGCACCAGGTCTGCTGTTGCAGGCAGCATTTGAAACGAGTTCTCAGTACAGAATAACATCCGAGAAATCTGATTACCTTTCTCTGAAATTCTTCCCACCATCACACGCAGAGCAGCTTAGCAAGTGGAAGTGAGTCGGTATAAATAGATATGACAGTAAACACCTCTTCCTATTTGCTCTCACAAGTTTTTTTTTTTTTCCTTCCACAAAGCATCAGTGGGTGAGTGAGTGAGAATTAGATCAAAACTATGTGTTTAAAATTTAATCACTTCCCTACTAGCATAACATACAAAGCAGATATTTTATTCACTTTGTTGTCCGTGACATCAGTCACGGGGTCAGATGCAGGTGGTAACGCAGCGAGGACCACAGGATTCCTTTCACTTGTGCATCGCTGAGCAATTCCCTCTGCCGGCGAGCGCCGAGCACGACAGCGCTGGGAAATCTCTCACTCCTGCGACTGGGGGTAATTGTTGCTAATTCTAAACTGCTTTAGGGACAGCAAGGTGGTAAAGTATGGCTTGAAGGATCTGGGTGGTTTCTGTTTGTCCGGAGGGTTTGTACAGACGACCCACTTCACGTTTGCAGAGGTTAACCATAAGCTTTCTGCCTACGATTATTTCCAGAGAGATCAGTAAGAGTACGTCCCTGAACACCTGGCCACCGCTTTGCATGGTTCCATCATGCTGTTTTGGCCCAAATCATACTTCAGATGTGACAGAGTCAGGAATATCAGGGAGGGAGACAGGAGGAAAAACAGAAACATAGAAAACAACATTTTGGTAATAGATGTTAGTGTGTTATCATGGTTTTAGAAAACTTACCACACACAAAGATCTGCAGAATAGTAGTTTTGGCCTGCTGTCAATTCTAACCATTTGCTAGCTGGTATTTCTACATGCAGAAGTGCAGGCACTACAACAACGAGGCACAGGCACTGAACTGGACTGAGCACTGACCAAATGCATTGCATGGAAGGAAGTGTCTGGGTGTACTTGTAAACAGATGCAAAACTGTCCTTGCATGTCTTTCCTAACTTGTTCAAAGAGTGTGTGACCAGGCTATGACCCTTGTCAAGAAATTTTGCCTCATACATACTGGAGTCCTATTATGTGACGTAAAGTTTTCTAAAAAGTTTGATGTACGATATAGCATGCCTTTAAATATTTGATGTTCTGCAAGTGTGAATGGGAAAGTACATCATAAAAACATAATCATTATCATACCCATATCAAATAAGGCAAACCCCCTTTCATTGCCACTTGTAAGGCAGGCTCTGGTATTCCATTTCCCCTGTCATTAACAGTGCTCATGAGCCTAAAAGAGAACATTTGCTTTTAGAAATGAAATCTAATTCTTTACCTGACAAACTTCATAGAGTAACTTGTACTGTTCTTCTTGCTTCTGCAGAGTGCACAAACTGCATCCCATGTTTAAGTAAGTGGCAGAAATAATCTTCTTTATTCACCAGAGCAGCCACAGCAATCTCTGTTAGCAAGCATGCACGCAGGTATCCTCGAAACGCCCTAGGTGAGTCGGCCGGACCCAAACAGCGCACGGTGGTGTCGCGCAGGGTGCTGCAGAGCAACTGTGCTCTTTTCTTTCGTGCTGTCCCTCCTTCCCTGGCAGTGCACAGCACTCCCTCTGCCGCTCCGCTCGGGCTGCGGCACTGTGCTCCAACGCACACGCTATATACTGCTGCTCATGCATATTAATCAGCTCTCATTGACTATTCATAACAGACAGTGATACAGAAGCTATAATTGCAAGCTATGACAGCTGAAATTTCTCTAATTAACAGGCAAGTGCTTCAGTAGCCGGCATAATAAAAGACACTAACAATTTTGTAAACCATTTTGTAGCAATTACAAATAAACACGACTACATTTTACTACGGTCCCTCAGGATAATTCTTAACATATTTAAGCAGGCTAGAAGTACAGTTTAAATGTAAGTCACAACGAAATGAATGTAATGGTACAAAACTCAGCAGTGGCTGTGGCAAAGTTGAATATGCTTAGCAGCATTTATTTTCCTCTCATACTGTGGTAGCATCCGAGAGCCCCAGTTTTACAGCAGGAGATGACTGAGCTAGGCTGTTAACAAACACACCACAGAACGGCCAGCTCTACCCCCAAAAGCCTATGTGCAGCCTTGGGGCTTGGCTACAAAGCAAAAGAGATATGTGTGAATGTATGTGGATTTAGGGAAATAAATAAATAAATAAAGAAAGAAAGAGTGCCTTGGATTAATATTTACAGATTAGCTCTAGATTAATATTTATACCAACTGAAAAATGGCCATCTATGCTACTGACTCTTGTATTTGAGGAGTGTCACTGGTTCACAAATTGTTATATTAAAAACAAAACTTTCCCAGATTATAAAGCGATATACAGTATGGCATTTATGACTAGTCAATATTTGAGTGCCTACATCCACACTAAACCTGTGCCATAGATGTAAAGGATAAAATGTCAGTGAACTGCCCAATGAATGAGAAAAGTACTCACACATCATCAGCTTTATGGATATTTTCCAGTCTGTAGGAAACGCTACAAGTTTGGATTGACCGTACTGTTTTCAGTAGTTTAAGCACTCAGAAAGTGCATTTTCATAATCCTTATTTCAATTCATTCTGCTATAAAGAAGATGACAGAGCTCCTCATAACGAGACCAAGAGGCTAATTCTGATAGAGGGGTTGCATGGCAGAGCGCCTGCACCTCGTGCTGTGGTTCTCTAGCTGGTTTCTGACCAGGGGCTCAGCAAGTGTCTGTGCATGGCAATGGAAATGTGCAAGGATCATCTGCGGCTTTTACGTCCAGTCTCTGCACAAAGGTATCTTGCAGGATACCAGATGATCTTTGAGGTCCCTTCTGACCCAAACCATTCTATGATTCTGTGGCCAGCTGTTGATACAGTGGTACCGACTCACAATTTGCATTTAAACGATCAGCTACTGCAAAGCAGTTCATGCTGTCCATGTTTTAGTACTAAACTTTAGTAAATGGAAGCTGTGACAAGGAGTCCCTTAACTCTGAGACTGTGTTTTGGGAGCAAAATCTCTCTGCCTAAAGGACAAGAAAGAAAAGAGACCTCTTCAAATCCCTGCCAAATGTTTGAAAGCAGACAGGGGCTCCATCCCTCTGCTGAGACTGGGATGTTTTCCTGATGAGATTACCACTGCAATGGTGGTGGAACTTGCAAGGTTAGAGCGAGACAGGTGTAGACTGGATCCTACTGCTGGGCCTCTAAGCTGAGGAGCGATCCAGGCTGTCCTTGGTTAGATATGCTAACCATGTACCACGGCCTTTTCCAAAGTTGGTTGACAGCCAGTGACTGTGGATCTCAAACAACTGGGAAGCTCTTGCATGAGGAAACCATGTTCCCTAAAAGCAGAAGAGATGATGATGATAAGTGAATTAAGTAAAAAAAAAACAAAAAAAAAACCCCAAAAACCCTAGTGAAATTGTAAAAGAGTTTATGGCTTTGATTAGATACTTTTTGGTTATGTAATTTGATTAAGCAACTTAACGTATAACTTTCAAAAATGTTGTCTAGGATTTTTTTTTCCCCACACAATTGCGTTTCTTCTTAAATACTAGTTACTATTTGAATGTTGTAGTTCAGGTCAGGTGGCTGGGTTCAGTCAGGAATTTTTTTAGAAATAGCATGCAGCTGGATCTGATGAGAAACAAACCAGAAACATGCGGGATATTTCATTTCCAGCTTCAACGGAAATGCACCTAGTTATTGTTTTCCTAGAGTAACATGATAGTCTACATGAGATAATGTTTCGTCTGATTCAAAAAGATAATCCGTGAATCAGGCCAGGAGAGGAAGTCCAGCAGAAAACTTGTATTGATGTAAGAGAGGAGCGATCCCATAAATGTGATGCTTCAGATCCTTCAGCTAACAAAGCCTGCGAGTGCTGCTCAGCAGCACACGGCGTGGCTTAACGGGGCAGTTGGCTTTGTTGCACTGTTGCTCTGGTAAATAAGCTGGCCTGACAGTCAGGCCAGCGCCTACCCCAGTGGAGATGTTTTCCGTTGTTGAAATCTAATTCCTATTTCTCTATTCATCTCATAGGCTTAAATGGTAGCACTGCCTCAGGTTAATATAGACTAGTTTTTACGGTACTTTGCCAAACTTTAAACATTTGGGCTGTACACTTGTGTTCTGGGCATTGTCCAAGGCTGATTTTTGCTTTTAATGGTACGCTTCAGCCGAAGAGTTTTAGTAATTTCCAAGAGTAAGATTAAAAGAAAAAAACAAATCCCCAACATTGTTTGCCCATGTTAAGAAATTATGGGTATGTTTTCTGTGAGAAGGTTTTAGGACTAGTGTAATTTGAAACAGAATTTGTTCTGTTTGTTTCATGATGATTTGTGTCATCCCTGTGAAATCTGCTAAATTTGCTCAGCTTTTAAGCTCTTGCAGTTCGCACGTTCTGACTAAAAAGTTACTATGAGTTTTCAGTTTAATACTCAGGAGACTTCTTCCATGATGAACAAGGTCGGTGGGTGATACCAGAAGGTCTGATCAGGCCCCAGCGCTGCAGTTCCATTTCCTAATTGCCCTTTGTGAGGTTCGAGGACTGACATCAAGAACAAAGAGATCTTCTCAGTGCTCCTCACTGCGGGACCCAGAGAGCCAGAAAGAGCCACCTGAGCTGTGTGGGATGGGGTGGATGTTAATGGTGTGCTTACACTCACTTTATAGCATGGGTACACAGGGAAGCCCAGCGCCTTACTGGAACACTCGTCAACGTGTGCTGGAAGTGGTGGAGGTAAACTCGCTTCCTTTGGTTTGTCCAGTTAAGGCAGCTCGTTACGGGATCCGTCATCCGCGTTAATGATGTGTCATGTGTGGTCTTGCTGGTGTGCCACAGATAATGAGCTTAACAACATGTATGCGTAGTGGATGGCTTATATCACATGTAACGTGAATATTACAGTGCTCCCAGCTGATTCTGAGCAGTGCAGACTGAACGGGAGGTTAGTGAGCCAGCTGACTGGGAACAATAGTAAATAGCCTTTGAATACACAAGGTGCCAGCAAGAGCTTTCATTACCATTTATCTAGATTACTTGTTCCCTGACTGACCGCATGTGACCAAGTCTGCAAAACCCCTTTTACCAAGATACCTGGCTCTGACTGTCAGACATTTGCTTTTGTGTCCAAAGGCTAATTCCCAGGGAACAGAGGGCGGAAAGCAGCCAGACTGCGTGGGCCACCCCGAAGGGCAGGGTGCTGCTCTCGTCTCCAGGAGGTTGGATCCCTGGGCAGACGGTGGGTGATGGCCAGGAGGGAATCCGGCCACAGGCTGGTTTTGCTTTTTGTGTTTCTCCTAGTTGCATCCTACAATCTCTCAGCTTGTAACTACGAGCCTAGCATGAATTTCGCTACTTAAATGTTTGATTTATTTTATGATTAAGGCTGTCAGGTGTTGGCAGGTAAGGGGAATCCACGGGAGACCAATGCACTTGAGGTGTCCTGCCTGTCTGCATGGGATGGTGAATCAGAATAACGAGGGAAATAAAGCACTCATGAGGGACCTGCACCCTGGAGGGGAACATTATTAGGGAACTGAAAGGCTAAAAAGCGCTCTCTGCCAGCTTTTCAAGGGTAAGGACTCACGCTGCCAAGTGTTGGCTCTCAGACAGCAGTTCCCACCAGCTAGAATAAACTCATGTCCTTTGTGCGAGGAGCAGATGGCACGCAGCTACTTCACAGATCTGGGCAAACACCAACGCGTTGCACTCGGCTCTGGGAGTTCCTAATGTTTGAGTGGCTGACTGCAATATTAGTAACGGTTTGGCATTGTTTATTTTGTGTCTTTAAATGCAACTTGGCTTTCCTAGTATGTAGTAACTATTTAACGTTATATTTTTGTACATATACTTAGCAAGTTCTGTTTAAACAAATTATTCCTATTTCAGCAGTGTGACTGGGGAAATGTTTGCTTAACGTATCATTACTTTAATTACTTTTCTTGTTTTTACAAATATTTAAGACTTGCGAGAAACAAAGGCTAGGAAAGAGAACAGCTGGGACTTTATAAATAATTCTCGCATTGGTGTGTTATATAAACAGAAGTCAGGAAACTGTACAGATTATGATTACATAGAGTGGTGCGAAAGAAAACTGCTTGTGCTACACAACTCTACTTTAAATTAAGTATCTGGAATTTCTCAAAGTATAGCCTCCAGTAAAGCTTGGGTGCCTTGTTGCTGAGAATGTGTTCAGCCTGGGTTCTGTTTCTCTGGGTTTATTTGCAAATTTTCAATACTACAATCCACCAATAGCTGTGAAGTGTCATATTCTTAATAATACATTTAATTAATGTGGATCTACTTTAAAAACACCCTTCTAAAGTCCTTTGTTGAAAGCAAACCAGGATTTTCTATGGCGTCGTGCAGGCACAATTCAATACATACTCCAAATACAACAGCAAAAAGATCTCAGTTCTGTATTTTCCCTTGCATGTGGGCATAGCAATCTGCCTATGCATTGGAAGCTTCATGACTGGAGCCAAAATATTTAAACTAAAACATACCACAAGAGAGGATGTGACAGGAAATGTAAAACGTTGGCTTTATTCCCATCAGTTAATGTTGAGATCCTTATTTGCTCCACTTAGCATCTCTGAAAGAGTTCCAATCCTCAGAAGTAACTTAAATGAAATGATATTTATTGTTCAACCACTGAAGGAACTGTTCTGTCCTCTAAGCACTTGAAGGAGTCTGCTATCTCTTTAATTTATGCCGCTTGAGAAAGACAGTAATATTGTAGGGACATTAGAGCAACATCACCGTAAGCACTGCAAGGCCAGCAGATACGAGGACTCTACTGTGTTAACTCAGCCTTTCATGGAGCAGAAATGATGAGGTCAGAATAGGGTAAATAACTGTTTAATATGCCACTAAGACCTTCTGATGGGGAGAATCAGGATGCTAACAGCTGACCTAAGGACTACGAAACTCCTCCTAATGTGGGCTGCCTCTTCGGGTGTCTGTTACAGCGGTGCCAAGAGGTCTTGGTCAAAGATGAAGACAAAAGGCGATCCCTGCACCCGAGGGTGTGCACGCTGGATTTACAGTGATGACACCGTGATGGAGGCGGGTGAAACAGGGTTTTGGCTACTGAGGGCAGAGAATGAACTAATCAAAAAGGGAGTCCTCTTTCACCTAATTATGAACCAGCTCCACAATCACCATCTGCCAGCTATGATACTTCTAGCAATGCCCAAGTGAGGGACCTGCAGGCAGATCACACCTGAAATAGTTGTTCTTTAGCTCAAATCCCCGACACGCTATCCTCACCCATTTTCCCATTCAGCCACTACAAACCACAAAACCAAAAGTACGGAAGACTGGCAAGGAAATGAGAAAATCTGATTATAGGATGGATTTTTGCTCTAAAAGCTTTCTCGCTTCCTCTACCTCAGCTTCCTCGCAAAAAAGCACCTTTGATTTCCTGGTTTTGATACTGGAACAGCCAAGCTCATCTCTGTAATTTTTTATGGGTTATTTAACTAGATAGTTTCTATTTAAGAAGAATGACAAAATTAAGCTTGCACAAATTGTCAGTTTTTACATGGTAGAAGTGCAGTGGTTATTGGTAGCAGTTACAAGAATATAAAATAGAAAATTAAGACTATTTAAAGGAAAAAAGTGGATAATGAAAGCATAGGAGTGTGGAGTTAAGTGTGAGTTATACACTTGTGTTTATAAGGTTCAAGCACTCTCAAATCTGAAATTACTTACAGAGCATCTATCCCCATTTTGATTTTGCTGTGAAATATCACTTTGGAGGAGTGGCACTGGTAAGCACAGACTGCTGTGAGTGATGGTTCATTTTAAAATAAAAATGGTTTCTGTAAAAGCAGTAATACACTTTTAATAATCTCAGAGCAAGCAAAATGATTCAGTGTACTTGAATGCTGCATAAAAACTATTGACATAATACTTAATCTTTAAAACTGATAGACACGTGCCCAAAAGCTAATAAAGTTCATTCTAATACAAACGAGCAAGTAAAATAGTCTATCATAGTCTGTGATAGCTTTGGATCCTGATCGTGTAACTGTAGCCCAGGGACAAAGAAAATTGAAGTGATTTAGAAAGGTACCCAGTAGGATATATCTGATATTAGGCAGTTTGCTGAAGCAAAACAGTGATGTCAGAAAGATACAAAGGTGTAAAACCCATTTGACTATGTCCAAATGCTTCTACTCTTTGACCTTAATGGCTCCAGATGAACTCCCCTTAGGGTCAGCAGAATAATGCTTCATAATATATGGCCAGAAACTGCCAAGACCCGCTAAGGATCCCCGTCTTCACTCCCTTTTGTATTTTAGTTACTGTATTCATATTATGAATTTTAAGCCATTTCTATTTGAAAAGATATTAACTTTCATTTCTCAGTTTTTACTGCTCCACATTTAATTTGAAACAGAGCAAAACAGGAATGCCACCTATGGTTCATTAGGTTTTATATTAACCATCTGATGAAAAGGGTATGTGGGAATATTAAGTATTAATGGCAGTCAAAATGAAAAAAAGTTGCTTATGTGTTTGCCTTTGTGTTCATTTCTAGGTTCGGGTGGACAATGAGGAGTCCGACTGCTAATTCTGTGCTAGAGCTGCTACGCAGGAAAGACCCAGAAGATGACCAGACCTTGAATGAAAAGGGATTTAAGGCTTTTAGCAACAAAGGAAATGTAAGTGCTCATTTCTGTCTTTGAAGCTGGGAAAGAGGCATTTCCACCGAAGGGGAATGGCATCGTCTGCAGCACTGGTCTGTGCGATTAGCTCCAGTGTGGGCACACAGAGGGGCTGGCAGCGACCGCAGGACTCTGCGGGTCCTGCATACGTGGAACAGCGGTCATCTCCGCTTCAGTAAAAGTACAGTCCCAACAGACAGAGCAGATGAATGGGGTAAGAGAAAGGAAAAGCAGAGGCACATGGGGGCTCCAAACGGTTTGCAGTCCCAGAGACAGGCTGTGCCTGTGCTGAGAACGTCACCTCTGCTTTCCCAGCGCCAAACTAAACATAATCTTGAAACTCTGGAAGAATACAGAAGATGGTTAAGGTCTCTAGTGCAGTGTTTTCTACTGTTTAGTGTATGAAATACACCAACAATACAGCGTCGTATTTGCTTTCCATTTATCCTCTTTACAATATCATCTCAGTAGCCTACGAAATTGCAGTGATGCTGGTTCATTTCTCGTTTCATTATGAAATCAATACTATTGCAATAACATTGATTCGATAAAAGACACTCTAAGACGTTAATGCTTTCTCTGATACGAGAAGGGCACTTTTGATGCCTAACTTGGTTCACCTTGAACAAGGAATTCTAGTTCAATGAGTAAAGCCTGTGCTGGAGAGCACACAACACCCGACTCTGTTCCTTCTACAGGTAACATTAGCTAGCTTTATCTGCAGTGGAAGCCATTTCCACCTGTTATTAGCACTGTATTTTTGTGAAGCCGTGGGAATCAATGGTAGGTTACATGTTTACCTTAATGAAAAAAATAAATTACCTACATAGGTTATTGTGCATAGAGTTATTATGTAGATATACTTCCTCTGCAATTTCTTCCCTCAAAATACATATTCTGATAACCGGTATTGATTGAGTAGTATTGAAAGGAACACACAAATATAAACATTTGATAAGAGAAATGGGCAAGTACGCAGGCAATCAGACACAGTGATGAATACCAATAATAACCCAGAAATGATGGTTCCCATCAGAAGACACGTTTACCCACTAATGGTGTCACTCCCAGCGAAGCCCCAGAGCTGCAGGCTTTGCATAAACTGCAATCTCATTTTGCTGCAGACTCTCCTGCTCGCAGACTGGCAAGCCTGCTGAGAAAGTGAGAGGCCCACGGGTTTCTCTGCATTTCTCTGCACAACTAGACCAATGTCCTTGAGAAGAATTTTACAGACAGAATGTAAGTTAGAAGACAAATATTAATTAATGAGATTATCCAGTAATACACAAAACAAGTGCTTGCGGTTCTTCCAATGTCTCATTACGTGTGCAGAACTCGTCCCCTGATGGCTAGCTGCAGTATGACACTGGGATGCAAAACTTAAAAGTTCTTATGAGTTATGGGTTGATTATAGCTTTGCAGGTTAATTTTTTATTTTTATGCTTTGGGTTGTGGCTTGTCTACTTTGGGGTATCAACTGTAGCTGAGAAATACGTTAATGTTTTAATGAAATCCATTATGTGCTGCCCGTCTTTATCACCCTTTGCTGTTCCCCCAAGTGAGAGGGCTGCTGCATAGTACCGTGCTTTGTGTTCAGACTGGTTTTGTCTGTTCTGAATATGATGATGATAGAAAAAATCATACTTTTCTGAGGCTGGTACTACACAGTGAATGTACTGAAGTGCATGTCCATGTCGAGAGGCACAGTCAGTTCATGGCTGGGGGTAAGAGACTCTGAGAAATACGCCTGGGAATGCATTGAGTAACTCACAAATAAAGCGCAGGCCATGGGAACACCTACTTAAAATACTAGATTGGTTGCCAGTATGATGATCAACACAATTTTCTGTGCTACTTAAAATCTTTTTCTGTTTATTGGCTGTAGTTAGAAGGTTATAAACTACCAAGCATGTATTCCTAAGGCTTTGGAATTCAAGTTTCTGTATGCTGTCTTTGAGTTTCGTGTTCTTAACAGAGGAGAGAAATCACAATAATTACAGCTTAAAATATTCTCATTCCATGGTGTGGCTAACAAGTGAAACTACAAGTAATGATGTAATCTAACATGTCAAAAAAGAAAATGAAAAGAGGAGACAGAAGGCAGGATGGAGCCAAGGGATGCTATGTGCCATGTCATCTTCTAATTAACTAACTGATCCTTTAAACTGTCAAAATCAGCAAGGAACTCCATGGCCCAGTGTCTTATTAATATTCATACTAGGCCACTAGAAGCTATGATTCCAGTCCCAGTGGTTATAGTTAAACATTAAAAAAAAAAAAAGCCAGGCTAGCCAGGGCTGCAGCAGCATCACGTTGATAAGGAAAGGAAGGCAGGCCACCCTGCTTCCGACAAACCTCTGCCGGGGGACAGTCTCCGAGGATGCATATTGATTTCTGAATTATTATGGGCGTTGTATATTGAAAAAACAATTATTTTTCTTCTTGCTATGAACTGCCACATTGTTAATCACGTTGAGCTCCACGTTGCCAAACGCCAGAAAGATGCATGTAACGTTTTGTAAGATGAGCCCATTTTTAATTTCGCGCACACCGAATGAATACGCAGTTAATAAAACCCTGTCGTTTAGAGGAATGGGTGAATTCATTTTGCCTTGTAGGATGCAATTCAGGATTGTTTTTGCAGAAATCTGGGGCCCGCGAGAAAAATAATCTTCCATAATCTTCTTATAATACAATTACTCTCTTACATTTCAGCCTGCCAGCCTTTTCCCACTCTCACCAAGCAGAGTTTCCTGAACCTTGAATTCTAAGGGAGCAGCTGACATTTGGTTTCTCCATTCATTTTCTGTTTAATTCTTCATGGCAGGACAATGCTTAAAAAGAAAAAAAAATCCTCTCTCCACTGTATTACACGTACTATTTTGGGGCCCAGTACAGGTCTGCCATGGACAGGGATGTGCCTGTGTGCAGTAGAAGAGGGGGATGAGGAGGTAATTCAGCACCCTCCGAAGTCAAAGGGAGTTTTGACATCGGCTTTGTTTAAGTAATTTCAAGCCCAGACTATTTTGAGGGCAGTTAATCCCATTTTATACTTGCCGTTTCTATCTGTGCATGACATAGTTGGAAGCAATATACCATGCAGCACTTTATAGCAGTACGATCAGTAAAGGAGTAGCTGAGCCATAAATCATGTGCTCTACCTCTCAATGAAAAAATAATTAAATAGTTTGAATCTCATTAATTGATATCCTTTATTTAATTGATACACTAAAGGAAAAGTACCTTGAGTTACCACCCTACTCCTTCTGTCCCCTTCACCCTGCCCTTCACTGTTTTCCTTTCATACATCCTGGAGAGGCTCATGGACCTCTGAAGTGGTGGTGTGGAGCTTGTGTCCTCTTCCATGAGGACAGGCTTCCCTGACCATGACCACACAAACCCTGCGCCTAAGGCGTGCAGAAAACTGTACACACTGGGCCTGTGATGATCTGATATTCAGCCGCCTCTCAGTGCCTTCTCACCCAGAAAAAATATTAATCTTCAAGCAAAGATATCAACCCAAATATTTAACATCACATATTTTATTCCCTTGTTCAAGCTCTATTATGTATGAAGGACCAGCTCAAATAAAACCAAATAAAATTAAATACTTTAAGCTGTCTGTCAGCTAGGTTAACATCAGGCACTGAACTGCTAGACCACAAATCTTGAATATGTTGACGCTAAATGTCTACTAGGAGCATACGTTATGGATCAAAGAACACACTGATTAATCCAGCAGAGACAAAAGTCTGTCACTTTGGTCATGGTGGCATGATACCACAGAAGACAGTACTTAAGAAGCAAATGAACAGAAAATAAATGCCACTGAAAAAAAATGGCCATAAAAGAAGGTTACAATCTAAAATACAGTTTTATTAGGTGAAATACTTCCACCCATGGGTGCAGTTTTTTAATGCATTACTCATTTAAAGAAAATAAAAAAATTCTCAAGATTTTTTTGGATATACTTAGCAAACAAGAATCTGGAATCACACAATGCTGTATTCGGAGCTAGACTTTTTTCCTCCAGTAGCTTGTTGGCTTATTTTGCATCTCTGTCAAGCATTTCAGTCACATGGTATCTTGTTCACGTGCAGTTTTACAGTGATCCTTCATCTGAGAGTCTTAAAATAGAACACCCTCTACTTGAAATCTACTTTAAAAGACAAGAGAACTTCACCATTTTTAGTAGTTTCCAGTATTTTTCCATGCAGTATCACAGCTATAGTCATGAACATCTCCCTGTATCCAGTATCCGGCGTGTCTTCCTTCATTGATGCATGCTTCAGAAAATCTTTCCCATAACCTACATAGGACCACTTATGTTTCAAACATTTTCTATCTCGGCACTCGTATTTACTTCTCTACTGTAACATTAATTTTGTTTTGAAGTGGAAAGGGGAAAAAAAAATCACTTTGGATAATAAAACTTCCCTAAATTCAAGCTTTAGTACCGAAAATCTTTCTTATGCGGGAGGTAGCAGGGCAAATAGTCTGTGGGGATCCGCTGCTTGTAAGCTAGGGGATTTGTACCCAGATTACCTTCAGGGGCACCTGAATCTTTGGAGAGAACAGGACTCCCAGCACTTCTCCTTTTAGCTTCCAGAAGAGTCTCTGATGAAGCTCTGCTGAAAGGCTCCCAGTTCTGCTTGTCAGTCAATACTGTCTTAATGCGTCCCCTACGTTTCCAGAAGATAGCGGCCTTTGTGGTAATAATATCCTGTCGATGCAGGCAGGTATAGTTGCTAACTTGATGTATAATTTATGAACTAGATTTTTCAAAAGTAGTCCGTGAGTGGGTATATTAACTATACGTGTTTTGTCAATTTTCTGTCTCGTTTTGGCAAAGGATAAGTTATCAGTAATCGCAGAAGAGAGATCTACATGTGTGAGTGTGTGTGCATATTTTATGTTGGCAATATGTTTTTATATCATGATCTCTCACAATCGTGTCAGAAAATACATGCACATACAATTTTACCTGATTTTATTGCCAAATGATGCTATGGGTTTTCTAAAGGAACAGACAGTGCTGTATTCGGTAGATTCCTTTAACAAGCCACTGTTCAGTTGTATTTGTCCTCAGCTTGTTCTTCTGCATAATTTAAAAGACAGCTGTCATAGCTACATGCTATCCTGTCTAAAATCTGACATTTGTACAGTGTTAAATAAACCCCATACTGTGCTCGGCGCTCGAAGCGTGAGCCTTCCCACTCCCCTCACCAGCAGCCCTGGCTGGGGATACCCGTGCAGGGCAGTGGGGTGCAGAACCCTGCAGGCTGGGCTTAAACCAAACAGGGGCGTACTTGGGGCGAGGGTTAGAAATGAAAGGTGAGACGAGATGAGACTGCACAGTGTTGTGTGCCGTGCTGGCTGGGATGGCGTTCCGTCTGCCAGGGAACACCGCGCCGGCGGTCCGGGTGCCACCCTTGTACCTGGAGCTCACCCTGGCTAATCCACGGGCTGAAAGTGGTTTGGAGGAACAGCTTTAAGGCAAGGGCTTAAAAACAACAAAATGATGGGAAAAAACCAGCGACAACTCATCAAATCATGCTACACTCGCAGAATGATTGGGAGTTTCTTCAGAAAAAAGAGTTAAAGTTAATTGCATGGTAAAGACCATGAGATCAGGATCCCGGGACTCAGGATCTGATTTATGTGCTGCAAATGTGTATATCCTTTGGAGAAAAGGCCATTTCCTGTTTAAAAATTTAAAAATACTTGATTAAACTCTGTGGTTACCAAACCAAACACATTACACTATTTAGTCCATTAAAACCCTGAAAGCCTGTTACTTATCATACAGTGATGGATTGATTGTATTTAATCTTTCCTCCTCCTGAAGTTGTTTTCATTTCCTGCAGCAGCGTGCACTGCCAGCAGCAACACACCGCACAGTGTTCGCTGGCCACCGCCGGAGCCGCTGGTAAAAATCTATTGTCACTTGGACAATGTTTACATGAAAATAGCTACCTTTTATGAACCCTTAATATTATTATTATTATTATTATTATTATTGTAACAAACCCATATGAAAGCTGGAGCTGGATGACAATAAGGGTACCTGAGCAAGTGCTGCTGAAAAATTCTTATCTTTTACTGTTAATATAATTCAGCGTCCTCAGCGCTCATACATTCAAATGTTTGCTACACTCCTTCATGAAAAGCACTTTTTACCTGAAGCTAAACACAGAGTAAGCATATTTCTTAAAGGGGAAAAAAAAGAAAGAAAGTGGATCTTAACCTTTACTATAATTGTCCAATAATAGTTTGTTATTTGCTAAGTAACAAAGGTAAATTCTGTTATTAGACTAACTTTCCCTGCTGTGGTTCGAAATACACAGGGGCAATGATGCAGTCAGACTTTCTTTCTAACACTTACTCATGGACCTCTTGTACAGTCTTAGCAGTGCTAGTCAGCCTAGTTAAAGGAATTTATAAAATAGAAACTCTCCCTAAGTTGGAGCACAGCACAATCATTACAACGTTAGTGTTGTAGCTAATGAACTTCCATAAAGATCAAGGTCAGAAATGTTTTCCCGTGGAGTTTCTCAGTCAGTGCTAGTGTCATATTTTAGGTCTCTGTTTATCCTTAGATTGGTGAACACATACGAGCTGCTTAATGTGGTTTTCTAGGTCTGTGCTTCTAAATGACTTTCACCCTGCCACTTACACATTTGAAAATACAAAGCTGTGACAGCAGAAAGATGCTAAACGTCAGTATTCAGGAGTTTACCCATTTTCAAAATAATGGAATAATTTTTTAAAAACAGTATGTGTTCTCGACAAGGTGTAATACAGTACAGATCCCTTCTATCATAGATTATTTTACACTGAGATTTTGCTTTTGGTTTTGTTTTCTGACTTTGCAATCCATGGGACAGCAAGTTTCGTGCCTTTTCCTTTCTCTTAGGTGCAGAGATCTATGTAAACCTCAGGATTTGTGTTAGTGCTTTTTCAGTTTAGCGCCGTGATTCAGGAGGCAGAATTAAAGAGATGGCTTCTGAGTTCTTCCGCAGAGTCTGGATTTGTCGGTTTTTAGTTCAGACATCAAGAACAGTAGTAAAGCAGAAAGGGAAGACTTTCTGTTCTTGCAACAAACACATCACCAGAATGGTGGGGGGCAAGAACTGCTGTTATAAAGTAAAACGTAGCCAGAAACTTCCAAAAGTGTCATGCTGAGATTCTTCAATGCCTAACATCATCTTAATTCAAAATGATGCGCCCATGGAAATGGGATCATTATCTCTGTTAAAACGTCTCCGGGAACCTAAAAAAGCGTTGACCCATCACTCGGGTATAGTTAATGTTACATCCTTCAGTTCTTCAACAAGTCATTTTTGAGATAAGTGTATTTGATTGTGTGGCTTTTAAAACTGACCATTTGTTAGAGAAAGCATATCAGCAGGAAGAAATTGCGTGTTTTTTTTCTTTTTTTTTTTCCGCTGCTGCGGATATAGCCTTTTGGTTGCTCTGGTAATTACTTGGATCAGACTACAGACTCGTATGATTAGCCTGCAAACTTTGCTCCTACCTGGAAGAGAAAGGATTAATCTTTTCCACTGTCACAGCACACAGCCAGCATTGGACTCTTGGTCAGGGTGGTAATTTCTTAAGTCCCACGCTTAGGGTTAAGATCTTGCTCTTGAGTTGCAATATGTGACTAGGATTTAAGTATCTGTTTTGTGTGATTAAGAGTAATTTTGAGCAATTAAAGAAAACAGTTGATTTGTGGCAGGTGGCAGAAAGCTAAAGAAGATAATTACTCTTTTTAGCCATCTGTGTTAACTGCCATTAGCAGAATTAAACTGAGATTCACCACTTTGAAATTTGAGGCAAAGTTCCCTTCCCTTAACTCCATAATATAACATTGTCTGAAGTCTAATTATAAAAGGAAGAAATTTCACTCTGCTTGCCATGAGGTGCCTATTTGTTAATTTTATTGAAAATTTTGGCACTCCAAGATACGATAAACTGAACAACTGCTTGTACTGAATGTCTCTGAATTACATGTTGGCTCTCAAAAACTGTTTGAGTGAGAAGTTTATCCCAGTAAGTCCTGATCTATGCCATCACCCCCTGCAGAAATCAACTTCTATTGAAAAGACGAAACATTTCTACCCGTTCCATCCAGCGTCACCGCTCTGAATTAACCCAGAACCCCTCCCTGGCTCTGCTGACGGTGCGAGCGCTTACATTGCTGCTCCTAGCCGTGTTCAATGACCAGGAACCGCGGCTCTGTTGTGGTACCTGTGCTGCACAAAGGCACAAAGCAGTTACAGAAATACCGGTTGAGACGTGGAAAATACACGTCATCAAAGTAAAAAAGCGGGCATGGGACATCTTTCCTCATACAAGCAGCAGCTGGAGGGATGAACGCACAGCACAGGTATTCCTCCTCTTGAAACCACCAGAAGCCTGCGAGGACAGAGCGATTCTTTCTCTGGCTGTACAGAGTATGTAGCACCAAGCAAATGAAAAATACGATTCTGGCAAAGCAGTCACGTCTGAAATTCTAGAATTTTTTCTGACTTCTCTATTTTCTGGAAATTGTAAGGGAGGCCGGGTTTCGTGGATGTAGCACTTGGATCACATTTTACCTTCTGGCATTTATCGTTGCGTCTGCTTTGTGGTTTCACTTTGGGTATTAGGATTCTGGTAAAATTAATGTCTGGCGCTGTAACCACACAGAGACACAGACCCAGCCACTCTGTTACCTGGACAAAAGGTTACTCTCGAACTACTGCAGAGTTCTCCAGATACCGGTGATGCTTTTGACTACTGAAGTACTAGGGCTTGGGATTTTTTTATCGTAAACATTATGCTTAATGACCAGTAGAATTTATGTTCATAGGATGATCCCAGTTAGTTATTGCACCTTTCTTACTGATTCATCCTGATTAATAGATTTCACTTAAAAATGGGTGAATTATGCTAAGGGAATTATATTGGGCTTTAATGACTACAACGACCATTACAAATTTGAGAATATATTATGATTCGTCTCTTGTGTGAACTAGTTTTGTATTTTTCAAAACCTGAATCGGTATTTAATGCAATTGTGTAATTCCATGCCACAATTATTCTTTAGCAAGGAGAGAAATAAGACACTTAGAATAATACTGTACAACAGGTACGGTCTCAGAAGGCAGAACAGTGATCTGAGATGGTCTTTAAATAAGGTAAATGTTCACCATCTGATCTTCAGCCGATATAACAGACATATTACAAGTGAAAGACTGAGGATGGGATCCCCCCCAAAATTCCAGACGTACTGGATGCGATGTTGCTAAGCTTGCTTTGCTGCGCAGCTGCGTGTCCTTCCTAGATACTTCGTACCTCATTATTTCCTTTCTGAGCTGTGTTCTGGGACCTCAGCACAAAAGAACGAAGGGAGTGGGAGGCAGAAATTGTGCAGGAGAACAAAAACCCTTCCAATAACTCTTTTAGACACATTTCACACTTTAATTGAATAAATTGTACAGAAAATCCTGTGTCGGTAGTGCACAACTCCCCAGGTGCTCTCAGCTACTCTATCTGCAGCTGTTTATATTCAAACTAGGTAATTTAATACACTTATATCTGTGTATATTGTACAGTGCATTTTAAAATCAAATGGCTGTGAATTTTGATTTGGAACAAAGCGAACACTCTATGAAGAGACACTGCCTCTCTCCTTGGACCTTAGTGTTAATCTCTGAATATCTAAGCGACATTAAAAATAGCGCATTATGTTGCGATATAAGCTCTGTTCTCAGCGAGTGCGTCATGTCACTAACATGACACACACGCACAAAAAAAAAAAAGTATGTGTCATGTCAGTTGGCAAATCAACCACTGCCTGGTGCTCCCCAAGGGGAGGGATTCACGCACGAGGCTGCCAAAAGAAGGTTCATGATTCAGTTTGGCAGGGGCATAGCCTGGACACATTTTCCTTTAATTGCTCCTTGTCATGTGAGATGTGGTCCTGGGTGACACTGTGGCTAGAATAATACAGAAAATAAATACACGCAATCTCGCATAGGCCAGAATCTCTAAATGCTCTGTTTATTTTGCCAGTGATCATTAAAGATAAAAATAATTAGTTTCATTTTCTCCCACTTTTTTCTCCCATCATTTCTGCCCGAGTGATGCAGGAGTCAACATAAAGGAACCGCAGTACATTAAAACAGGGTCATTTTTCCTGGCTGATTTCTAATCTTACAGTCAAACCGCTTCTGCCTCGCTTTGTAACTTCATCAGCGCAGGGGAGAAAAGCTAAAGGTACTTCTGAAGTCCCCCTGTAAAGCCTGATGGCGAGAGATGTCCTACAGTTTATTCACAGCGGGAAGCAGTGTAATTGTCAGCTCCGTGTTTCTCCCCTAAAGAGCTGTGCTCTGGCGAAGGGGGGGGGGAACGTGAACAACGTTTTACAAATCTAGCATATGGTAGAGCAACTGCGGAGACTGACAATGACTCAGCAGCTACAAACTACAGCACAGAGTACCGTTCTGTGCGTAACGACACCTCTCCCTTTGAACTGCGCAATGTACAAAACGTGTTTGATTTACTGGCGGTGCGGCTTCCAGAACAGGGTCGATCGGGGAGGGAGAAACTGGATGTATGCCTGTACTTGGGCTGGCTTTGCTGGATCTGAGGAAAACTACAGGGTGGGCTGGAGGGAATGGGCGGTGGGTGGATGGGGAACGGGTTTTTGGTATCAAGGCATGACTGAGACACGCTGACAGGTAACGCATACCGCTTCCAGGAGGCAATCCTACGGTCTGCGCATTACCACAGCGATCATACAGGCCCTTTACTGGGCTCCGGTCTCATGAACTGATGTAAACCGACCATGAATGACTGCGGAGGATTCCAGTGTCATTACGGTTCCGCTGGGGACAGCTGTGTCCTGGCCTGTTTTATGTGTCCCCCTGAGACCGGAGTGCTGCTTTGCCACGGGAACGCTCACCGGGCCTCGGGCAGCCGGAGACTCGATGGCCCCGGGCAGAGGCCATGGCAGCGGCAGGGGTGGTGGGGTGGCAGCGGCTGGCTGCAGGGCAGTCCCCCGGCAGAGCAGGGCAAGCAGAGGGGATGCTTCACACACAATATGAGTGGTGACCCAAAAAGTTGCATGGGACGTGGGGGCAGTGTCCTGAGGCCCACAAGGAACCAGCACGCAGAGCCCGACCATCCTGGCTTTCCAGCTGATCATTTACGTGCACCAGGAGAGAGGGCTTAGTTTCACTTGTCCCCAGTAAGCTCTCCGATTCCTTCTGCAATTATCATTATGAGTGTGTCAGTGTTTGAAGGAGTTGGCCGTTTAATGGTATAAAAGCAAAGGTTTAACCACAAAAGCTGCTGGGCACTCCCACAATTATAATCGATCAGCTAAACAGAATGTATTCATCAAATGTTTATTGATTTAAGCTTTGGGCATTTTACAGGATTAGAAATTATTACTTCTGATTTAAATAGTGTTTAGAGGACAGAAATCAAATACAAAACAGTGTATTTATAAAACTACAGGCTTTAAAGAATTGCACAACAGAAATACTAGAGAACGTGAGCCTCTCTCCAATGCTTTGGAACTGAAAAATGGTCTCTATAACAGCAACTAGCCAAGTATTAGAAATAAAGTGGGCTCATTTTTCACTTCAAGGGAGACTTTGCTCTTCCCTGTGAATCCGTTCAGAGTAGTAGAGGATATCAGGTCCCCTGAAAATCTTTACAATTAATGTAAGCACACAGAGACATGGAGGGCTGCTTCTCCTGCTTCTTACTCTTCCCTAGTTCTAGCAGCCTGATTATTCATAAACACCCGACAAATAGCAAAACTCCTTTGTTTTTAATTGGAAATGCAGACAGCAGTCATGGGTTGGGTGTCTGAACTCTCCTGGCATGGGTACTTGGTCAGTCGGGAGAGGTGCTGTCTCACGATGAGGGGAATCTTCCCACCCATTTCAGGAGAAGCTAGTCACCACAGAGATGCGGTCATCAGCATGCAGTCTTAAATAGAAATGATGCACTCCTTGGGAGAACAAAGCACTTGGCCAGGATGTAGATATCAATATATTATATTATATATAAATACATTCAATAACTGTGGCTCTGGAACAGCTTAATCATATCAAACTAATAATCCCATGAATATGGAGCCGATCTTTATGCAGGACTCTGTGGTGACGAGTCAGGATGAGCCACCGCACCAGCCCAGGATGTGCCCTGCCACCGCACGCAGGTGCAGAATTTGCCATCCCTGAGCAGCCTGGTGCATTTCCTGCATCTCACCTGCAGCCCTGATCTTCCCGTAAGGAAGTTCATTTAACGGTGTGTTTATATATACAAAACTGTTACCAGTCAGCGTTTTATCTTGGCCTGTACAAGCTTGCCCTATATGTAGCCATAAAAGTGTGACATTCATTTATACCTGAAACCTGTTTTAAGTGAAGAGCATCTTACACAGCAATTTGTCAGTGGCTAAGGGCCTGGGGCTAGGAGCAGACATTTACTTACAGAATCTTTAGACTATTTTAAACAGGCCTTTGGGACCTCCCTACTGACCAGCCTAGAACATGCCCTTCTGTAGCATCTCTCTGTGCTATTTCTTTTAATTGACTAACCTCAACACTGGCTGTTCAAAATCACTTTAACCCAAACATGCCCCCGGTCTGAAGCTCCTAATGACCTTCCCCTGGCCCTAAACACATATGGCTGAGACAATGCAAACATCATTTGGAAGATGAGTAAATTCAATAACTCAATTACCACTGTACCAAAATAACATTTATCAAACACTGGCCACAGCGGTTTGTATCTTTAGCTCTCTCTGTTTCAGTGGCACAGCATTTGGGTGAAAGTAACTAATCGATTTAGGAATGATTAAATAGAAATTTGTAACACTCGGCATTATTAAACCTTCAATCTTCATTACAACTGCTTAACGATTACATCATGGGCTGTGTAAAATAAATTAACGGTAGCTGGAAACAATCTCATCATAAATAAAGAAAGCAAAGGTATTAGACTAGTGTTCAATAGAAAGTCTAATAAAAATACATATATTGTGGCATTATTAGTAGTTTGTAAATACTGCAGTTTGGAGGAGTTTCAAGACTGAAAAATTTAAAAAGCCCAACAAAAAACCCCCAGCTAGTATCTAACATTGAACTCATTTATTTTAAAAGGTCTAATTTAGTGCCAGAGCCAGCAGCCTGAGGGCTAGCGATGAATAACAGGTCACCCCCTGCATCCCCCTCTAAAATAGAAGCAATGCTTCCTTTACAGCCAGCCTCCACCCCAGGTTCTCCTCAAGGGCTCCGCACGTTCATCTTTTGCCTGAAGTTCAGTGAGCTTCTGATTCCACCTGCTCCTTCTGACATCCAGGAGGTCCTCGCCCTTTCCTCTTTCAGGACCAAATCATTCAACATGATATGAAAGTTAATTGTAAAAACAACTTTCGAAATCCTGTAAAATTTTTTCAACTATTTTCCTACCATCTTTGTTGAAAGCCTGACCTTCCCACAATCACCCAGTTGGGCAAACCATTCCATGTATATGACACCTATTTTGAAAGCATCGCTACTGTAACTGCTAAATGAAATCACCACATTCCTTAAAAAATTACACTGGTAGCCATTACAGAGACACTTCTGGTCTGTGAATCGCTACAGCTACCTGTTTATTGATAAAGTAGTGCAATGGAAAATTAGTTGGAGCTCATCTAGACAGAATGCTGAGTCTGAGGGCACATTCGGGCGGTGTGAAAGCAGCTCGTGGGTGCTGCCCTGTTTTCCACTGTCAGCAAGACCACCCTGAGATCCGAGAGGACTCTGCAGGTAGCTGTAACCCATATTTGCTCTTCCCTCTTTGGACTTATACCAAGCTCAGCTTGCCTGGTACTGCAGAATGTGGGACAGAAAGTTCCAAAACCAAAATTTTAATCCCCAGTGGTAAAGTGTAAATAACCTCTACCTTTACACGTAGGTTCTAAAAATTAAGTAGCCTTTTCTTTCATTTCCTACTAGCATCTTGTCCAGCTGGTGACAGAGAAACAAGCAATGAACCTGATCCTGAATGACTAATGAAGTAAAAACAGAAATAAAAAGATTTAACAAATATTTAGCCAATAGTACTCAGCTATTTATGAAGAGTTACACCACACAGGAAAGTTTTCCAACACATCAACTATTATTATTACAATGAAAAGTAATTCATATCACAACTCTCCCCCTGTAAAACTGGAATGTAAATTTAAGTCACTACATGCTGTGACATATAATAAATAAAAAATGAAATGTTATTGACAGTGGTAAGTATAGTCCCTTGCTTCTTTTTCAGAAATGAATCAAAAGAAAAGATAGCTACATTAAAAAAGCTCAGGCCTATAATTTTCTTCCAGTCCCAAGCATATAGCAAATGCTGTTATTATGTTCAAAATTATGTTTATTTTTAAAGCTCAGAAAACAGGCCATTAAGCAAAAGAAATCAGCATGGGGTAAAACCATTCAAGGGCTTTTTTTTTTTTTAATTTAAAGAAATTTTTCTTAAGTGAATGGAAAGGGAAAAAAAACCCAACCTACCCCAAACATGACTCTTCAGGTATAAAGGCAGCAAGCTGCAAAGTGAGCTATAAGATAAACAAGGTGGTTCTTAATCCTCTAAAGTTACAGCATGCGTGCCTGCGGCTCCAGGAGGATAAATGAAGATGTACCTGTAACACTTGAATTCGAAGTTTAGCATTATTAAACCAAAGACCATAAGGTTAAAATCACAGTTACGAACTGATTAATTCATTTATATTTGTACACCACTTGATTATAGTTCTTGCTTGTTTCCCTCCATCAAACCTTGCACACGTACATGCTCACCTCCATGCAAATATATGCAATTAGAGTCCTCACCATCAGGAGGGGGCCGCTTTCTGTGAGCTGTTAATGCTTTGCCACAGAGAAAGTGAATAATTCCTTTTTAAAATGAAAGCATCCACTTCAAACTTAACTGCCACTGGTCACTATAAGGTTATTTTTTGTCCTCCTTGTCCCATCCTATAAAAAACATCTTTACTGTGAAGATAAATAATATGAAGAATGGGTAGAATGGAAAGCTGAAGAAGGCAGAAATATTAACCTGAATCCTCCAGGAATTCCCCAGTGTTCCCAGGGAATGCTGTCCCACCAGCAGCTTCATGCTGCTCCAGAGGTGCAGCACCCCTAACAGCAAGCTGGTGGCCACATAAAGCCACATCTGGAACAACTGTACCATTATACAAAACCCCAGTACTGCAAATCAAGGTGCTGTAATTAATAACATGTAATGTGGCAGCTACCTCTAGCCCCCTAGAATTAGAATTTTAACAGTTAACCTTCAGATATTTTAATGTATGCATTTTAAAAAGTTTTAATTGAAAAATATATTTTATGTCCTAAAACTTGGATGCTAAGACAGCAGACCTCAAAGTGAAATATTTGCCTCCTTAAAATCAGTTTAAATATTTACATTCACTTTTCTGTGGTACTGAATTAGCCCTAAACCAGCTCGTTTCGTAAACTGACAGATATATTATTGCAATAAAATGTTTGGACCCTAGAATATTTACAAAGTATATGTAAAAATAGTACTTAGTACGTTTATAATGAAATTTGGTGTAAATTGTTATTAATGGTATTGCAGTCATTAACATGAAATACATAGAAGAGTTTCGCCATACAGAGGAATGTGGGTACCATACAATCACAGAATCATTAAGGTTGGCCATGTATCAGTTAGTGTACAAGAGGGCTGCTAGAAAACTTCCTTAAATATGATTTTGGGAAGTTTTGCTCTCCTTACAAGTGAGTTCTGCTAATCAGCTGTGAAGTTGCACATGTTAAATTTTACAGTATTAACGCCATGGATTGATTGTGGGCTGGGAACTGGAAAAGGTGTTTTATCTCAAGGCTACTGGTTTGATTTATCCCAGATCAGTGGTTGCTGAAGTTCTTTCCATCTGACCGAGCGTCACTGTCCTGTGGGAAGGGGCTTGGTGGGCCTGGATCGCATCTGGGGAATGTCATTAAAATCCTACAGCAATCAGTATCCTTAAAACACCGCCAAGACACTAACCCCCAAAGTACTAGCCTGTTGCTCCAAAGCAACACGTTTCCGAGTTGTACTGAAGTAATGGGGGAGGAAGTTTGTTCTGTTTCTGGCCTTTTCATATCGTACCATGTTTCCCTAAAAACAGAGCTTGTCCGTAAAAGACAAGGAAAGCTGACGACACTGATCCAGAGAGATGAAGCACGTTTCCACACCCGCAGCCTTAGAAGCCAAGTCCAAAGCTGTATGAAGTCAACAGAAGGATTTCCGTAGCCTTCAAACGCCTTCACATCGGGCTCTGGGGAGCACACGTCTCCCATGAGAACCCGAACAAAGTATCAGAGAGTCGAGAAACTCAGATGCTTCCACTTAGTTTATTTTATGACCACACCACACTACGTCAGAGATTATCTCTGTGATTGATGGAAACGTAGTTTGTGTAGGGCGGGGCTAACACCGTCAGTGCCACAGCCTAAGCAGATCGCCTCCAGAGCTGGCATCTTACTTCGTCAAGCCCTGGTGAGACAGATTCTGCTTTCAATATTTTTCAAAATAATATTAAGTTGACGAGAAAATGTGAGATCCGCCTTACGCTTTGATCGCCTAGTGAGGTGTATTTGCATTAGCTCCCCAGGCTAGAATATAAATTTAGGATTCGGGTGGAGGTCTGAACTAATTCCCACTTCACTGTCTGTAGTCTTCAGGTTTCGCACGCTGGTAATGCAAACAAGTATTTCTAGGCTCATTATCTAAGGCTGATCCTGCATTCCACTTCCATGGGCGATATAAATAAACCTTTGTGCCATACACTCGTGCTGCAGGAAGAACGGACCTTGTATCTGAATTTCAGAATCTTCATTTTGGCCAAAGTATTTGCAAGATGTTACAAATCTCACAATATCATGGTATCTACTCAATAATTCAGGCATTGAAAAGACCCAGTGAGAAGCAGACAGCTACTTTGAAATGAAAATTGCAATGGTGCCACAACCAAGACTAAAGAATTAATAGCTGAGCCTAGTCCCAAAGCCTTATTCTGGAAGGTGCTGTACCACCGAGTCGTGTCTACTCGGACTTTTCGTTCAGTCCCAAGATGCCTGAAGCTTGGACAGACAGCTGTGCTTGGTTACCGGTGACAATGGCTGGGCATCTTTTCAAATGTTTAACTCTGTTAAGCTTTGTTTAGCTTTTGCAGACAGTTTTAAGACTTGCTACTGACGTACATCCCACTAAGCTTTGCACTAAGCTAACTGCAGACTAATCGACAGCAGATGTAGGGCAACACTGAACAAGCATGATTGTCGTGTTATCAGTTCACATGACAGCAGATGATCCTTCCTGTCTTCCTGGAAGAAAGACACTTGGAAGTGATTACTGAAACGGCAACGTATCCCTCATGGTATGGCTAGAACGATCAGCTGCCGTAGGGGGAGGGACATCGGCTCTGGGGTACGGGGAGCAGTTAGGAGTCAAACATGGTAAAGATGTTTGAGTTCAGCTCTCTACACTTCCCCGTGGTAGTTCTTTTATTTTTGTTTATTTATGGAGAAATAAAGAGTATAATGTGGAACGGTAAAGCTAATCTAAAACATTTTAGCTCGATGTGTTTTAGTTGGCAGGATAATAGTAACTTAGTAATAACCTCAGAACAGCGTTGGGTGTATCAGAGAAGGAATGCAGCTTGCGCTCATAAACGTCCGAGTGTTTATGGAGGAGGATAAATTTATTCCCAGAGTTCACCAGCTGCTACTGAGCAAGTTATCACTGTTCTGTTTCAGATTTTCTATAGGTGTTGCTGGGGAGCTGTGCCTAGTCAGGCACTTAAATCATCTGGGCACGCCAGAGTGCTGGGAGTAAGAGGCTGTGTGCTGGCTGCAAAGGACCGTCACGCTGTCAGCCGTCTCACTACCCGACACTTTTTTTATTCTGTGTAAAACGTACACGCCTACTTGTGTCGGGCTGGTGTTTGGAAGACATTAGCACAGATAGTTCTGATTACGTTTGAATTCCAGAGGCAATCCAGCTATGGGATACCGTCATCTAATGTCATCTCTGAGGAAGTGGTACTCTGGTTTGCCTTCCCTAACTTACATTGGGGGGGATGTTTGAAGATACAGCAGGTGGTGGATTTAGCAGCACCAAAGAGACTCATTGCTGTGGGATATCCCAACTGGTTAACAGTAAAATTAACAAACTGATAAAAACGGGGGAGAACTAAGGACTTTTCCTTGAGTTTCAGCCTCTCATCTTTCTCCTTCTTTCTGAACTCTTAAGGTTGGATCTCAAAAGAGACAAAGGAGAAGCAGACCTCAATCTAGATGTCCGTTTAAGTGGGCACATCCACCTCATCAATTTGCTGGAGCCTATATAACAATTGTTTTTACAGAACGTATAGTTCAAATGCACCTATAACCTCACTCTTTCTTTTTAATGCACGTTTAAAGTCCTGAGGACTTCATCTAAAGTTGTGCTTAAATGAAGCAAAGCCTGAGGTCACTTCCAACCTTAATGATTCTATTCTATTCTATTCTATTCTATTCAGGTGAACTTTGTTGAAAGAGCAATTTTAGTTTCAAATCTAAGTTTTGTATTGGTATCTTTGTTCGGCATTCTGAAACAAACTCGAACTTCTAAAGCTGAATAACAAACCTATGAAAAATGCAGTTACTGTTTAGGTACCAAACCAGCCAGATTTGTATTGCTGCAAATGATACCATTCTAACACAATAATCAAATGAGTTTCTCATAAACTGTTCTGTAATCCAATAAAGCAACAGCCTTTTTTTTAAACCTTTATCAATCTCAATCTGTAATATTTACATACATATCACAGATAGGGGATGAAAGGGAACTGGAATAACTGACAAGCAAACTGAGATAAATGAGAAATAACCTATCATTATGGCCAAAAAGCAAAAGGCAGCATTATGTAGAAACTTTATCGAGTAATTAATGATCTATCTGGGAATAATTACATGTGACTCACTGCTCCCATTTTCTTAAATGAATTTAAAAGCTATTAAATATCCCGTTAACAATAAACAGCATGTGAGATACTGCTTTGCCGCTTTTGTCCACAAAATTCTATCTTAATCAGTGAATATGGATAGTCTTGAGGAAGAGCGGACGAGTAGATACAGCTGCCAGGTAGTGAAGGATGTGTGTGCTCGTAAGAAAAGGGCTGAGATAATAGATAAGAAGATACAGCGCCTTGCATATTAATGCCTGACTATTACCTGCCTGGTATGGATCTAACTAGCAGATCGTGTCTTTTTCCGGCCAGGACACCGTGGGTAGGACGGCCCCAGTGAATGCCGACCACAAACACTCCGCAACTGGCATTTCTGACATGCTGACAGAAGGTTTTGTGGGAGAAGGATGTTCCGCTGTGTGCGTGGGTCTGAGTGAGCACGGCGGTCCGAGGAGGACTTGACTGCAGGAGATGCTCCACACACAGGCAGTGTAACACATGGCATTACGCTACCTTTTTTGTTAAAAATATAAATACAAATGATGATGAGGGATATCCAAGAGAAATAATTAGGAAATTAGGAAGAATCTAACCCAGTCTGAGTCACCAGTTCAGCAGGACAGAGAGAAAATGCAGTTTCATTCCCTCTTCCTATGCAACGGATACGGCATTAATCTAGTTTGTGAATAGTGTGGGTTGCAGGGGAGTACTGCACGTAGGTTTCTTACGGAGTACCCTCAAGACTAGATTATTATGAAAATATTAGCTGCATTATTTTAAAATTAAGCAATTCAACAACTTTTTTTAAAAGCGGTCACTAGGAAGAGGGATGGAAGGAGCAGACTGAACTGCTCAGGTTAGGCAGCTCGAGCAAGGAACGCTTTGCTTTGCTTTTGCAACTTGGCTTAGGGAGAAGGAAACCGCTGCATTGCTTGGGGCAGGGATGGCTATGTGCCAAAAGAGAATTTAAAGCTCCTGGGGATTTTAAAATCAAACTGAATAAATTAACCCTTTCTGTTTGACCAAATTAATGTTTCGTACTAAGTCCTGTATCAGTTCTACTTCTTCTTCATGTTTTAGGATGAGATGATTCTGCCTTTATTTTAAGATTTCATCCTGTTTCTCTACCTAGACTGTAATCTTTCTGGGCAAAGTCTGGTTCTTATTCTGTGTTTGTAAAGGTATGCACAATAAAGTCTGTGTTTCAGCTGCAGGCTCTAATCATCCGTAAAGAATGTCAGTCCGAAAGCAAAGAACACACACACACATACAGACAAGTCATCCTCATGGAGCAAAAGTAACTCTTACAGTACACAGCTGTTTCACTTAATGGATACAGCTGTTTTTTTCTAAAGCTAAAATTTGCTTAAAATTGTACAGAGATTTCACTTAGATGAGTCTATTTTTATGCAATTCACATACAAACTAAACACCCCACAAAATATAATTCCATCAAAACATCAGCACCCTTTAAATATGCAATTTCAAAAGACACAGCTTTTGCCAGTAAATTCTTTTTTTTTTCACCAAAAACACTATATTATGCAAACACGATAAATAAATGAGATGGTTTAGTGTCATTATTGGTGTTCTGTATGAGCGCTAATGACCTTGCATAAAGCAGACATAAATTATTTTCACATATCATCCCTCGAGTAGCTTTATGAAAATGCATGTAGTGACTGTGTACTTAGCTCTTCAATTAAACGCCAGGGAAAGTGTGACTTTGGTAAGGTTTTGCCACTTGATTTCATGGCATGATCCCATTCCCAAAAGTGGTAGTAACTTACTTTTATGCTCAGGCAGTGATTTGAAGGAGCATATTAAAAATCTATAGCTGTTCAGTTCAATTCAATTCAATTCCATTGCTGTTTGATTGGAAGACATTTATTTTAAATATCCAAATGAGAGCATTAAAAGACAATTATTTCATCAGAAAGGAAGAAAAATTAGTACCTTTCATGCAAAATTTTCCTGTATTAAACCACAGGCCACCTTCAGGTTCGACTTTTCATAGCACACATGATGTATGTGAGACACACAGAAAATACAAACTGAACGAAACGTAGCGCACATACTACTCAGTTTTGCAGTAATTACCAAGCTTATGTGTGCAACAAGGAAAAGACAGTTTTACATAGTTAGGTACTTTGTATTCCACAAACTAAACCAGATGTAGCTGTAAACACATCTGTTGTGAGGAGATCGGCTTTAATTGCAACTTCTGGATCCCGATTTGGCTTTCTGAAGCTGGGGCGTTCACAGCTGCTGGTTTTGGCCATTTGCTAACCTTTCGCCTGAGCTGCTTGCTTTAGAAAGTGGCTTGAATAGCCTGATCTTCCTCAGATAAGCTTTCTGGAACTAACGGGCTGTGTTTAAAGTATTCCCAATCAATTAAACAGAAATGCAATGCAACGGAGGAACATGTGTGCAATCCTGTTCGTGAAACATCAGATTCCCCAGATGCTAGTGGATTAAATTCTCCCACATTCAGTATTTTTCTAAAAAAGACCAAAAACCCCAGGTATTCTACCTTGGGTAATAAATGTGCAACAACTTGATATACATTACTTCAACTGTTTCATATGTCAGGATCAACAAGGGCATAGGAGGCATAAGAAAACAGTTGTATTAAACTTTTTTGCACAACAGGCAACATATTCTGGCATGTCCTCACAGGAGAGTTAGTTTTGATTAAAGAACCCCTCCTGTGTTTGCTGAGTTTGAAGGAGAGCAGCCCTCCTACGGAAATAACACCCGAGCACAAGAGAGGGGTTGTGCAAGAGCTTGTGAGCTTCACTAACTCACGCTGCTGCTTATGAGAACACACAATTAAAGACAACGCTATACTGGGACTGAGAATTAGTGGGTGAACTTGAGACAGGGCAGTGCGTCATTTAAACTTCAGGTAATACTGAGCAGCCGAGCTCCAAGACGTGCCACGTGGGGTGAGGAGCAAGGCACCTCACCCAGCTAACCTTGGCCAAGTCTTCCAGCTTCAACTTGAACGCCCTTACCAGTTCTCAGCTGATACAATAGATCACTCTGTTTCCAGTGCTAGTTTTTGCTAGCCAAGAAATGCATGTCGAATTGCACCATAAGTAAAATATAAAAGGGATTATTTGATTTTATTCCTATTTCTCCCGTATACGTAGCTTAGCAGTCGTATAGCACAACGAATGAGCACCTCCGAAATGCCTGTGCTTTTCTGTGTGCAAGAAATAAAATTACAAGCTTGGAGCAGTGTCACCTTTTCTGCTTTCTCAGCATATAGGGAAAATACGGCTAATTGTTATCTTTGGCTTCCGTATGACTATATGGAAGCGATGCATATAAAATATGTGTTGACAGAAAGCTGAAGTGCCCTGCTCTTTTCTTTTTGATCATCTCAACTTTAAATAGCTTTGACTCTATGTAATTCTTCCTTTCCATTTAATTTGTGGATTGAAGAAGTGAAAACAACTGTTTCCAGAGATAAAACCAAGGAATGAAAATTATATTGTCCTTTAGTTTCTTGCTCCTATGCTGGTAAATTAATTCATAAATGGGAATATTAATACTTACGATGAAAATACATCCTATAATTGCCCTGCTTAATAGATAAAGGCCCAAGAGAAAGACAAAGCAAAAAAATGAATTAAAGAAAATTAGTGTTTTCATTTTGGGCATGAAGTTTTGAGTTGCAAATGAAGACAAGAAAATGAACCAGATTTCCTGTTTATGTTACCGAGATTCTCATTAAGGTGTCTCCTCTTTGACCTATGTTGTTATGAGAAAGAAACTAAGGCAAGTAAGCTTATACTAATGAGAGACAAGAATATCCCTGCTCTTTCACAATTAGAATAAATGTATTGGGGAGCCAGATGGGACCTTTAAAATTTTCCACAATTATATGCCTGCCACAGATAATGGCAAGGACCCCAAAACGGCTATTTTAAAGCAACAAATAACAGATTAGCAGGGTTTTTTTTAGATTCATTCCCCCCCCACCCCCCTTGGTTATGTTTTTTTGTTCGGTGAGGTCTGGGGAAGAGAGAAGGGTGGGAAAGAGAGGTGATTTACTGGAATGTTTTCTTTTAAAATGATAAATTTCATAGATCCTAACTAGGAACAGGTTTTTACTTGATAAAAGGAGAGTTGAATGATTTAAACAACAACAACAGAAAAGCCTATGATGGCTTTATTAAGACACAACTAATTCTGTCATTTGTATCTAGCTATAACACTCGTGTCCTTGCTTTATGGCGTTGCTTCTGTTCCTCATGCGCCTTTCACGTCTCCTAAGGCTCCGCCATGCCAGCTACTCCGTTACAGTATTCTTGGGTTTTAGGTCTTTCTCTGTATTGAGTGCCTTTTGCATGTGGGAATAGCATTTTGTATGCCTGCTTCTTGCTGATCCATGAGTACCCTTTTTTCTTCAGAACATACGTTTCTTGAATTGGTTTATTCCTGATGTTTCCAAAAAGTCTGGGAAAGAGCGACAGAAGGAGCCAGAGTGTTTGTGCTCCAATACACCATTTTAGTTCTGAACTTGAGAGGGACTTCTTCGTGCACATTAGGTATTAGTAATCTACGAAAATCAGATCTCTTCAAGGTATCTGAAGCTGGACATTGCCACCTGAGGTGAAAAGAGAGGTCATTCCCTACGGAGACTGACTGAACATCTTCTAACTGGGCAGTCTGGTGTCATTCAAACATGTACTTCCAAACCCCCCACTGCCTTCCCCAAAGACTTCGCTTGTGCTTGTATTGGAGAGCCTGTGCCAAGCATAGGTGGGTATTACGTGAGTCTGGGCGACTGATCCCCGTACGAGGAGTCTATCTCAATAGGAGTACAGTAGTAGGTAGTGAAAAACTGCTCCGAAATTTGAAAACCAGTTGTGCTTTACTTGATTTAATCTGAAGATAATGCAGGAAGCAAATAACAAATAACAATCTTAAATCTCTCTGTGGTATACGGACCGTGGGTTTACTTAACTGCACGGGCTGCTGAAAACAGTCATTCAGGAAAACATATTTGGCACTATAAACAAAGTCCAATTATTTCATTTTACTGTAGCATTCAACAAAATTACCAATAAATAAAACAATTGGCAAAGCTTTAAGATCCATGAGAGTATCCAGCAGTGTAACAAACAAAACAATCTAGTTATGGCTGTTATAAAGTGGGTAATAGACACAGCGGGCCCAATTTTCCAAACTTTACAATAATTTGAAAAGCCCTGCAGAGCGCTTGCTTTTCACTTGTTTGTCTGACTTCCTTCACTGCAGCTCATAATTAGTTTAAACTGTGTAATTCAAGAACAGTCGTTTCATTGTATAGTCAACTTCGTAGAGATTTTAAATTATGGGAATGCTTATTGTAAATAATTATGGAAAAAACAGGATTGCAGTTCTATCTGCCTTAGTCACTGCACTGAATTTAGCTTTGCTTAAGGCACGTCTGTTCTGCACTCACGAGGTAAGCAACTGCTCGGCGAGCTTTACACCAGCTTTACACCAGCGCCCTTGCACCCAGGGCAGCTGACTGCAACACAAAGCACAGCCCGAGGTGCGATGCCCTGGTAAATCAGCCCACAGCAAGTGCCCTGTTGGCAAAGCTCTATTGCTACCTAGATGGGTGTACCGCTGTACCAACTGCCTTGGGACAGTATACACCGTCCAAAAATGGCACGAGAGCACGCTGGCTTTCCACGGAGTAGCACTGCTAAGAAAGGATACGCCAACAGGCCCTCTTCTCTGCCCTGTGCACCCCCATCCTGCGACATCGCTCGTGTAGGCTTCACCCATCAATTGGCATAGGAAGAGGGGTTTTTTCTTCCCTCCTAAGGGATGCTGTTTGCCAGACGCGGAGTGCTTCCCGGTGGTGGTCCTGAACCTGAATAAGGGCTGTTTGTACAGAAGTCCACTCTGAGCACTCAACAAATTTAGGGCTTGTCTAAACTTGAGAAGGATGGGGTATGATTTCGAGGCAATCGAGATGAAAAGATTACTGCCTGTCAGCTTAGCTGCGTGCCCTGGCCGTGTGTGGGCTGTCAGCCCCTCACAATTACAAGGCAAAACCTGCAACTGTGGTGGAACGGGAGCTTATAGACAAGGAGTTATTGACGGTCGGCTGATGAATGGTAACTCATTAAGCTGTGGTAATATTATTGCTTGCAATGCTCTGTCCATACAGTTAATCAATTTTCTAAGTGAATGAAACTGAATTAAGGCTGCTTTAATTCCAAATGAGAATGTTGACACAAGCATTTAGTGAAGTTTGACTAATCCATTTAAAACAAACTTAGATTTGTTTCTCAGTAGCTGTATGTAGATAACTCTGGGACAGTTTCAGCTTAGTACATCCACCACCCAACTTAACCCAGTCCTCACCCTAGAGGGGTGGAAATCCCACACCACAGGACAAGGCTATAATGACGAATAACTTAGCTCATTATCTACTGAGCCGTGATCTGATATGTGTTACATATAGCAAATATTTAGGTACTTTTTATCAAGTGGATGATGAACATGGAAGATAAAACACTGAATCGAGAAAAAGGATATAAGTAATCATTAATTAAATCAACTTACACATTTACTCTTCGTGTGTCACCAGCATCTTACCTCAAGCATGCAGGGACAAACAACACCAAGTTGTAAGAACAAAGCAGAATTGGTTAAGAAATAGAGCTGATAAAAATTTAGGAAACAAACTATAGAAAAACTACAGAAGGTGCATTAGCCGTTCAGAGTTCATTCACGACCACTCACAGAACTGTGTGCAGCTTGTCTCGTTTTTACCTGCACAGCAGTGGAAGAACAATAGTGACACCGAGAGTGATAACGCCCTTTGAACGACCACAGTGCGTCAGAGTTAACATGCCTTTGCAAGGAATCGTACCATTTCTCTGAAAGCTTATTTCGCCTTGGCATCTTTTAGATAGAGCTTCAAGCACCTGCCCTTCAATTTATATGCTGAAGATTTACTTCAAATCCAGAGGGACGGCAGACTTACTTTGTCTTCATGGTAAATGATTTTATTTTTTTAGTAAAGGGCTGGATGGAAGCACCATGAAAGTGAAATTAAAAAGAAAAAAAGAAAAATAAGGTTTAATACAGACCAATAGTTGTCACATCAAATAATCCACAGGAAACATGGGAAAAAGCAATGCATTGGCATAGTGTGCCACGGAGAAGAAATATCCCTCTGAGCCCAGAGACCTGGGAAGACACCCTTGTCTCCTTCAAGCTGATGGGAATTTTGCCACTGACTTAGTGGAGACAGGTTTACACCCACAGTAAGGAGTGAATGCTTAGCTGCTGAAGCACATGGTGGCAGCTACCCCAGAGAAACACCAGCTTGCTGAACCATGACATATGCTGACTCAATCCAAACCTTGTTCTTAGCACAAGGACTGAGTTTTTAGCATTAATTTGTACCTGCTCGTTTAATTTCCCACAGCCTTACGTGGGGATGGCACAAAGCTAAGACAGAAATCTTCTAACAAACGTGAAATGAAATCACAGGGTCACAGAATTGCCAAGACACTGATGAAGTGGCAGGACAAGACATGACTGGAAGCAACGGCTAAAGGAAGTAAAGATTAATTTTCTGCCCTGAAAAATTCAGAACAAAATCAATCAATTAAACTTCATTTCATCCCATGAAAAGATACATTTTTGAAATGCATCTCCTGTGTTCAAAATATTTTGTATACAGACTCAATGATTTTTCTCCATCTAGTCCCCTTCCACAGAAGCAGCTGTGTCACTCCCCTGTACGTTCTGGTAGGCAGAAAACTCTGGTTAGGGATAAACACAATTTTATTGTACTGATGGCTAAGAGCTCCTCAAAACCTGACGTGACTCGGCCTCACGAATGCCTCAGTTATCCCCTCAAGTTATGTGGTCATTCTGCTGGGTTAATATGGATTTGTGTAACAAAAGTATCAGATTATTTTAAATACTAACCTGCCTCTAAGCAGTAATTACAGTAACAAAAGAAGCGAGCACCCGAACACAACGGGGTATCTCTTATCTCTTACTCTTCACCCACACTGCCTGAAATAAACCCCCAGCAAAGTCCCTAATTAGCTCAGAGCGCTTTGCCAGTTCAACTCATAATAAATGTTTTAACCCACTCACAACAGACTTCGAGCACCTTCTTCATACTTGCCCACCCAGGAATAGTTCAGACAACCTCCCCCCCCCCTCCCAAGTTTTGAAACCATTCTGCAGCCAAGTAAACAGACTTCTTGCAGTGAAGGAACGTGTCTCCTGTGTGGACGGCAGTGACTCCAGCCGTGGGCAAAGGAAAGGTTTTTCTGAGAGGTTTCCCTTTGCAAATGAGATGTAGGATGAAAATCTAGTACGTGCCCTTCACTTTGTTTGCTCTAAAGGAGTCTCCAAAGAATACATTTCAAGCAACCTTGTCATTGCTCAATGTGAGATGGGCCAAAAGGTGAAAGACTGGTACTGCGTAGGTCCTGGGGGGATGGCCAGCCACTTACAAAGACTATTCAAACGCTCTCATTAACTAACAGCCCTACTTCCAAAGATCCTTTCAGGTCCCCATAGAAAGACAACGATTTCTGTTAGGCTGGCATAATTTCCATCTGGGTATTTTTCCTCCCTTAAAAAGAATTTTGCACAGCGGGCTGAAAGCTTTCCATGCTTACCTGCTGGTAAGAATCCTGAGTACCATAAATTCGGGGCTTAGCAATGTTCTTGCTACCTATTGATGTTTATTATGGCTACTACTCACAAGATACGATACCTAATTCTAGACAATACCTGCAATTTCTGATACTGTGCCTGAAATGAGCTTACACCTAACCCAATGCAGGCGTGAGAGGGAGTAAAAAACTAGGGAAGAAAAAAATTGGCTTTAAGGTGACGCATTTCTTTTTGGGCTAGATATTCCAGCTCCGTTCCCTCCTTCCTGTTTTGGATGCTGAGGAGCTATCCATCTCTGCACCTCTCTAGCCCGAGCACATCCCTTTCCCCGGGAAGCCAATGCCATCGGTTAAGAAGAGAACTGCCTAGTTAGCCACTATCCCTTCTTCAGCAGGGAGACTTGACCATGTGTTACACCCTCATCTCTAGCCTTACAAACAGGTCCTGGTTTTCTTAGAATTAATGCTTACAGACATATCGATCTAGGTGTGAGAAAGGTCACACTTCCAAAAGCCAGACACATAAAAGAGAAAAATGGAAATGAAACGGCTTTACTCTTCCAGCTGTGCGTTACGGCTGCTGAGCTGCAAAGCACTGAGCATCGTTCCCAACCTGTTTGTCTGCATACAGCACTGGGATGGGGAGCTAAAATTTGCCTTTGCTACAACATCCCAGTTTGCGACATCCCTACTTTTACAAGCCTCGCCATCATTACAACAATACCATGTTTTAATCACAGAGAATGTCACCTTCATAACACACTAAACCGATCCAGATAGTTTTCAGTGTCTGTGACTCGGCGGAGCCCTGGGAGGCTGAAGTATGCCCATGGTATTATTCATTGTTCTGTTCTGAATGAAGAGAGAAACGAATTCACTGTCCTTTTGTACTGGGAACAGAATAATGCATGTGATTTTCCACTTTGAAAAGATATTTAATAATCCCATTTAATGTTGAGTTAAACATTTCATTGTTTGCCATGACTAATCCACAGATTTGAAGGGAAAATTCCACTTTAAAGTGTAATGGAGCTTCTCTGTTCCTTCACTTTTAAATTAGTACTAACACAATTTTGAAAATAAGTACCAATTTGTGGAGATACTTTGCAGCATGTGTTCTAACACACTTATCGCCAGTACAGTGAAATAGAGGGTGCTTTGGATAGCAAATGCAAATTCGGTCAGGCTAGTAAAACCAGTGCAATCTTCGCTTAGGGAAACCTTCTAATTACATGAATAAACTTATTCTGAAAGATGTTCAATGAAGGATGCAGAATAGGATTATTCTACTCCATCAAGCACCCTTTTGATGTTTAATGAAACTACAACACCAGGTAAATTATGGTTTTGTGTTCACTGCACACTTTTTAATGAGATTATGAAGAAAAATCCAATATGTTATAAGTGGGTCAAATATATTTTTATGTCTCTGTCTGGAGACACAACCTCCAGAATGATCATTTAGAAGCATGCAGCTGCCTAGCAAGAGAACATTTAAATAAACACACTGTTATTAAAGCATAAAACCCACCTAAGTGTTGCTATTTACTGACAAGCCTTGGACTGCTTTTGAATCTGTCCCTGCCAGTGAAAACGTTCATAAAAATATGTAAATATTTATGGGTGCACAGTAATGAACTTCAATAACAAATTCTATTACGGTATTTTTACAGAAACACAACTGCTCCAGCCATTTTTGATATTTCCATATTTTTTTTAAAAATAACACTGTACTTATCAGTCTGAAGGGGAAGCAGGGACTCCAGCCTCATGTGCCACGAAGCATGTGCCACACTGCATGGGGTTACAGCCCTGTTAACACTTCTGAGTAAATGAGGCTTATTATTCAAATACCTCAATTATACGAGCTCTTTGTCAATTTAAAGTAATTGCCTATGTCACACCTATATGTATGAAGGTGATACCGGTACCACAGTGCTTTCTGTTTAACTAACCCAGCTCCTGGTGACAGCAATGAGCAGGCTCCTTTTGACTTCCAGAGGAACCCGATTATGCTGCATGAGAAGGGCTGTGGAAGCTCCCACCTGGAACAAACCACGGCACCAGGCTGCTCCTGCGCTTGCTCCCGCGGCCGCCCAAACCGCTGAGCTTCTTCAGCCGCGTTCCCAGCGATCGCTTCCTTCTCCTGAGCAAAAGTTACATCGGCCTTTTCTCCAAAATGGGTCAGTACCCACCTTAGGCTTCCAAGAAACGTAAAAATTTCATCACCTCTAATTTTGCTGTAACGAGGAACCTGCAGCGGTAGAACCAGGAGCCCAGTCAATGTGTGTGGGAGCAGGACCCATTTATCTGGCACTTCTGCAAGCCAGGCATTCTGTTTGCAAAACAAAGACTTTAAATCCTGGCCAAATGGCTAAATCACTCTTCCTCCACTTGTCAATGCTTCTGGTTGTAAAAAGACAAGTTGTCTGGGGAAGGCTGGATGCATGTCTCAGCAGTCTGGGTTGGACATGAACTAATTGGAAACTTCACTGGAGATGAACTGATAGGACACGTGCTCTCTGCCAGCCAGGCAGCGCCTTTCAATCGCTTTGCACCAGAAGTCAAAGGAGGGACAGATTAAAAAGAATGATTTAACGCCACAGAATTCCTGTTGCGTTTTCTCCTGAGATGACGGTGTTTGATGGCTCCAATGCATCACACCCTTCAGGACTCCCTGGGAGTTGTGACAGGAGACAGGCAAACTGACATTCTCAGGCTCAGATTTGTGGAATTTGGGAAAACTTTCAGTTTCACTTTCCTCTAAATCCCCCAGAGCTAAACCCAAGATTTATGTGACAGCCATGTGACATACATCAATACGTGCATTCAGCAGTTACAATTTTGATAAAAGTTTGGGTTTTTTTTTAGTCAGAGACTTGCAGTCATCAATCGCACCAGTTCCAGTGCTAGAGCAGATATCAAACAATGAAACGTGCATCTCCAGGAAAAGATTAGCACTCTCTTTCACTGAATCAACAGGAAAAACAGGATTACCAGCCTTGGAAATACTGGGTAAGTAAAATTTTTCTAAAAAGAACACGGTTATGGTTCGGACTCTCCCACAGCCCACCCTACTGACTCTGCTGTCGCAGCAGGCCAGGCTTCCCAAGACGGGCCCTTACAGGCAGCTAACGTGAGGTTCTTGCACCGAGGAATGTCACAGACTGCAATAATGTCAGAAGCCACAAAGCTGCAAATAATTTTAATAACGAAATGGAATACCATTCCTTTAACTCCTAATTCAGAATTGATCAAAAGTTAGTCGGTGAGATTTTGTAGGCTTTGGTTTAGGCATGAAGACCTGTGAATGGATTGAGAGGGTGCTCAAGCGTTTTGTTAGTCGGGCTGGGTGGAAGCACACACTTTTGTGGGTCTCCTGATGCCTCTGGCTCTCGTGACAGACTTTGCCGCGGCAGCTCTTCCTACCCCCATCTGTCTGCTTTGTGTCGATGCCGACTGCTGCCGCTGTGGCAGGGAGGCTGTGTCTGTGCACCGCTCTAGCTCGCTCTTGTATTTCACACTCCCCTCATCCCTGCTTTCGGCTGAAATGCCAGGCTGTGAACTGGGGCGCCTGACGTGCTCACACGTGTCCCGTTCTGTCACCCCTTCTAGAGGCTGCTGATGCTGGAAGGCAGAGAGGTATTAGGTGAACAGCTGGAGGTGGTCATGGCTTAAGCCACTGCAGCTAAATCTGCCAAATCTCATCTGTCAGAGCACAAAGTTTATACATTTCGCTTCGTGTGTACGGAACCTTAGGATTACCAAATTACTACTTTAAATACAATGCATTAGCCCGGATGAGATCAATTGAAGGAAAATGCAAGTAACAACTGGAACATCTCAGTGCTTCGATAAAAACCACAGTGGTAACACAATTTAGAGAAAATACAGGATGCCTAAACTTTGCACATAATTTAATAATATTCTTCAGGAGAGAGAAAAAAAGAAGATATTATCTGCTTGTTTCATAAATGCTTCAAACTTACAGAGGTCTGCTCTTCATCTGTTTTAAGTCAGGTTGACTTCACTTAAATCAGAGGAGCCATGAAAGTCAACAGCAGATGAAGAGCTGGCCTTAGTTTGCTCTTCACTAATCTTCAGGGAAATCGTAAGATTACGGACAGAATACTTTCTTTCTCCAAGATAAGGAAATATAATATCCCTGAGTACCTCTTATCTACCCTCAAAGTCAATCTGGAAAGTCTTTCCTCTTTTCTAAGCTTTTTGTAGAATTTCTGTTCTATAAACGTAGCCTTTCCAAGTTTATTGGTATTTTTAATATGTTAAAGCTGTCATTCCATTTTTGGCCACAGCTCCCTTTTTTCCTGATTCCTCTTAAAAATTTGAAACCTGTTTTTTTCCTGCTCCTTTCACTCTTCAGAGAAGTTTCTTCCTCTCATCTCTTTGATGAAGGGAAAAACTTGCTCTAGTTCCAGTTCCCCTTGAGTCTCTCCGTTGTGTTCCAGCTTGTGACCTTCTCGGTGCCGTGTGTACGTGCCTGTGTCCATGTGTGGGACAGAGGCACCCGATGTGTATGAGTCAAGATCTCAACGTTGTTTGCTTCGTGGTAATACTCATCACCATCACACCTAATACATACTGTAAAAATAAACTGGATTATAGATAAACTCAGACGCAGGAACTGAGCTACATGTCCTTCCAGTGTTTATAGTACTGTAGTGCCATCTAGTGAAAGATCTACAGTAAATATTTTAGTAGGTCAGTGAAGTCCATTATTGCATAAATAAAATAAATTTCTTTTAAAATGTAATACTGAGTGTATATATAGTGCTGTTCTCTATAAGTGTGAAAAATTCCTTACAAATAGTGATCAGATAAAGTAAAATTTTTAACTAATGTAGTTTCTTAAGAGTGCCCCGAAGCGTTGTGTTTCCAAGGCACTCGGGCTGCACATGATTTAACATTCCATTGGACGTTTAAAACTTGATTCTCAAATCTTTGATAAAGCCATTCCAAGTAGAAACAAAGGAGCCTTAGTTAACGGTACCCAGTTTGTAGACTAAACATATAACTTGTGTAATCGGTCTCAAAAAGCTGTTTACACTATTTGCCACATTTGCAAAGGAATGTGTAAGGGCCTGTTATTTACCTAGAATATTTTCTTGAAATCTTAAATCCTGCACAGCTTCTTATTTGTAGCAGATGCTCAAAACTGCCTAGAAAAGCAGCTCAAGACCCAACAGCTTCAAATGGGAAATTTCCCATTTAACCCTTCCCCGTCCTCCAGGTAGGATACAGGATTTCTTTAGGGCTTCACATCCTTCAGCACTTTGAGTCAAGGCTTTGCCCAGCACAGGCACCCAACTGCGTGGTGCCCAGAGCTGGGGGATGCCTGGATGGGCGCCTGGGCCAGGGATGGACACAGGTTACACTGCAGCAGGGCTGCTCCACGTCCACCTTTCCCCGCGTCGTGGCTCCATGCGCCCACGGGCACTGCGGGTAGTGGGTGAGAGACCTGGCACATGAACTAATGACTGCCATGGGGGAGACCGGAGCAGGAGGAGGAATAACGCAGGCAGCTGCCGAGAGTGTGCGAGGGGTGGGCACCCCAGTGGGGGATGTTGCCTGAGTCTTGTTCATAATCTGGATAAATCTGGGTGTGACATTGGTAGCCACTGATCAGTTTAAGGGAGAAGTGAAAAAAAGCATCGTCCGCCTGGTCCCGTTTGATCATGGGTATCATTAGTCTCAAGCACAAATAGTTTACAAGATGTCAGTGAAATCATACAGACATCGTTTTTAAACTCTAGCATCGTGTCATCTTGGTGTCTTAAAGCTCCTGTAGAGAAGATCACACCATCAAAAGTTCTTTCTTTTGTCTTATCTGTTTCCGTCTCACCTCTACTATTCCTGCTTTTTATGACACTGTAGAAAAGTCAAGCCGGGCTCACAAACCAGCTCCCCTGTCTGCTGGGCTGTCGCACATGGAGACAGCCTCTGCCCCAAGGATTGCAAATCAAGGACTGGATCCAAAATCAGTTAACGAACGTCTTTTCACTGATCTCAGTGAGGTCTGGAGCGGGCCTAACAGCAAAGATGTTGTCTATTAAGTTGAATTTTCTTTTGGATGACATTTTGGAACTGTTAGCATAGTTCGCATTTCAGTTTCCATTGTCTGCAGCCATACGAACTTAATATTTTATAACAGTTTTACGTACAGATTGGAAATCTGATTTCAGTTACTCCTACTGCTGCTTTATTTCATTTGAGGAAATTGGTATTAAATTGTTGGATATATTTACGTGTCCACATTTGTTACCACTTTAGCCTGTCTGAAGTACCGTGCAACCTACAATACTTCATTCTCACCATTAATTAAAACTCTTTACCAGGTTAACACACCCAGGAAGGAGGATTGGGGAGCAAGCCTTGTGTAACAGATGACCTCATACAGAATCTAAATGCGATTTAATTAGTTGATAATGGATCATTAATTACAAAGCTAGTGAAATGAAACACATTGTTGTGGGAACACATAATGGAACTATTGAGAAAGAATAGATTTGTTTTTAGTAAGTACTTGTCTGCTAAGAAAACCACCTGTGCAAATAACCGGCTCAAATCAGATGACAAGCAGATTTTTTATTGCACAAGAAAGATTTTGGTTTCCATGACTACGCACCTAGGTCAAAACAGCAAATTGTGTATGTTTCTGCAATAAACATTTCATATACTCTAACAGGTTTAACATGCAGGTTTATAATGTGTCTAAAATATATTTATTAGCTAGCAATTATTTAATACAGCAGCTTCTGCCCAGAAATTGCTGTCCGGTGACTAGGGATTCAGCTAGAAGTGTACGGGATCTATCCTAAGCCTTTTGGCATTTTAAACAAATGCTGTAATGCTGTTTGGCTCACAGTAACCCACTGTGAGCTCTGGGGAGAACTAAGCAAACAGTTTAAATCTTATACAAAAGTTTTTATTTAATTGAATTCAAGCATTTATAAAATTATATTAAATTAGGTCATATTCATGGGTTATCCAGTATTTAACATTTTTACTAGTAATTGCCTGTACATCTAATTTAAAATTTAATGACATTATTTAAAAAAAAGGTTTTCTTGATCTGAGGGCAAATATGCTTTATTTATAGGCCCTTTCTCAGACTGAGAATGGAAAGTACAAATGTGTTACTCATTAAGCCCCACGTTGTTACGTGGTTGGATGACTAAATCACTGCTTCCCCAGGGTGCCTACGCCAAAAAGCGCCAGAGTCAGCGAAAATAGAAAAATAGGTGTTCTCATTTCCAGTGTTCTGAATCAAAAAAACAATTAGTAAATCTCTGAAATAATGAGGGGTTTTATTCACCAGGGCTGCCTGGAAGCAGCTCTGAACTCAAGTTCTAACCAGTCGCCCAAGACCCGACGGAATTGCGTCTCAGCCAGAGAAACAACCAAGCGGCCACAGCTCAGCCCCGCGGCGTGGTGCCTCCATAGCCAGACGCTGATCCAAGCCCAAGATGGTCAACTCTCTGTTGACTTGACAAGACCTTCACTGATGTGCTACTCTCTCCCTTGCCTTCCTGGCTGGTTTCTTTTGACTCTGGCCAACTCCTGTGCAAGTGCTGAGTTTGCAAGGGCTCACGGCCACGGCTGTTTCTTGGAGGACCCGCCTGGCACCTCCGTGGTGCCTCCCGCAGGCAGAGCAGCCCTGCCTCTGAGCAGAGCGCGGGTGCAAAAGCCAAGGGACATGCCACATGCTGGATTTGCATTAGGTGTGACATTTTGCCTTATATGCGCTAGTACATAAATTACTTCCCTCTCCCTGGAAATACTCCACTTCCCGCAGGGGGGAGGAGGAGGAGGAGCCTCCTCAGTGTCCAACAAATGTTTCCAGGTCCCTCTTAGCCTGACTGCAGGGAAATGCTGCTTGTCCGAATGTGCTCTCTCCAGTCTCCTCCCAGTAACTTTTGAACTTCTTGGGTAATTTCTGCCAACGTTGACAGCTGGTGGAAGCCAAGGAGATAGCCCAGCTGTCAGCAAAGGGGGTAGGGGGCTGAGGAGCACATGTGTGCTGAGTATTGCTCGGCACGTGGGTCACAGGGACACAAGGGAAGGCTGAGGCTCGTGTGGGAGAAGAAAACAAAGGATTTAGGAAAATTCTTTAGGAAAAAGGGCTTTAATTTATAGAAAAAATGGTTTGAATGGCTTTTATCACCACAGAACAACTTTTTTTCTTTGATGCCATCAGCCTAGGCCACGCTGTAGAACACACTCAGTTCTACCTAGTGTGCTCACAGTGACATTATTGGCATCCATAATCAGAGGCCACATTTTGAAAACAGTATTTCTTCCACAAAGATTTTCTTTCTCCTTTCTGAGCTGTGTTCAACAAAGTGTTAAGACAGAGAGAGGTGCTGCAGTTCCAGCCTTGGTCTGGAGCTCTGAAGAGCATCTGCAGTGTACCCGCGCTGGGGCCGGGTGGTTTCTACTTGCAGTCCTCTGTGTAAAATGACACACTGGACCGGTTCCTACATCAGACATGCTGGGTCTAAGGATGAGTTAGCACAAAGAGAATTTATGCAGCAGCAGCGGGCGGGACAGCGGGGACTGTCCTACAGCCACAGGCCTGGACTGGCTGGGCTGGGGCCGTAGGAAGAGGCTTAACAGTATTTTGTGGTCACTGTGGAAAATAATGTGTGATTGTCACCTTCAAGTCTGTAATTCAAAGGTAGATTGCTGTGTTGTGAGTGAAAATAGGTAGCTGTATCTAACACCTTAATGTATCTATTTTTTTTTAAAAGCATCTCTGAAGATAGCCTGTGTAAGCTCTGTTCCTTTTTCCTAAACTTTCAGCTAAAAGAACATTTAAGACTTTTTATTGTTTCAGTAACAGGACAGAAATACAAGTCACACCCTGCTGAGACTTCTTTAAGACAAAAATGGAATATAAAGTTCTTGATAAAAGGAGTATGTTTTACATAACTCTGCGCTGAACAGCAGTAAGTGGAGAAGGAGTTCATAGGATTAGCCATGCCCTACCTCCAGTCCCAGGTATTTAAACATTGCATACACCAGTGCAGAGAGCATATTCTGTTTTTTCATTCTGTTGTCTTTGATCGATATCTATAGCTAATGTGTTAATTAACATGCAAAATAAAGGTCAAATTGTGTGAGCACTGACATGCAAATAAGCAGAAGAACCAAAACATCTCTATGTCTGTAGGCTTCCAGGACACCGACTGTGGTGATAGTTGACTTGACTCCTTACAGGTGTCAAAAATCAAGTTTTGGGCTTAGTTGTTTAGTTTTTGTCCAGGTCGGAGCTGAGGCGGTGACACCGGGGCTGGCCGCTCTCTCGGAGTGGAGGCCAAGCGGGCACTAGATGGCTCCCAAGCGACGGGCTTGGGTTTTTTTCAGAAACTTTCTAATAATATCTTCACTTCCTGGCTTAGAACTTTGTCCAAAATTTCTGTTCCCTCCTACTCACACAGTGGTTTTTACAATTCAGCTTTACCTTCACAGGCACTGTGTAGCTGTTTCTTGGCGCAGATGGTAGAAAACCGGGCTCTGCTGTACCCTTGGCGTAGGGCTTGCGAGGGCCTGGCTGGAAGAGCCAGAGCTGCCATCAAAGGCCAGAGCTGTGGAAGAAGGAAGCATTTCCTGACTTCCAGCAAAGCAATCATGTAGACTTGAAGAACAGAGTTAGCTTAGCTGGGAGCTAGCTTAACTGGCACTAATTGGTTTCCCTTGGCTGGTCATGTCTCTTTGAAAGTGAACTTTGTGTGACGTTTCATGGAGAAGGGTTTATATCTGGTCCTTCTGACAAAGTGACAACAACCTTACAATTTCAGAAGGCAAACAGCTATCATCCAGCTTGGATTTTCAGAAGAAAAGGACTTTGCAAGCAACTGAGTGCTCTTGAAATCTCCTCCCTGGTGTGATGTGGTGATCACACAAAAGTACCACTGTTGACAGCAGCACGGCTCTGAGCTCCTCACAAAATCTGCAGACTGCTTTAGTAGCGTATCTGCGGTACACAGAAATAAACAGAAACCTAATTTCCTTTCTGAAAACAGAGGAGCATACTTTCTAAACACAGCATGCACTTACAATCCTAAGGTAAAGCTTTCCATCTGGGGAACGTGTCAGGGAAAAGTGGGTCAGGTTGCTTATCGCTGGATATGTGTTCGTGGCTTGGACACGTACACTAGTTATGCGGAAATGTCAGCGCAATATACTCTAGAGTTCAAGCTCTGTAACGACGGGTTTCAGATGTAAGTGAAATCTGATAAAGATCAGAGTCACGGAGAACACTGAAGTTTCTAGCTCATTTAGCGATGGCTGTATGATAACGGTTGGCCTTGAGAGCTTTTCTGCTCCTGGAGGATGGCTGCTCCTGCAGCTGAACCTCTGGACAGCAGGGTGCTACATAAGGGGCTACTTCCCTGTTTCTCCCAGAAGGAGAGTGTGGGCAGAAGGGACCCAGGGATGGGCTGGTGGCAGGACTGCGGTGTACCAGCATGACCTATTCTGTTCATCTCTGCTATCAGGAGTTGATCTTCTGCAAGTCACAGGTCTCTGGGCAAGGAGAAGGGTGTCACTGCAGTTTCCTACAACCATAACTAAAATTCTTTCTGGACATGTGAAAAGGCGCTACTTTACAGCTCAGGCAGGTTGCCTTAGCAGTCCTGAACACTTTGCTGAAATGCAGCCTGCGGAACAGTCTGAGGCACCCGGGTAGACTGTTCAAAAAAGAGCAACACACCAAACCGAGAACATTACCAGCAACCACCTGTGGAATTACCATCAACATAAATGTCATGTGGAGGCACAACGTAGAAAATCTCAGTTTCTACTGAGTTCTCCACTTTCCCATTCCATGTTACTGAATCTCTGGAGAGCTTCTGCAGAGATGTTGCAATAAAGAACAACAGTTCCTTGTGCATACTAACCAGATTTTCTCAAGTCCATCCTTCACATTAGATTAGGCAATACCAGCATTAAAAATTTTTAACCATTTGCATTTTGAGGGATGAGACAGAGTAAAATGTTATTTTGCTGGACATAAAACTTACAAAAGCATTGCTTGGTTAACCTATCATAAGCTAGCAGCCTTTCCAAACTTAGACAGGAAACACCTGGACTTCTGTGGTAAAACATCACTGTGAGTGCACTGTACGTTTTGGAACAGATCATTTTGAATTGTTAATAAATATTCATCTTATTGCAGTAAAACACTGTGTGTCCAGTGCTATAAACATTGGTGGAGCTAAATTAAATACACGCAATGTTAGTCATCGTGATTTTTTTCCCCTAAAATGAATACTGGACTTCCCCTCCAACAACATCTGAAGTTTTAAAACCTTAAAACCCCAGAAGATAATTCTATCAGATATACAATTTAAATATCTCTGTTTCTATTTATTCTTTGTTAACACATTCTCCCATCTTTTCTAAATGGCTCATTATAAAACTAACTAAAATGAAGTCTTTGTTTCCTGGGAAAAGCCTTGCACCTTGGCAAACACAGCCTTGTAGGCTCATACAGGAATTCACTGTTGCTCCCCTAATGTTCTCAATTTGAAAAGCAAATCTAAAGATGTCCTTAATTAAGTGAAAGCCAAAGGGCAAAATGCAAATTGTATAAAAATCCTCAGGCCTTTCCTCAAGGAAGCACACAGAATGTGCACATCTATTTTTGCTGCATTGGTATACCTTGTGTTTGTGATAAAGAGCTGCAGTACCATGCCCTGAACTGAGAAAGATTTCTTAATTTTAGGAATAATTATTTAATTGTTGCGAATCAGCCCTAAACAGAGTGAAGACCTGAACTTCCCCCAGCACTGTGCTACCTTCCGTACGTGCTGGTGATGTGGCTGCAGGAGGTGCAGCTGACAGAAGATCCAGTTTGGACTTGGTTCCAAATCATAACAGATTCGTTAAAGGCCATGATAAACAAATCTCACATGCACCCTGCTGCATACGCTTATATGTAAGGTTAATCTTTTACAGATAATTTGCTCACGTTTGGGGGCTGTTTCCATGTTTCTCTGGCCTTACTGTCTTTTTTAAAGCACGCTTGCTAATACTCTATTTCCGTGTCCTAACAGCTTGTATTGTTTAGATTTAACATAAGCATTCACCAATTTTCTACTCAAATATATTGCCCATGGAAAATTAATATATTTTTCTGTCTTTTCTCAAAGCATTTTAATACTCAGGAAAACAAGATATCATAAATCTAAGGAAAGAAAAGCTGCTTTCAATTGAGCAGAAAAAAAATAAAAGGCAAAGTCTGTTGTGCATGTGTGTCAACAGCTTTCAAAGCCGCGATCCGAGCACAAAGAGCAATCAGAAAAACTGCGCTGCTCATGCAAAAAAAATTTCCCTTGGTGAGAACTCCACAAACACTGAAGCTGCCTTAAAACTTGGCTTATTGTGTCTGTCTGTAGCTCTACAAAGCAGCCTACTTGTTCCTATTTTCTGAATGTGTTGAAAACTAGAACATGGCAGCTGTAATTCTGCTGTGAAGCTCCCCCAAACAAACAGCAAAACAACCCTGACCACCTGTTTTGAGCAGACTTCAGCTGTGGAAAATGCCTCTCCAAAGGGAAAGTCTTGGAGAATATTTATGAGACCCTAAAAAGAAGTGGGTTCTAGCTGGGATTTTTCTGTACGCGTAGCACTGCATTATTGATTAAATATCTATTGCTTTGTCCCTTCTACCCCAGGGAGGTTATTTATTTTGTGCTATCATCACTGTTGTAAAGAGGAGTCTTTCTTTATGGTGAGATGCGTGCTGTAGGCAGAAACAGATTCCAGCCTCGGTTGTTACTGCCGTCCTGCGGGGCTGACGGGTCCCACGGGGACGCGTTTGGCTGAATGACAACCTCTGAGCAACACCCGATGTTCGGCGGGCACAGCTCGCTGTACCACTGCCGAGAATCAGCTCTTCCCGGAGCTGGCCCCTGGGCTGGGCACCTCCGGGTCCTTCGCCTGGTGACCAACAGAGCTTCCTTCATTTGTATTTGCTTCTAGAGGGGATGAATGACATCTGGAATATACAGCACTGTGGGGAGGGCTAGGCACTGCTCATGGACTCCTACCCCTTTTAAATACTAGTCAGTCACCCTATGGGAGCATATGACGGCCACGCTATCCAATAAGACGATAAATAAATGGAACCGTACAACATCTGCTCTGCAAACTGCCGCTGAACCGTCTTCTTATTTCCTGACATACACAGTAGTGATTTTTTTTAACTATACTTTTACAGTTCTGTGGTTAAATGCTGCCATAATCCCCTCCCGCCCGGCTCCGTCCATCGGTGTTGCCTGAGGAAAGCCATCGAGCTGCTCCTCACACATTTGCGCTGACAAATAATCTTGCAAAATTGCGGGCGCTTCGAAAGGCTATTGTGTTCAACAGGTATTAGTATTTCCATAAGTAATCGGACAATCTGGGATTTAAATGACACAGAGCACAAACACTGCGTTGAGACACCCGAAGTGTTCAAACACAGTCTTGTTATAGTGAGTGGCTCAAGAGCCAGAAAAGGTACGTGCGAAGCACTCTCTGGAAGTCTGTAAAATTCTGTTTAGCAGGACTGCCTTTAAAACAGTCGGGTAGAGTAACAAACCCAGATACTCAGCTTCAAGTTGGATAGAGAAAGGTGCAAGGGCTTGAGTGGGTGAGATGCTATTCCCCAAGCCATCTAAACTGAAGCGATTTTCATGTAATAAATCGATCATAGATCATCTGAGATGAAGATTGTTTTTTGCTACGTGCTAGCTAGGCATTCAGGAGCTGGCTTTTGTGGGTGTTTTTGCTCATCATGGCCAATGTGATGGAAATAAAGCGGATGGAACGGAAGCAGATTAGCTCATCCACCTTCAACAGATTTAATAATCCTCATTATCTTCTTTTTTGCCAGCTCCCTCCTGTAGCTAGTAGAGAAGGAGAAGCTCCCGTTAGTAACAGCCCACCTAACTCCCCAGCCCAGCAATGCCGACTGTCCCCGCTGCTGGGGAGTCTCATGTTTTTTCATCTGCTCTCCGGAGAGGCTGCCCGAGCACCGAGGTGACGTCCCCGCACCGCAGACATTCCTGCAGAGACTGATCTTTTTCCCTGCACCATTCAAAACACTAATGGTCTTACTTGGTATCTAGAGACCTTTCAGTTTAGAATTTATTCCAGCTGGACGGCAGAGCTGGACTGAGATTTCCTTGAGAGCCTTGTCCCACACTGCAGCGCTGAGAAAAAGCTCAGACTATTCACAGCCCTCCTGCTCTCATGAATGGCTTGTTTGTACGGGTGGTTTTGCCACCAGGTTTGGTACTATGAACACTCTCACTGTTACTGTTTAACTATAGTAAATCAGTTAAAGACTAACGTGGTGTTCCGGAGAAATATTTTATTTCATGCAATGAGACCGGCCTACAGTCGTGTACAGACTTCCAGACTGGAAAGACTATAAAGAACAATGATTTTGAACTTCACTGCATTTTTTTCAGTGACTTATATACACACAGAGCAAGCAAGAGGAGGACTTTGTGCTTTAGCAAGCTTAGATGTGAATACATCTTGCTTTTCAAATACTGTACCGGCAGAGAAAATATTCTTCTGGGTCTGAAAAAAATAGCAAATAGGTGTAAGTGGGAAGGTGTTTTTAATGAAAGATTTCACTGTGTGCTTCTCTAGATGACTAAATGCGCACCAAGGAGCTAAAAGCAGCCGTTATTGTGATAACTCCTAAGTGACCAGTTCAAGCAGGCGAAACACGCCCCTGCCTGGCGGATGTTAGGGTAAATGCCTTTCCAATAAACTCTCCAGATTCTAAACTACGGCATTTCGTTTTTCCAGAAGCTTCTCAAGTGCGACCATGTGGATTTTCAATGGCAGAAACATCCTGCTCACAGCTGATGTTTTGTCAAGCTGTTTTCTTCTCCAAGCCAAGTCAGGAGAAAAAGCATAAATATTCTTACAAGCAGGTCACTTATTTTCCAGCTGACATGCCTTTTGCATTCTGCTATTTTCACTCTATTTTCCCTACGCACAGAGTCCGTATTGTTAGAGGAAAAGCAGTTTATATGAGAGTTTATATGTGACCTGGCACAACTTAAATTCTCCTAGCAAAACTCCAGTAAAAACCCATGTGGACACCCTTTTCACTGGAGACTGGAATATTTTTATTTAATATAAAGCTATTAGGGAAGGATTCAACTGAACTAAATGAGAAAGATTAATTCGAAAGTTGGAGTTTGGCACCCATTAACTATGTTTAAAAAAACCCAACCAAACAAAACAGACTCAAATTATCTCATGGTGACTTTTCCATACAAAGAAACCCTGAAATTCTCCATCATTTTAAGTTCCTATGCTTTCTGCAACCAAACTGACTGGCTTTAGGATACAGAGAGGATGGGAAGTCTGTTTCGCATTATTCACCATCTGAATAGGGTCTAATCCCGCTAAAACATGTAGACATAAACCACTGAGAGATGAAAATCAACGCAAACTGATAGGTAGTTTATAAGAGGAAAAGGAAAATCCTTGACGCAAAATATTAGAGAAAATGAGTTTTAAATCCCTGTACGAACAGAACAAACTCCTGACATCCGAAGCGTGAGTTAATACTACACCAGATGTTGATGTATTTTGTGTTTTAGAAAAGCGTATGCCAATTTTGTGTAGGATTTTTGCTTTCATTGTTAGTGTGTGTGGAAAACAGCATTAAGGAGGTGATCACAGTAAGTTCGAAGCTTTGCTCTGATTAACAAATTAGCCAGTTCTAAACAGATCAAGTAACAGTCAGAAAAGCCGATGACCCTTGAAAGCAGGCTTGAACTTTCATTGGGCCACTTATTACAGACCACTTGCTTTGGATGCAAACAATATCAGGTGTGCCCCCTTGGACCAGAAAATCTCTTTATTAAAAAATGAAAGAGCACTCAGTTTTCACTAGGTGCTTTGAAGTAATAGCAGTTATTCCTAGTGAGAGGGATTTTCAGGCCCCAAAGAGTCAGTATTTGAAAAGCGATTGCTTTCACTGGCATACTCCAATTTAATTAACTCAGATTTGTGAGTAGAAGATCTATGTTAGCTGCATGTGTAATAGGAAATACAAAATTAAAAGAGTTTGTAATCAAATGACATTTATAGAAAGGGGACAGTATTTTAAAAGTTAACACACCAGAAAATATAATGTTGTTTAATGCTGAATAATTCATTTTTCATATTGGGGGAGACCCTGTTCGAAAGTTTTCGCCAACTGCTCTACGGCTCTAAAGTGATAATCAGAGGAGCCTTTTCCTGGGCTCCAGCGGGTGTCGAGCTGGGCAGAGGCACCCTGAATAACTATGATTTTCCCTTTTTCTTTTTCCAAGTTCTTTGGTTTCTTCAAGATGTCTTCTCAAACTCTAAAATGCTAAATACTTCAGCTACAATTCGGTATTTACAGGTGTTATTTGTCAGAAAGAGAAAGGATTCCTCTGCTGCTGTAAATCAGTGTAATTGAGGACCTGTCCGCCGTCCGTACTTGCTCAAAGAGAGTGCTCTCCTTAGATGCGTTTAAAAGCGTATTAATTAGGTGGCATCTCACAAACCGGGTCAGTGCATTGCCTCACAGTTCACCATTGATAAATAAAGGATCTAACAAACCATTTCAATGATTCCATTTATGGAGAAATCATTTTTTGTGGCGCAGAGTGAGACTAGGTCAGTATACAAACGAGACCTACACCAAACTCACCGCTGGTGTGGTGACTTCTGTTCATTATAGATCTCGTTTGTGATAGATCCCCCACTGAAATGGCATTCCTCTTCTGAAGTTACGCTATCATACGCTATCATATCAAGGCAGGACGGTGGGTTCAGCATTAACATGCAGCTCGTATCTGCTACTGTGAGAAAATGTCAGTCCTGACCTTGCACGTGCTTTTGCACGAGTAACTTTACGTACATAAAGAAATGTATTGCACATACAGCTCTGGAGGTGCAGGATGCCTGCTGGCCCAGAATGAGAGACTGGTTTGTCAGTAAATATCTTAACTAGGAAAGGGTGACATCTGACAGAGCCAGAAGTCTTAAAGCTGAAAACACATCCGGAGTTCATTTCTGCAGCCCACACGTTACCGAATGCACCCTGTGGTGGGCAACCAACTCAATGAAATCTGTGAGTTTATTCAGGGGTGATGCTCGGAGACAAGAGCGCAGAACATATATTTTCTCAACCTCCAGGTTTCAAGCTGCTACAGAATTTCAGTTCCAAAGTATGATCTAGTCTGGCTTGGGAATTTTCATATGAAGACTGTTAGTGCATCTGGTTTGATTTGTTTCTAATCAACCAATGTGGACTTTTAAAATGTATTCCCTTGGAAAGTTTAGCTGATATTTTCAAGGAAAACAATAAGGAAAATTCAGCTTTGACATGCACATTTTTTTTTGCTTATACAACAAAAACTTTTGCTTTCAAGTCTGTGGTGTTCTAGAGATGCTGGAGAACAGAACTATTTTTTCATGCTGAAGTATGTATTTCTTAAATAATCATATTATTTAAAGAAACTTGCCCTGTTAAATGAAAATCCTCCGTTCATCAGCTCATAAATGAAAATGGTATCAAATTAAAAAAAAAAAATCAGAATTAGCCATAAAAATAATTATTGCAGATCTATTTGTCAGCTACTGAAATTACCTGTGGGAGTCTCAGTTTTCTGTGAGTCAATCTCTGCCCCAGCAGGGCAGAAGACCCATGGCAGCACCCGGGAGCAGGTTTCCAGACAGCTGCTCACCCTTCATCTGAAGCCTGTGGCCGCCGTGGTGGGGCCTGATTCTTCTGCCTGTGTTTCCACTTGGCTTCGGCATCAGAGTCTGGTGGTTTCCTGTTCTGTGTCATGTCCCAGTTCCCATTTTTGCCTGACGATTTATCTTTCTACTGGTTGCCCTCCAGTCTCAGTTTACTGCTTTAATTAATGGGTTTGATATCTGTCTTACTTCGCCCTGACCACTTTCTGGATCATTGAAATACAGTCCTTAGAGACATTTATCAACTTCCCTACGCTTTGGTCAATGCCCGGCTGCAGAACATGCACTGCTAAGTAGAACTTCCATCCTTTCTACATTAATATGAAATAACTAGGGAGGTTCCCAAAACAACAGTATTTCACAGCAACTTTTTGTACACTATATATTCTAGTTGGGAATGGTAAAAATATCTGTAATCAGTCATCCTTGGCACCTTTTCAGACCGTTTTTCAGTTACTTACACGTTACCAGTTTTATCCAGGAGGTTGAAATTATCCTAGCTGGAGATCTGCTTCATGTTTAGTTTTGTGGAAAAATTTTCAAGCAAAAAAACCTGCTCATCTGTTTTTGAGAATGAGCATAGGGGAAAATATGCTGTTTTGCACACCGTAAGTATTAGGACATCAAAACTCTCGCTTCGCATGCGGGCTGTGGTGGCACGTTGCTCTGGCACGTAAGCACCACCCTGCCGTTGCCAGGAGCTTCCAGCTTCATCCTCCTGCTCTGGACACAGGAAGCAAGTGACTGGATGGAAAAGACAGAAACAGCTACAACCAGAGGGCAACAGCGTGGCCCGGACTTTGCAGTGTGCAGCGAGACATTGGTAGTGCCAGGCCGTGCCTGCGGGAGCCTGGGACTGGCCAAGAGGTGAACTACGGGGTCCAGCACCAGCGGAAAGGAGCTGAAGGGTCTCAGGATGCAGGAGAAACCAGACAGAGAGGGGGCGATGATGAGAGAGGTGTCAATGTCCAGTGTGAGGCACCTCATCTGGCTGATCTGCTGGAGTGCTGCCACCCCACAACCTCATGTTACCCCTGCTCTGAGCATTCCAAGTGATGACGTAACTCTAAATGCTCCAAGAGATCAGGTCTAAGGCTGATGACCTGTCAAATCTGGCCTGTCACCCACCACAGGATGACTCCTCCCTCTCTACTTCAGGTTCCTACTTCTTAATTTCATCTCACTTTGCAGTTGGGAAGATCAATTGATGTTTGTGAAAAAGACCCAAAACGGGACCACCGTGGCAAAACCAGCACTTCTGCTCTTGAAGCAAAGCCCAGACCGTGTCAGCGCATCAGCCACGTGAAACACCCGCTGAACAAGCAGGGCAGCACAGAAGGACTGGAGAGCTGCTCGCCCCAGCCAGCGCCATCGTCCCGTGCACCGGAGGGAGGTTTGGGGACAGCCTGTGGTCACAGCAATGCGTGAAAGAATATGCAGCTGACCCGGCTGCTGAGCCTCTCGCTGTACAATTTAACAATCTTTTAATGCAATTTGCGGGCGTAACACGCGATAAGTGAATTTAAATGTCAAAGCGCTTTGTATGTAGCACATTACGTGGCTTCTTGCTGTTTGCTTTAGAAATTCCTCGCTGCCCAACTGATGCAGACCTGCACACACAATAACCCTTAACAAATTGCTCTCGCTGATAATCAAGGTGGCAAGGGCCAAGGTCAGAGTTCAGCTTTTTCTGATGTCAAGGGCCTTCCCCCAAGCCCAAAGCAGCATGTGATGCGGGAGTGCTTTAAGGCCAGTCGCCATTAGCGGCCGAGCTCATTCATGCTTCGCTGGAAGCTGGCTGGGACACTTGCCTACATGAGTGGGTAGCTTAGAGCTCCTGTTGGTTAATCCCTCAAATGGCCCAGGGACTGCTTTCATGAAGTGTACTAGGAAGATTAAAACTGCCTGATTTTTCCCCGCTTCCCGCCTCCCGCCCCCTCCGAAGTTTATAAGAAACTGCCAGTGTAATTTTCAAAGCCTGCAAGAACACTCGAAAATGCATTTGAAATAGCAACGGATATATGAAGGACATGGACGTTAGAGTTTCGTGCTTCCCAGATGAGCTTCAAGTGATTATTGAACACAAATTATACAAAGCATTAGGACAATATAGTTTATATCTCTATTATAGTTGGGGTAATGCTGCAAAGCTGGGGGGAAAAGGCTAGTCTGACATTCAAAGCTTTTCTTCTCCTCAGTCAAGCGTGCGTGTTCCCTAAGGAAAGCTGGCATGCCTAAAAGGATTATAGGGGAATATCTGACACTTTTATTATTGCCTCTTCAGGAAGAAGCTAATATTCAACACGAAACAACACTTTCCCCTTCAAACTTTAGAAACTTGAATGTTAACTGTGACATTTGTAATTCTAACCTCAGCAGCAAAAGTCACGCTCACATGACTTTTGTATCAAAAAGTGAAATCATGAGGAGCTGGAAGGCAGAGGGTCAATCAGTGTTCGGCTCTTCTCAGTGTTTAGGGGCTTATCATAAAATCACAGACTGCTTTGGGTTGGAAGTGACCTCAAAGCCCATCTAGTTCCAACCCCCTGCCATGGGCAGGGACACCCTCCACTAGCCCAGGTTGCCCAAAGCCCCATCCAACCTGGCTAATCTCTTCTTACTGTACCAAAAAGGTGGCTGGGTGTCTAACTTGGGGATCTGGATTTCGTTAGGCAGTGAGGATCTTCATGAAGGGCTGCAGAGTTCAGTTATGCATCATTTTAGGTCTGGTTTTGGATCTAAAATGGAATTTGGCCATGGCTGTGACAATATTCCTTATCGTCTGAAAAGTACCCTGAGGCTTTCTATGCTGTGTCTCCTCCGCTGTGTGTGTCACCTCCACATCATTTGGGGGTTTTCTGCTTTAAACACACGTAATTTCGCATAACCTTTTTGCATGCAGATAAACATGTTCTTTGTGTCACCATTTCTTATGATGACCAAGAACCAACATACCTAATTCTCTTATTTCAATTCTCTAGATAATCCAAACACTTTTTGCTACTATACTTGAAGTTAAAAGTAACTACAGGAAAAACAGGTTGTTGAACTTTTATTCTTTGAAATCCTCCCTCTGCTTCCTTATTACCTCAGTCAGTGGGACAGCGTACAAAGTAAGCAGTACAAATGAAGAAGGGTGATTATCTGCTTAATAAACCTCAAAATAATGGTCTCTACACTTTCTGTCTGTAGGAACAGCTGCAAGTTGCGCCAGGGGAGGTTTAGGTTGGAGATTAGGAGAAATTTCTTCTCAGAAAGGGTGGTCGGGCATTGGAACGGGTTGCCCAGGGAAGTGGTGGAGTTACCGTCCCTGGGGGTGTTTAAGGAAAGGTTGGATGTGGTACTTAGGGACATGGTTTAGTGGGTAATAGGTGGTGGGGGGACGGTTGTACTAGATGATCCTGGAGGTCTCTGCCAACCTTAATGATTCTGTGATTCTATGATTCTTAGTCCTTACATAGTCTGTCTTCTACTCTGGGGGTCTTTGGTCAGATCTGATGCAGAACATCAGCAGAACATGTATTTTTAAGTGCTACAACCTGCAATTATCCTCCTCACAGAACTGCTTACTATGATTTTTTCTGGTAGTTCAGACTTTCATCTTACTGCTTTGCAGCTGCATTTTAAGATTTAGTGGTCAAGCACTACCACTGATCTAAACTGCAGGTAACTGCTCAGGGCTGCTCTTCAGGGTTACTGTATTTTTTTGGTTTTTGGCCATATGCTTTCTCAGGGTTTTACCAGAACACGTATGTAACGCTGAGGTTTTAATCACGACACCCTTTTAAGACTTGAGCGTGCAACCTCTGCACGCCGCTGTGCTTTTCTGCATTGCAATGAATGGTTGGCTCCGTGACATGGGCACTGGAAACTCCCTTGGAATCTGCGCCCTGCACTGTTACTGGTGTTTTGATGTGAGCTTGGAAATCTTACAACTTGCTTATTCATACTTATTTGTAAGCGGTCCAGAGAAATCAGCCAACTTCTTACCAACACATGGGCCATTCTTCTGAACGTGTGAAAAGATGACAGCATTTTTTTCCATCTTAGCAGAAACTGTCTTTCACAACGTAAATATTGGTTGATGAAATGCAATCATTTTCTACACCAGCAGCTTTTTTCTTCCTCAAAGTGCAACTTGAAGTATTTGTAACTTGCGCTGATCACCGATAGCATATTACTTTAGCTCTAAAGAAATCTTCTCACTACCGATCAACTGCTTTTATGACTTTGTACTCCACTAATATTTTTACTAATGGTATAAATAACTAGTAACAAAGAGCACTGAAGGTATGCAGAGCACATTAATGCAATCAGAAGGCAAAATAATGCTACTTTTCATACTTAGATCTCTAGGTCTTCTAACAAAATCATATGGAAGTCAATCTGATCCACGTCTTGCCAGTTCAGAATTGTTTATGGGATCTGATTAGTCTTCAATAAGTCAAAGATGTGAATTTATATTTTCTTTTGCACCCAGGCAAGACTTCAAGTAAATATTATATGACTTCAGAGGAATTTAGTACATAATAATAAAGTGGATCAAAACCCTAGCCAATTGACTAGGCAAATAAACAGTACCCAGAGCTCCACAGATCTTTAATTGGAATAAGAAAGTAAATAGTCAAGCAGCTTTCAAACAAATTCAAATAAGTAATGTGAGAAATGAGAAATCTCTTTTAATTTAGTTATAACAAAAAGGAAAAGATGAAACGAAAGAGTAGGACAGATCTTTTGGTGTGAAGTGTTCTTTTTCTGTTGAACACAAAAAGCACTGATTTACATTAACTAAAACCCTAACCCATCATTTTTTTAACTCACCATATTTTTTCAAGCAAACCCATGAGATGATGACAGCTTCTCAAGGCTTTCCCATAAATGACATTCTTCAGCATTTTACTAACACAGTGCTGAACTGCTACAGCATTTCATCTCTGAATTAATCTTACGGCTGGGCTTTACTCATTTACCATTACTTACATGCACATATATTCCACGACTACTTGTAAAGGAGTGAGGTTCACATTTTCTACATAAATACAGAGTCTTTACGTCTCTCATGACTTACTCTCATTAGCTATATACTACATGATGGTAGACGTGAGACTAAGTGTGTTGATTCTGGAATGCAGCAGTTACACGTGGTTGACTGGCCGCTTTGCTAAGGTTTATAGTGTAGTTTTGTAGTTCATAATATAGGCAGTTTTTACAAGATAGCACCACTGCTAATAAAAATAAAATTGTTACGTAAGGCCACTACCAAATAATGAAACCACTACTACGTTTAACTTACCTATTAAATTCTGTGTCGCAGTAAATGTTGTTACAGAGTTTGTTATTAATGTGAGTAACCTCAGGGTTGCTGCCAACGCTTCAAACACAACATTTCTGTAAAGATGCTGGAATCAAATGATACAATGTGTTGCAACTTACTCCTTATTGCAAAATCAGGGCAAGATTCCCAATAATTGTATGAGATTCCCAGTAATGCTATGGACTGCACTGGAACGGAGCGAAAGCCAGGAAGATGAGCCCACCTGCCAGATCATCTCAGGTGCCTCTTCCGCAGGATTTCAGCATGCAGGGGAGGATGTTATATTGCCGGTTGTTTCTGGGTTAACTCAGTTAAGCAACTGATCTTCAACTTTCGAGTATGCATGAAATTCAAGGAAGTATCATGATTGTGAAGATTTATTTCCAAAGTTCCACTTATTCCCATTAAGGACAGTGTAGGAGCTCCCGGAAAGGTGCCAGAAGGACTGTCAGTCCTCTTGAACACACAGATGCTGTGACACACTGGGGACAGCCCATTCACAGAACATAACCCTTTCCAGCCCCAGACTGAATGGATGAGGGATGACAAATAGCTTTATAGCTTTTTGGGTATAACTAAAAAATAGGTAACTGTAAAAATAGAATTATTTTCTGCCATTGTAATTAAGGAACTCTGAAGTAAAAGCTTTTTGGGATAATAAACTCCACAAAGAGCTGGTTTTGTTTTTCTGAGAGAAAACATAGCAGCTTTAACAAAGTTCTGCCTTAACAAATCTTCACTGTGACCTCCGGATTCAATTTTAACAAGTCGGTTTTAATCCTGTTAGTTTAAGATCAAAGAAAAAGATTCATTGGCAGGGTTAAATGGAGCAACAGTGAAGGATTTATAAAAGTAAGGCAAATACCCACAGCAGTCCTTCTGCCCTAATTAAGTTTATATTTTTTCTAAGTATTGCTGGCAGGAATTAATGCTCGGAGTCCTAAGCCAAAGTAGCTCACTTTAACCTAAGGACGTTTTTTCACTTGCCTTGACTGTATTTTACATTTTCCATTTTGAAGTATTCAGCTTAATTTCCTACTTAGAAAGTGGGGCTCTTTTCAGCGACTCTTTAAGTAACTACTATTTTCCTTTTAGATGACTAACGGCCCAGGCTCCACATTGCTGGGCCTGACAATAACGTATTCTGGTCTCTCTGAATAGTTCACTCTGGCAAAGGCACCTGCCAAACCACGCTGCAACGTTCTCCTCGGAAAACGTTTGTTCCTGTTCCAGTGGCTGCTTGATCGGTGTTGAAAAAAATGGTGAGAAAATTAATCCTGAATGTCAGTGGTCATTGCTACGTAGGTACACGAGTAAGTTCTGACATGCCCCCCAAAACTGAACCCATGAGTATATGCTTACTTCAGTGCAAGTTAAGCACTTCTTACTTCTCCATCCTATTTCTATTTTTGGCTACTTAAAATCTTTCATCGATCTCATTCTACACAGTGGTCTCAATACGTGTGATTTTGGTTGCCTCTTTGATGACCCAAAGATGCAGGAAGGTTTCCGTTCTAAAATGACTTTCCTTGGCTCATATACAGTGTAGTACACAATGTAAGATTGTCCCAAGACAAAACGGAGAGTTATGAGTTCTGGTGGTAAAATACCCAATGTTAGAATGTCAGTTCTTTGGGGCCTTCCTGGAAACCAGGCGACAAACAGTTAACTCAGGCCATCCATTTCTGCATCTGTATGTATACATGTAATGTACAAACTTAATTAAAAGCAACTGGAACTGCCCAAGTGTAACATTACTGAGCATAACATGTATTTTGTCGTGACTTCAAAATGCAAATGTGCTTTTTGACTTGTTATGGAAGTCTTGCTTGCCAGACATTTCTAAATAAAGCCCAGGAGACTGGATTTACATCTTCCCCCTCTTAACCCTTCTCTTAATCACTTCCCTCTAATTCCACTTCTTTCAATGTGTGTGGCTTGAGCAAAGCCTCTTCTCTGTAATTGTCTTCTAAATTGGCAAAAGGACAGCGCAGGGTGTGACCCTCCTCCAGCTTTTGTGCACAATTGTATTCTCCTGTGCCCCATTCTCCTGCGAGCTCTCCCACGTCTCTGTTAAGTAGCCAAGATTATACAAAGCAGTCAGATTCCTGTTTCACATCTGCGTCTTCCTGCAGCAATTGGATCCATAAAATGAGTTGTCATCATGGTATTTGGTAGTGGTCCGAGCCAGCGGTACTGTATCTTCATGTCTGGGATCAAGCGGGTTCCCTCCTTTTAGCCACAGAGGATGGAGCATCGCACTGCGCTGCGCTAGCCAGCGGGGTAAGAGATGCTGCTGAGAATTTCAGAGGAGCAGAAAAAGGTCCACGCAAAAGAAGACAACACAGTCACCGGACAAATACTGCGGTAAAAGGTTCCTCAAACTGTTTCCCCTTCTCGGGGATTCACTTTGAGCTACTACCTTTACTGTGCATGTTGCTGTCACTGGTACAACCCTACAACTCCACACAAGAGTGAAGTTGTCTCTTAGTTTGTGCAAGCAGTTGAAACGCTGTCTAGCACGGCGGCGCGCACTCGGACACGTACGCCTGCACACCACGCATGGCGCCCTGCCCTTGTCTGCGAGACGAACTGCACGGTATTACGTACGCGCGCGCTGCTCCGGGGCACTCCTCACTCGTACACTCACAAAAGGCTCTGGAGAAAACGCGTGTTTAAACAACAGTCAATATTGCGTTCTTGAAGACCAACACATACATTGTATGTTAGCCTAACGTTACTGCTTTTGCCTTAATTCTCTTCTGTTTGTTAAACACAAATGTTTACGGCACCCGTTATCCAACAGTAAGCTTGTCTGACAGCTTTTGGCATACACTGATTCCTTAATACCTACCATCCATTGGCATACACTTACTTCTTTAATAAGTACCATCCACTAAGCACACATACCAGAGATGTAAAACAGTTTCATTAAATCAAGCAGAGGCCAAACCATTAAAATTATTTTCTTACTAATAAAAGGCAAATGTTTACATTTATTAACACTATATTGAGTTCAAACTGTGTAAATGATAGAGAGGCTATTCTGCAATACCTCCCACACCAGTTTTTGTAAGTTGTTAGAATAGGAGTTTAAAAGACACCATTTTCTTACCAAATATAGCATTTTACAACATTTTGATTGTTCCTAACGTCATTGTCCTAATGAGATGCAGCAGCAGCAGCTTTGGGGCGACACATTGGGGTGTCATCTCCGTCCCCCACCAGTCCCTGCTCGGCTGTGCTCGCCAGCGGAGCGGGGGCCAGATTCACCATGCCCAGGCTTGGCAGCACTACGTGCTCAGGCTGCTGTGTCACCTCGACCGCTCCTGATTCTGCCTCCCAATAAACCAGTTTATCCCTTCAATGACTGAAATTAACTGTCAACAGAAGCGAGCCAGGATGAGCTGCGTCCTGCAGCCGACCCGAACCACTTGGGACTGGTTCCCTGACCCACCAAAGAAGAAATACCTGTTACTTTTCCCCAAACTGATCCAGTTTCTGTGGACAATATTCTGTTTCTCTCTTGCAACCATCAGGGCTGGGGCCAGCTGCTGGTTGCTGGGTTTAAATGATTTTTAACTGTGTTTTAGTAGACCAGTGTACTAGACCAGCACAAGCGTATTGACAGCTACCTCAGTTGTCAGGGCTGTATAAATCTGTGCAGGTGACCTAAAAGAAAATCTAAATGATGATGAAAAATCTGTCCAGGCCCTTGGCTATTAAATTTCCATGTCTTTACCTGGAAATTAGTGTCATCAGCTATTGCATACTTCTCCAGCAGAAGAATCTTTTCAGAAAACCTAGCCAGGAAAGTACTCTTACTACCTAAATACTTAATATATTATGCTAAAGAACAATAACATGTTATGTGAAATGCAGCATGTGATATTTAGAAATCACTAAAGATAGAGTGTTCCCATAAATTTTAAGTTTTGACTGGTGTATTCTGGTATTTAAGAACAGGCACAATGAGTAGGGACTATTAGAACTAGGCTTACTTAAACCCGCCTAGTAGGGCCCTTTTGAACAGGCTCTAGCAAAAGAAATCTCAGTGTCTGCAAATATCAGAATTTTGGAATTGATCGCTGATCAACAATCCTATCAACAACCATATCTCAGTCCTCCCTTTTTCCTCCCCCTTTTCTGCCTCCCTGCATGATTTCTGAACACGCCCAGTCTCACTGACAAAGAAAATTCTCACCCTCAAGTATGACCGTAGTAAGAATAAGATATAGCACGAGTTCTGACTGGCGCATCCCAATACCTTCATGCTGTGAAGTATCGCTGTGCTCTGAACCTCAACACAAATCGCCATTTAAAACACGTCAAACGTGGCGCTTTGTTGTGCTGCAGGACGGGGGACGGGACACGAACGCACATTTTACTACCTCCTACTGCATTTTTCTTCTAGTGTCCTGTTTCTTTTGGGGTACACGGTATCGGGTTAGTACCTCTATCCTATGACAGAGCTCTATCATACTCCACACTTACTGAAGCCATCAAAACAGAAGATTTATCCGTAGGTACTTGTGCAATTGCAGTATTATATCCACATTTTATACAGTATATCTGGAATTCCTTCTGATTTCTCAGATGTCTTTAATTTTCTGCAGTAATGTAGGTAGGATTAAATGCAAAGCTGGCAAACAAACCTCCGGCACTGCAACAGCACAGAGAGATACGGATTTTTAATTTATTATCCCGCTGGAAGAACTTACAAAATGTGGGTTTATTTTCTCCCTAAACTCTTACATGATCCTAAATTCCAGACCTACGCTTGTATTTTGTGCAAGATATTTATGTACTAGAAATGATGGTTCTATGGGAGAGTCACCTGGTTCTCTCAAAGGCACATTTAACACATGTGCCTCAGGCGCGTACGAGCAGAGCACGGGCTGGAGCACCTTGCACGCCCTGCCTTGTGCCACCCGTGTCCTGGGCTGCATCACACACAGTGTGACCAGCCGGGCGAGGGACGGGATTCTGTCCCTCTGCTCCGCTCTTGTGAGACCCCACCTGGAGTCCTGTGTCCAGCTCTGGGGTCCCCAGGACAGGAAGGACATGGAGCTGCTGGAGCGAGTCCAGAAGAGGCCACAAAGTTGATCCGAGGGCTGGAGCCCCTCTGCTCCAAGGACAGGCTGAGGGAGCTGGGGTGGTTCAGCCTGGAGAGGAGAAGGCTCCAGGGAGACCTAATTGCAGCCTTCCAGTACCTAAAGGGGACCTACAAGAAAGCTGGAGAGGGGCTGGTTCCAGGGCAGGGAGAGACAGGCCAAGGGGAATGGGTTTAAATTAAAAGAGGGAAGGTGGAGCTGAGCTGGGAGGCAGCAATCCTTCCCTGGGAGGGTGCTGAGGCCCTGGCACAGGGTGCCCCGAGAAGCTGTGGCTGCCCCTGGCTCCCTGGCAGTGCCCAAGGCCAGGTTGGATGGGGCTTTGGGCACCCTGGGCTGGTGGGGGGTGTCCCTGCCCATGGCAGGGGGGTTGGAACCAGACGATCTTTGAGGTCCCTTCCAACCCAAACCATTCTATGATTCTATGAAAGATACCACAGTGCAGGCTTGTGCTGAGATGGTATCTCTTGCAGTTGATTTCCTTTTGCCACAGAGGAATAGTAAAAGAAGAAGAAATGGGTTACGGTCTTCACCTGGCTAGTGTGAACTTGGGGAAGCACTGGGGTGAGTTCCCAGCTGGTGTCAGTCCCACAGCCCTTGATGTCAGCAGATCTATGCCGAAGAACTGCAAACCAGAGCATATTTGGATCACATGCTGTTTCTTTACGGTTCTGTAGACGTGACAGATTGTCTGTTGAGTCCCAGCTGCTCTCACTTTCCTACTTCATGGACCAGAACCCCAAGCAGGGTAAAATCACGGGAGACTGGGCCAGTCCCGGGCTATGCCAGCTTGCACAGCCTAACAGCTTACCTCCCTGCAAGCTGTCGTGTGAGTGTGAACGGTGCGGTGCTGCCGTGTAAGGAACACACAACAGATATCCTGGTGTTGGAAATGCCTGGAGTGAGTTGCCGTGTGTAGATGGGTGGCTGGAGGAGGCTGTGGAGTCTGCGAAGCGCTCGGGCTGACAGTGATTCGCGTTTGCTTCCAGGTACCTGCAAATTTTCCATCCCCCATATAGACTCAAGCCCTGTGCTACACAGTCACGAGAGATTAAAAGTCCTGCACGTTTTCTAAAATACCAGCCACGCTGAGAAAGAAGCACGGGGAGTAGCGTTTGTTTTGTGCTTACAAGAATCCTTTACAGATACACGTTATTGTCCCAGCATTTTGTACGAGCACGAATTAATCCTCCATTTGGGCAAAATGTTGTTTTAGTTAATGTCCCACAGCCTGTTTTCAGCCTGTTTCTAAGTGAATGGTGAACAAGCCTTCAGCTGAACCCAGTGCTTTCAGATCCTGCTGCTTAGAATAGCTCCCCGCTCCTCAAGTATTAATTGTACCTGGTTATGTTTAAGTGTCATTAAAATATGCAGCAAGTGATCTACGAGGATTCATATTTCTACCAAGAATCGAGCCTGCACCTTAACTTCCCGCTGCAGGAATCCGGGATGGGTTTTTCCCGCGGTGCCTGTTGCAAACATCTGCCACTTCTGAACGCTGGGGAGAGTCCCTGCCATCCCGATTTTAACGCTGTCGCCGAACGCTTTAAGAGAGAATATTGCTGTTTTATTCATAAACTGTTTCAAGAAAGGAAAAGGAGGGGGGGGGGAGAAGAGGCGAGGAAGTAAGCCAAAAGTGCTTTGACTTGCTTTCTGTTTTAAAGCGTCTCAGTGAGCGGTGTGCCAAGAAAAACAAAGTCCAGAGCAGTGAGCAGCGGGGAGATCCCGTTACAGCAGCCCAGCACCTCAGGGGACCGGGCTGCCTCGGCAGGGGGAAGGGAAAGACGGGGAGAAACAGGGACCCGGCCGCCCGTCCACCCCAGCAGCTGCCTTCGTGGCCGGGCTGATGAGGAGGACCCCGGTTCCGCAGCCTGCCCTCGTGTGGTGGGGGATCAGTGGGTCGGGCATGCAAGCAGGACAAGCAGAATCTGGCCCTGGCTGGAAAAGAGGGTTAGGAAATGGGTAGATGGGAAAAGGGAGAGGGCTTATCATTATCAGGATAACGAGCAAAGATAGGAAAATGTAAGTGAATACACGTACGGGACTGCAAGCTGCTACACAGCCCGTGTGGCCAGCACTCATCTGTAGAGCTTTACAAATGGTCTTACAATGAGAGAAGGAAAACCACAAACACCCCCTCCCCAGCATTTCTGTGTATTTTCTTGGTATATTTGTTAGTCTTGAGAAAGCAAGTATTTTTGTCTGGTTAGGGTATCAATGGTGGCAAATTATTCTACAAAGGACAAGTCAGCAACTTGCTTGTCCTGTAAATTTGTACAGGGAATTGGGACAAGCCTACAAAGCTCCTTTTTATCACCCTTTTAAGAAGAAAGCAGGGCTGGTAATCCTTCCAGGCAGGCAAAGGGGAAGGGGAAAAATGCACAGGGCACACACAGACCAGCATAAAGACAGTCTCCTACTGCATGGTCAATGCCAGACTGTGTCTGTCCCCCCCTCCCCAAGATACACATGGAGTCTCTGTCTTTCAGAGGGAAGATAAAACAGCAGAAGGAGTCAACTTGAAAAGCAAAACTTGTGAAACTGTTATAAACCGTCACGCCGGACCTGCTGTTGTCACGTACTGTCACCAAACCAGGGCAGAGCTGCCTGCCGGCGAGCCCAAGTAGCTGAGCTAGTCCTCCTGTGCTTCTGAAGTACCATTATTTTATTTTGGGTAACGTGTCAGGGCTATAGCAGGTGGTGTGAACTTTCGCAGTGGTGCAGTGACCTGCAGCAACCTTGCTATTCCCATCCCTCACTTCTGGCAGGGGGAACCGCCAGCCTCCTGGTGACACAGCTGTGAATCCCACCCATGGCACAGGCCACTGGCAGAAAGACTGGCACCTTCAAGGAGCACGTAAAAAAGAGGGAGAACAAGGGAAGTAAAGCTGTACTGTTTCTTGACAGCAGAGAAGGCATGTGGCACTTGAAGGATCTTACAACCACAACAAATTCACTCCAGATTTAGACTGCGATACATGTGACAGCAGAATATGGCTCTGGGAGCATAAAGTCATCCTGCCTAATCAACAGGAGATCTTTGTCCTGCCCTGGGAGAAACAGGGACTGCCTAGGGCACTCAGAGGCCATGATGGCCCTGACCAGCTTCACCTGGGGCCTCTGCCCAAGAGCCCAGAAGTCCACTTAAGCTCAGCCCTGGGGCCTCAGTCCTTTCCTGAGCTGTGCTGGAGAGATACCAGTCTCCAGCCCTGCTCCTGACTTGTTTGGACTTCTTGGCTTGCATGTGGACCTGGCTCGCTGCCTTGGCCCTGCCCGGTGATCACGAGACTACTGGTAGGACATGTTGCCATTGCTTCCCTGCTATATCAGTAATGTTTTTATTTTTAATGAGGTGTTTTACATTGCTATCAAAATTGCTTTTTAGTTGTATTAGGTCAAGGATTGCTGTTACTGGTTGGATCTTTCTAGGTTTTGGCACTTTACCTGTTATGTTGGTTGCGTTCTAGTGAGCCCCTTTGCTAAGGAAGCAACAGGCGGAAAACTGAATTGGGAAAAGTTGTATTTCATTGTGGATGAAAAAACTTACTTTTTTGATCCAGTTCAAGGCCTACAGTTGAGTCCTTATCAAAGTCTTTCTGGTAGACCATTGCTTCTTAGGTCTGTTGAGTTGAAGACCTCACCTGGAGGTAGAGGTTAAACCAGCCCTTTCACATTCTTCAGTTGAGAAGACTGAGCTCCAGACAAAAACTTGGAGCAGTTCTGGTTGACTCTAATTTGTGCCTAGCTGCCCACAGTCCCGAGGGGCTGTTCGAGTTGCCAGAGATGACTGTGGAAGAATGAGTGATAATTTGCTTAAGGCATTTCCATGAGGTTTCAGTCTACCAGCTGCTCCTTTGAAAATGCAAAAATCATCCTCTTCCTCTCCTCTGCTTCAACAAGGGGAACCATTATGTGGCCCTGGCCACTGGTTTACAGATGAATCGCTTTGTGGATGATAAAATTACTGACAGTATTGCCAAATACTCCCCTGAGTATCCAGTCAGCACAACCCAGTTTGAATGAACAAGGATCTTTATTGTGGTTTGCCTGCCATTACATTGTTAGATGTTGCTACTTCTGAACACAGCGAAAAAATAGCCAGTGCAACTTGAATACGTTTTGTAAAACTGACTTAGCTGACAACGAACCCTTTAGATCTATACAGAGACAGCAGAATCCAGTGGTTGGGGTGCAGAAGTAAGATCCAAGAAACTGGCTTCTAGTGCTGCCTTCTGCCCCCTGCATCACCCCCCTGCATCCATAGATCTCCCTCTGTGAAACCACGGGCAACAGCACTCGCCCACCTTTAGAAGTGGCTGAGATGTTCTGATGAAGAGGGCTCTTAACATATGAAAGACTTAAATGCAATCATATAGAGAGAAAGAGACATGAGCCAAATACCCAGCCTAGCCATGATCCAGCCAGAAGTAAACTGTAATTACTCACTGCCGGCCTTCTTGCATAGTACTTTCCAAGAGAAAGTACGAAACACTTCAAGAAAAACAGTCCAGAAACCTCAATTTGAACTCTGATTACGAAGGGAGAATCAGTTATTTGGGTACATAAGTTAATACACTTCAGGGTCAAATAAGCAAAAGACTGTTCTGACAAAAATCTGTAATCTAAAATACAAGTTGCTTTTTTCAAAGGTGCTTGTCTTAGTCTAAAAGCCTTGTATACAGTAGTGTGAGGAACGCTTATTGTGTATGTATATGTGTGTGGGTATATACACTATCCAAATTCTGCTATCAATTACGCTGATACAAATCTGGAACAATGCCAGTGCTATTTACATGGGCCTAAATTGGAACAGACTGTGGTTTGTTAATGAGGTATACACTTTCTAGTGCTCTATACTGTTCTGTGAAAGCAAAGACTTGTTGAAATCAGGTTTTCATTTTTCCTAGTGATATTGGTGCTTAAGGAATATTTTCTGCTCTATGGGAAGGGGTGCAGTTGCAGTAAATCTCTACTTCCCAATATTTGAAATGATCATGTACAAAAACTCTTAAGGTTGTTTCACTATAATATGATGACAAAATTTTTGCAGGTATAGGCATAATTTAGTGGTCAATCTCGATATTTTTATTAATTTTGTACTGATGTTCCTCCCTGTATTGGTATTATTGATCTTGTTTCTTAGCTGGAAATTCAAGGTGTTAGTTGTTTTCCATAGCAAAACATAGCCTCAGACTGGGTTTGCCTCTAAAGCACTGTGGTAGATTTTATCCTACATGTTGTTCAATATGGTAATTTTGAAATATGAATTATATACAATTAGAAACATCACCTATAGTTTCCGAGTCCTCAACGAGTTACTAAACTGCAAATAGAAGTAAGCATTTATAGATGTTTGCACAGGGAGAAAACAAGGCTTGTGACACCTATTAAATTCCTGAAAATTAATTTCTTTATTATTGAAAATAATACCTGTGCTGCCTCTGCTTTCCTTTCTTTCCTCCAACCAGTACTAGCTGTGCTTTACTACGTTCTGATGGCATTTTTCATACTGCGATAATACATGTGGTGACCATGTAACAAAGTGTAGTAACACTAAGACTGTGCGGCCATTTAGGTAGGAAACATAAAATAAGATCTTATAAATAACTCTCTACGACAGCTCTTAGAGGTGAGGAGAAAGGCAGTAATAAAGGCTTTAAGAATTACTAATTTTTATTTTATTTTTGCTATAAAATAGTATCAACTGTTCAACTATTTTTCTCAAAAAGGTGGAAAGACCGGCTGGGCTGAGCTCTTCCACTGGTATGAAAAAGGAGCTATGTTTCAATCATCTCCTGGTGAAACCAATTCATCCAGCTCTTAAAACTCTAGTTTTGAACACCCTTGATTCAGTGTGTATTCTCTACCACTGTGCATTTTGCTGTGTGACATCATTCTGACAAACAATCTGGTGGAAGTCAGATGGTTTCAAGTGAACTTCGCTTGGTTCACTCAAACCCAGAGTGAAATTTCTGGGGGCCGTTCACATTTCTCATGACCTCTGCATGAGGGTAGTGCACAGGCTTTCATACTGACCAAACCAAGTGTTTATGCCAACAGCCTTGAGAGCCAACAGCTCTCATGAATCACAAGAATGCCCAAAATATAAATGAAGACTCGATTTTGACAAGAAGCTACATTGCAAATACCTGATGTTCATAAGCGTGTCGTGCTGGGATAGGATTTGAGAGATGTGGGCTTACAGGCAGTCTCTGGTAGACTTGGAAAGCATCACCCTGAACAAGTCTATATATCTTGGTTTTAAACCTTTAGAAACAAGGTTAGAATAGCTCCCTTCCTCCCATCGTGGACCAATACAAACATAGAAAGAGCTTTGGCTAGGTACATGTACAGTGCCCAGCAGAGGGAAGTGCAAGGAACCAGGGCAGACCTACAAAAACCAGTGCACAAAACCTGCCAGCCTGACCATTTGCCTTTAAGACACAGATTTTGATTGCACACAGCATCTCGCATCAGAACATGTGCCACCCAGTGCCAGCGGTGGGAAAGCCAAGAGGTGAATGGCAAGCTGGATGCAGCTCTACTTGTGCAGAGCAGCACAGTGGTTCAAAGCTTCCCTGCTACTGGTGAGGCTGAGGATGGACTAGAAGGCATCTTCAGGGCTGTGAAGCTGGCCACGTTAAGTAAACGGAATTGGAAGACCAACGGATGCAGGAGATAGGGGATGCACTAGCAGTGGAAAAATCCATTTTTCCATTATGTACTTATGCAGTACCCCAGAAATGAGAAGAGGAAGTCAATAAAGCATTTTATGTTGAATAATCACAGTAAAATTTTCTAACAGCCCTATCTTGTATGGTTTAGATAATGAAAGGAAAATAATTGACATGCCAAGGAAGTGTTAGTGGGTTTTGTTAGAAGATACGCAACTACACGTGTACTATTCAGGATAGCACACAGTACTGTTTAATGGAGCTTTACAAGTATAATTAAGCCTTAAGCTGCAATGATTTTTAAATAACAAGTTCACTACAGATAAATGACAGTTGTTTCAAAACTAACAAAGCAAATTCATTCTTCAGTTTGCTCGGCTTTCTGGCCCATTTCTGAAAGAAAACATCATGCTGATTTAGAGAAAGCAGCTGGTTTGCATTTAGGAAATTTGCATTATCTTTTCTTGGAACCAGCTCGTCAGCCCTGGGTTAGGAAATCTGGAAATATTTCACTGAATATTTCTGAGCTGATTTCCGTCAGCATGTTTCCTCACCCTGACTTCAGGAGTAAGACTGACCATGTGGTCACAATTTATCCTTGATTTCCATTAGCAGAGGTGAACACTGAAAGCAGGACTTCATCTGAAAAGTTCCAGGACATAGTTCTCAGCTGTGAACTACAGCAGAAGTGTTCAAATCACTTTAATTGCCTTGATTGCTACTTAGAAAACACTTAATTGCCAAAGACAAAAGGATTAGCATTTTTTAATTCGCTTGTGTTTTTACTGTAGACTTTCCCTTGCTGTTCACAATTTAATTGTAGAGAATTCTGCTAAGAGGGTCCCTTTCCCCTCTTAATTCCTATTATGAAGTCATGAAACAAATCCTAGTTGCCCCATTCATTCTTCCAGTGATACAGATTACTCATTAGAAATATCAGCTGTAATCAAAAAAAAAAAAGTACACTGATCTCATCCGGCTGGAATTGTAGGCCACGTCTTCACCTAGTGTAAATCAGCCATGGACTTCCCCTGAAGTCAAAGCAACTCTGTTTATTTTTGTCAGAAGAGAACTGGTCCCATGAGACAGGCCCCCAGCAGGCGCTGCCGGAAGGTTTAACAGTTGCAATGGGTAAATGTGCCTTTTCTGTACGCTTTTTCTTAGTTCTCTGTTGGGTCAAAACTGAAACAAAAGGAAACAAAAAACCCTTTGTAAAATGAAATAACCAAAAATCAGGAGATTAATAGTTAAAGGCTGAAAATGTACCCTCGTATATCATTGCTATAGCAATGTAATTGCAGCCTACTCTTTAAGCCAGGGACTAAAGGCTTTTGTATAAAACCAGGACTCCATTCTTCTGAGTCTTCTCTGACCTTGTGCAAGTCACAGGGGTTGGTCTTCCATAGCCTTAGGGGTGTTGGAACCAAAACCATTCACTGGGAGGCATGAGAAACACAAACCAGGCTCTGCGCTTTCAGGTAAGTTTTGGGCAAACACCTAATGTGTTGATCAACATCAAGACCTAATAGTGACTACATCGAGGTCAAAACGTGGTTTGTGACAGTTGAAGGTTATGCTGATGCCTGTGTCAGTGGTCCCACTCAAATGAGCGGATGCACAAACTAAGCAGCAGAACTGGGTTTTTCTAACAGCTCTCTGGAACTACCCAAGCATGTGAAATGATGCCCCGGTAGAAAAGGTGTGAAGGATCAGGACTTCAGCAGGCTACTGTGATCAGTAAATATCATCAGTGGTATAAATACAATCTCACATGCTAAAACCTGTGTGTTTCTCAGGGATTTAGCAAACCCATTCCTCAAAATTAGTTGTTTTGAAGGTTGTTGTTCTGATAGAGCAAGTGTGCTGCAACCGAGTATTAAAATATGAGATGATTCTCTATTGGCACATGTAACTAAGTGGACTTGAAAACAGCATTGGACAGATTTCTGTGCTCAAAGTCCCAAGGGAGACAGTTGTAGTGATCATCATCATCATCAATCATGTTTAAAAACTTCATACCTGTCTTCTCAGATTTAGGCCACGTATTTGCTACGTACGTGAACAAGGTGAAACGAGAGGGAGTCCTGATTTGCATTACGTGACTGAGAGCTTCATAGATTAGAAAAGTTAATCAGAATTTCTCCAAATCTCAAAATTTTGAAAACCTGAAATGACTTGCATAAAATCATACAAATTGTGTTTACATCCTTCAGATGTTTCAAATTTAATTATACGTAATGACACACATAGGGGTGTATGTTTAGTCAACAGGAGGATGGAACACTATATGGGTGGTAAGAGCGAGGCTGAAAGCGCAGTATGTTGGGTGGTTCCTAGGACTGAATACAGCATTCCAACCTTAATGATTCTATTCCGTGCGGTTCTCAGGTATCTACCAGGCAGAGTGAGACAACTTATGGTTGTATCTAGCCATACACCTTGTGTAACTGGTAACTCCTTTCACTCAACCCTAACAACCAACTGTTGCATGAACCAGGTAGTGCAATGCAGAGTCCAGCTTCAACAGATGCTACCCTGGCCACTTACTTTTGCAGGGGTTGGATAAGAGCCATAACTTTTATTTCTGAAAACATTCTGGCTGCGTGTCTTGATTGAGTCAAATGGAATGTTCTTAGAGCAACAAACTCCCTTAAATATTTCAGCACAATTGGATTACAATTATTTCAGTGCGCTTAGCCCTGGAGACACTGATGTATCCATAACAAAGTTGAGTGCAATAAGATCCCAGAATAGGAAGGACTTTTTCTCAAAAATGTGGCATGATTATATGTATTTTTTAAAACTCCTAAGGGTAAGATATTTCAAATCTGCAGATGCATGCATCTATTTTGGGAATGTACTAAATCATAAAAAAGTTGTTCTAAAAATTGTGTTCAAGATTTATATACATGCATTTTTTCTTTTGTATGTGTACACAGATTTAAAAGTTAATGTAATATACCTAGTGGTCAATAGCTGGTTTGTCTAGGGATGGTCTAGGTACTTGAGGGACTTGTCTAGGGTACTTGTCTAGGTATTTGAGGGACTCTGGAGGTTGACAGTAACCAGACTAGTCTGTAATAATACAGACCTAAACTTGCCTTATGTTATGGTTTTCCATGAGAAGCGGGGAGTGTAAATATTGCTGTGCAGGTGATATTTCCATGGGGCGTTTGGGGTGCACAGCATTTTTGTACTGGGGATATTTCTCCAACTGGACACTTTTTATTTATGAGTAAAACATCTGATGGCTTTGCTTAAGGGGAATGTAAATTATCTTCATTTGGTATTTGTTAGCAAGGGAGGGTTTGAATAATTTTACCATACACCTGTCTGGATTAATATTATTTTCTGCTGTCTTTTCTTTATTGGCTTAATTATTTGGTGTTTCCAGATTTTGATACACATTAAATATTACCATAACTTGCAGCACATAAGAATAGTAACAGAGAAGCCTGGGAGTTTTGTTGTGTTATATTCCTTCTGCCCTCAATTACTTCTTGTTAGGCCTCCCTGTCAGAGGTGCAGCTATAAAAAAATATGTATTTTTTGATCAGTACAGTTCTAACATCCTCTACCCTCGAGGATCAACAAAACCCATGTTGGACTGTTCCATTTAAAACACCACTTTTCTGAAATCACAGAATGGTTTGGGTTGGAAGGGACCACAAGGATCATCTAGTTCCAACCCCCTACCATGGGCAGGGACACCCCCCACCAGCCCAGGGTGCCCAAAGCCCCATCCAACCTGGCCTTGGGCACTGCCAGGGAGCCAGGGGCAGCCACAGCTTCTCGGGGCACCCTGTTCCCATGCATTACCAGCTCTGAGGTCCTTCTGTGTGTAAAGCCTGACAGCTCAGTACCACCTGCCTGGCAACCCTCAAGACGCAGGGACCTTAGCAAATACGGATCTCAGATGCAAGTGTGACTTTCATGAATCAGCACGCTGTTGTGAACCAAATATTTTTGGACGGTGCTGCTGAGAGCGAACAGTGGCTCAGAGAAGGCTGCTGATGCTTACAAGCTTTTTGTAATACCACACTGTTTTTCCACGCTTTGACTTTGTTCCTAATGCTTTTTGGTAACTTTTGCTTATTTTAATAATAGTTGAGATGTAAAAAGGAGAAGAAATAATTAAAACAGACTGAATGTTCTGGATCATTAACAAAAGTATTTGTGGCATTAGTCTCACGTATTTGTAAGAAAATATCATGGTGTTATTCATTCACTATAATATACTGCAGTCAGCAAATGGACAGTGACTGCAGATTGGGTTGGATATCAGATGGTGTAGGCACACAAAGTTTCACCAACTTCAGCTGAAAATTATTTCAGTCCCTGCTTGTTGCAAGGCAGAGGGTTTGCATTTTCCCATTCAGTGCACTTACTGTAAATAAGAAATATTAATGTTCACACAGGACTTGAAAGAATTCCCTGCACTTGAGGGCAGGACTTGCTACGTGGATTTGCTCATGGACCTTCCCACCTCTTCCCTTTACTCTCATATATATTTTTTTTTCTTGTGCTCTGTGAATACAAAATTGTGCAGATATTTGAGACAGATCTAAGTGTCTGAGAGGAAGGATACACAGCAGCATTTCTTGCTCCAAAACCTTCTTTTAAAGTGCCCGTGTGAAAACCCTGAGCTTTATTACAGCCTGCATCCTTTGGTAGCTGGCAGCCCAAGAGGACAACCACCACCCATGCCTGCTGTCCACTGTGACAGCGGCAGCTTTCCCTGTAACGTCACGGCAGCAGTGTTAGGACTGGGGGGGGTGTACCGTGCTCTTCTCAGCCCTCGGACCTGCAGGATCAGCAGGTGACGTTGGAAGGGACAATGGCACAGCTCTGCCGTTTGAGCTACGGAGAGCTGCTGTAATGGTCTCGGAGGGAATGAAGGGCTAACTGATTAGCTGCTTGCCCAGGGAGTGCCGTGGTTCTACCCTAGGGTTCGCTACTCAGATGTCACCAGTCAGTTATTTCTCTAGTATTTCAAGGAAAAGAACAATTCCTGTGTCTAGTAAGAACCTTTATATACTTGCTGGGTGATTAGGACTTTTCATAGGCTAGGCTAATGCCTAGGACTGTTAACAAATCCTCTATCATTGACTTCAGTAAATATCTGTTTCCAACCTAATAAAAGTCAGTGGGCATAATCAGAGTCAGAAACTGCTTGACATCAGTAAGAGCAGCAGAAAATGCTGCCTAGGTAGTCATCAAATACTGTGCTGTCTTTCTTTACTGAGCCATACATTATATGTGGATTTTTTAAAAAAAGTATCTATTTTCTGTATTCATTATGAACACTTTAATTCTACAAGGGCACACTGTGTGTGTGTATATATAGATATTTAAGGACATGCATATCTTACTCTGGGATTATTTCTAGTCTACTGCAGAATTCTCCAAGAGACACTTCTTTCCCTAAAGCACAAACAGAATATTTAAGTACAGAGGCTCCAACAGGACATGTGCTAATAACAAACAAAACATCATTCTTCTCATTTTGCATTAGTTTTGTATTGTTATAGATTTCTTGAAACTTCAGTTACACTAGCATAAACTTTCACCATTAATAGAAAATCATCACCAAATACTTGCGCTGCAATAATACCCAGTGTTGTGAACTGCTGTACCAATCAAAGTCATGTTCTATAAAACTTCATGCAGAGATTTACACTAACTTTGCCTAGAAAGGGCTGCGTAGATGCCTCGGTGCTTTTTGAGGATAGCAAAGAACAATAAATCAGGCTGCTTTGGATTCGATTTTACAACTGGAAAGGATTACGCTGATCTGTACAAAAAGGAGAGGCTAGCGTTCTGATGCGCAGCATTTGATGGTTACCACTCATTTTTGTCATGAAGAAAGGAGCAAACTGTCCATATGCTTTTAAATAGTACTGTCAACATACTGTATTTCTAAATCAGCTTAATCCATTTTGCTATAAATGGAAACCATGCTTTCAGTATTTCTGGTGGGAATTAGTTAACTAAGTGCTAAAACTTGCCAAACTGCATTTTATGTAAAAAAGGAGCTTCATGAATCAAAAGCAGTGTTCAGCTGCATATAAATAGGCTTCCAGAAAAACATAGGCCTTGTAATCACATCTTGATAGTCTAATACCTTGTATAAAATCCAGAAACTATTTTCTGCATCTGACAGTGTTTACAACACGGAGCCTGAAGTCTGCCCTCCTATAGTTACTATTTCATACAACTTTATTTACGGCCAAAACCTGGACTGGCTTCCTATTTACAGCTCGGAGGATATTTATCTGTCAGGTGAGCTCCACGTATCCATTTCCAGTTGCCCTTTCTACGTGAACCAGGATGCAAGAAGAAATGTAATCCGAAGTAGAGTGTAACTTGTCAAACGCCGTGAACTTGCACCAGGCTCAGCAGCCAGCCAGGGCTGTCCCACCGAGCTCGGACCTTCTGTGCTAGGACAAAGCTATGTTGGTTTATTCCAGGGTTGGCTTCTTTTATGGCTGTGGAGGCAGGAACTGCCTTGAAACCAGAGCAGAAATCTCAGCCGCACACAGAGCAGGCACTGGATTAGTATTTTACTGGCTTACCTGAAGCAAGAAGGCAAAATAAATGTCCGAGTGGGTGGGTAGAATTAAGTTTTAAGAGACTGGATAAACTGTTCCCATTGGAGGAGAACTTGAGCCATGCAAGAAGGGATGCTCATGTGAACTGGGCTTGGCTGGAGAGGGCATCCTGGTGTTCCAGCCTTTAGATTCCCCATGGTTATTTTGAGCTGATATACTGCAGGTATATTTATATCCCACGGGGTTTCCACTGGATTATCAGGTGCTTGTTTTGCTTTCAGCTGGAGAGGCCCTTCGGGTACCTTTTACTATCTGCTTGACGGCAGTAGATTTGATGGATGTGATTTACAGAGAGGGGGGGAAAAATGGAGTAAGTGCTTGGAGATGATTGACAGACGCAGTAAATCTAACCCAGGCTTTGAAGATAAATAACGAATGGTGGTGCACATGCAGCGTTATCCTTTCGCTCTCTGTTAAGGCATTTCAGGCTGCGAACAGTGCCCTTACTTTTTCATGTGTTGTTGAAAACCGAACATATGGTTACGCTCAATGAAAACAAGTCAGAATCACTGTCAGATGAACACAGATTAAAACCAGAAGAGAAATGTGACCCACTTGGATGCTGTGGCATTAGTGCCCTCCCACTCTGCTCCAGCACCACCATCACCAGATGCCTGGTCCTTCTCACAGGCTTTGCTGGAAGCACCCTGGCAGGAGGACAGCAGGAAATATTCATGTTAACGATGACGTACGGTTTCCAAATGCTTTCCACAAAGAATTTGGTATTAATGTGATTATTTGCTGTGAAGAATATGCCATCACTGTGTGCAAGGAAGACATGGTCCTGGCACACTCGATATTCATTTTCAGAAATCAGTAGCGTAAGTTCTGCAGCACTCCTGATAAACAAGTAAACCCTACGTGACGCAGCTTAAGTCTCCTCTTCCACTGCGTGCTTTATTAAGACGATAAGCTGTCCTTCTCCGGGGCTTTAGCCAGCCCCCCCTGCAGTTCAGAGCTCCTCCTGCCAAATGCATTAGGTGGGGAAGCTGACTCTTCTGCAATATTCATATTCCAACTCCTCTGCCAAAAACAGAGTTCAGGTGTTTTACAGGACAAAGGACAGACTGCCAGCAAACAGCAAGCCTCTGGAAACCTAAAATCTCTTACTCGGCAAGGGTTATTTTAAACCGCAGGATACAGGGATCCTGCGTGTAGTAAGTTCAGGTGGGGTCCAATCCAGCGACCGCAGCTTTTGTCTAGGTGCTAAGCTTCCTGGACACATCTTGTGTTCGCTGGAGCAGCCGCAGCTCTTAAATCCCACAGGAAGGCTGCTCTGGGGTTTCGCAGCCTCTAAGAGGCTGCTGACCCTGCTTTCCTATGAGACCAGCTCCTTCAGAAAATGAAACTTATTTGTAATAATAAGCATATAAGGAGATGACTGCTTTGCAGTCAGAAAGACTGTAGGTTGCAGTGCTTTTGAATTAATACAGTAAAATAATTAGGAAAAAAAAATCTAGCTTTGTACATGGGCAGTATATTATGGATACTAAAGTAATTTACAATTTTGCATTTGGCTCTGGGATGCTAATAAGCCAAATAGCAGGTAGTGGCCAAGATAATTAGTATACCAGTTCAATGCCAGCGTGGGGGTTGATGTTACCATCTGATATCTCTTTCCTACCTCAGATTTCAATGAGTCTGTGATATATAATACGCATCGTGCTTTACTGTGTTAGATCATATGTCAGAGGGCTGTTGCAACATTTGTCAGCATCTTTATAGCGGAAAAAGAAACCCTCGGAAATGTACTGATTCACTAATCTTATCGGCTTCGCATGTTTGGCTAAACATTTAGCAAGCGCTGCTCCAAAACCCAAAGGAAAGCAATGTGGTTGATGGCAAATCTGATCGGATAGCTTACTTTTATAGAGAAACTGCAATTCCCATTTAAGAGAACCAAATCTTCAAAGTTTTCTTCCATTTTTTCCAGAGATTTAGAATTTACTGTTGTAAGAGTAATGATATTATCTTAAAAAATACCAGTTAGCATGATTTAACGGACAAAAGGAGGAACATCACTGTTTAAAGAGAAAAACCGCAGGAAGAGTTGAAAAGCATGGCTTTTTCTGCACAACTTTACTTAGGAGTTACGGAGTGAAGCGGTTGAAATCCTTCCAGTAAAAGTATGTAGTGCTGTTCTGCACAACGCTCTAAAGGTTAAGTTGTTAGCTGTCAGCGTTCGGTTATACATCGCGTTGCTGCGGGGGGAAGGGAGCACTAACTACTCTCTTTTTCCAGCTCTGCAGCCAGACTCTCTCTAAACAATTTCCTGCGCTGGGTTCACCTAAGAGACTAAATTGTTTCTAATACAAGAGTTTAGTTAACCACAACCGATAGACAAATACCTTTTCTTATCACTAATGGATTACAACACTTGACTGAAAAAGCAATTTAAACCTTACAAATGGCATATTCAACCCCCTAACAGCAGTTACGTGGGGAAATTGTTGTTACAGCAGCTTTTCATTATAACTTTGAATGTTTGCTCTGAAATTTGATTATATCTTTTTTTATAAAATCAGCAACATAGGCTTGTTTTTATCCACTGTATCTCTGAAAATGATAGCTCCATGAGAATATTCTGTGTGTCTTCAAGCGGAGGACAATACTAAGTGCTCTGCAGTTCATACTGACGCTCAGCAGAAAAGCAGTGATGGCTCAACAACAGTTTATATGTTTAAAGCAGGGGAAAAATGTTCAATGTATTAAAATATTTGAGACCTCACCAAGATGGGGGTCCCAAGGTGATACATGTTATGGGTAAACATTGCAAATGTGGATGTACATATGTGTAATCCCCAAACACATGCGAGTCTCGGGCAAAGTGACTTAGCTCAGGGAACTGGGGGACACAAACACGAAGGGCAGTTTCAGACCACAAAACTCCTCTTTTCGTGGACTATGCACCTAGTAGTTAGCAGAATTGGTGCTTCACCTTATTCTTTTGGAGTTGTCAATTGTATTCCTGTGGCAGTCCCTTGTTTCTGAGGGAAGGAGCTACCACTTGCCCTGCAGTCAGCCGGAGCTTCACCGGAGCCACGATACAGATGGGCGACTCTCTCCTATCTCCTGCTTTCTGGATAAAGAAACCTCTTAAGTTTCTTCACTGTATTTTTGGTACAATTCATACTGTTGATGGAAAACTGCCAGTTTCTGGCTATCAAACTTCCCAGCATCTGAGCTTATCAGCTTCATGTCCAAAGACAAGATCCATCTGGGCGCTGATCCAGGCACTGACCTGCATAATGCATAAACTCCATGCGTGTCCAGGACTCTCTAACATCATATGCTTCTTCCCTGGAGGCACCAGTGGGAGCTGATGCTCAGCTGGTTCCTCAGAGCAAACTTTGTGAATTGCTCTGGAGGGCTCGGGTGTCTGAACCGTCTCCCACTCACCAAAGCAGACTGAATCCTGTGTCAGGCTTACGTACCCACCAGCCCCACTCTAGTTCATCTTTCTTAAAGCCTCACATCTAGGGATCGTAGTCTGAAAGCAGGGCTAGTGCCAGCAGACTGTAAAACTTCTCACTGAAACTTAGGATCTGGAGATATAATTAAAACCAGTTAGGTTATCTTAAGTTAATTAACAAACTGTATCTCAGCAAAGCCGTAGTGACTTCCAGCATGTGAGCTCTCTGCATTCACCAAGTACCGTGTGGAAGACATTGAGCCAAAATCATCCTGGAAGCGATTTCTGCACACTGTGGTAATAAAACCTGAGTTTTAATCTGAATTTGTTACCTTGACTGCCTAGTCAATGACTACCTAATAGTTTTGGGTGAAATGAATTGGAAACATCTGAATGTTATGATAGTTACTACCATAGTAATTAAATTACTTAAAAGAGAAAATATATTCTCAGAAAGACAAGTATCAGGGGATTCCAGAACTTGGTCTAGTTTTCATCCCTATTTCCAGCTGCCTTCGTGGTTTGGAGAAACCCACCTTTAACTGCCCAGATCCACCCTGTTTGGTAACGCTGCTCCTGGGAATGCTCTTACCCCCAGGTTACTTCTGCAACCCTGCAGCAGCCATCCCTTCTCCCCCTGGAAGCAGCCCAGACGCAGCCCGCGAAATCTACCTCTGGCAGATGACTTGTGCATGCTTTGATGGCCATGGGGTTTGTCACCCTGTAAGGAGACTCCTGGGTCTGCCTGCTGGTGTACTGCAAAGGCAGATGGCAGAGCTGCAGGCTGGGACCCAGAGGGAGAGTGCAGAGGGTCTTCCCCTGGTGATTTTTGGAAGATTGCTGTAGAGCCAGCCCAAGGGCTCTCCCAGTAGCAGCAGATGCTACTATGCAACAGGTAAACCTACCTAGCGGTTGCTCTGAGGTTGCCACCTGTAACCAGCACAAGGAAAGCATAAATAGCATGTGTCACTTCTAAAAGGTGAAAAGGAGATGAAAGATGGGGCGCTCTGCCCCGATTAGGGTGGCACTTCCTGCTGGATGGAGGAACGGTAGTACGTCCTTGGAGTTTAAACTTGTGATAGACACAGAACTTTAAAGATGCGACGTCTAGCTCCAGCAGTGCTACTATGAGCAGGCAGACTGGAGTACTGAGTCAGCTCCCAGGTTTTCTAGTTAGTGATAGAAGTCAAAACAGTTTAATAATGTGTTTTCCTGTGTTGCAAACCAGCGTGGATGTGAACCACGCGTTCGGTGGGGAGACATGAGTGTGAAGGGAGCAGGGCATCCAGGGGCAGAAAGTAGGAAATCAGTGAGCATCTGTTCTCAGCACAAAACTCTGGCTACACCCGGTCTCTCTCCCTCCTACCCTGTACCGCGTGCGGTCATATTGAAATTACAGCGTGAAACACTATCAAGTGAGAACAACAGTGGTTTACGTGCTTTCCACATTAAATAAAATGACTGCACAAGGGACAAGGTAACGGAGAATGTGGCCCATGGGAGAATTTATCTGAAATTATGGCTTCTTCTGAGTTTGAAAATCAGTATTATGTGTACAGCACTGAGATGGCCTGAGAGTTACGCTTTGATTTAATGACTCCCAGACTTGTTAGGAGTGTCTGGTCTGGATCTCAGTTTCTCAGCTGGTTTCTGCTCTCCAGAACCAGCATCAGTGTCCCAGCATGTGGGGACTATTATGAGTGTCAGGTCCCAGAGCCATCTGCATTTTAGTATCATCTTAACACTCTCCTGCAAGCCATCTTCTCGGTATAAATACTATCTTTGGTTAAAACCAGCAATAATGTGTCAGTGCTATAGATTAAGTATGTCAACAGATCCTTACTGGGTAATGGCTTAGTGTTTATTATACATCCCTATACATATTTTCTGAAAACATTTTAATGTTATTTCATTTCACACTGTAAAAACTCGGGTTTCAGCACAAATGTCAGGCACAACACCACTGAAATCCTTAACTAAACAGCCTTTTGGGGGCAGTTCTGTTAGAGGTACATTTTTCAGGAGCGGGTGCCATTTGTTGAAGCTTGCCCTGAACTGTCAGCATACCTTTTCCATCAAAGCAACAGCTGCCAGACTGATATAGTCCTGCACCAGAATGAGAACCCTTCAGAGTTTACATGCCCTTGTCTTATCTCGGAAGAGTCTGTAGCTGCTGATACCAAATCACTAAAAATGGCAGCAGAAACAGTAATTCAGGGCTAATCTAATATCATGGGCTGAAGGGAAGCCACAGTCCACCACACCCTACATTCCTTGAACACCCAAATCTCCCTCTGGGAGTCTTAGGTATACAAAGAATAAATGCTTTCTCTATCTGTAAACCGATTCACATTTTACTCCTTTTTTTAAAGGAGTATTATTAATTGCTGTTAGGAATAGTCAAATATAGCAAGCTGTAGTTGAATACAGAGTTCATGGATAAACCTATTTTAATTAGAATTGGAATTTTAAGCAGCTGTTATCACTATTATGGATGCTTCCTATTCACTGTGAAAGTGCAGGTATGGCCTCCTTACAGGGTATGTAACTGCAGGTGTTGTAGCTATGGGTTAAGATTTTAACAATTTCAGAAAATTTCTGAAAATGAACACTTAAAGTTTTTCTGGTTTGTTCCAGACTTTTCGTGATTTTCTTAGTCTCAGGGTAACTGATTTATATTTTAAGGATTAGTAAAATCCCACAGAGTATTTTGTTATTAACGAAGTAGTATTTTGCTTAATTTTCTGTCTGATCACTTTTCTATCACTTTACGCTGCTGCATATAACTCCACGGACTTCAACTCTGTTAGAACTGGTCAGTCTGTTCCAGAGTGACCCAAAATATTCAGTGTAGGTGTGGTATATACTTTAATGTAGGCTGAGTTGGTCATGTAAAAAGCAATGCTTTTCTCATCTTTCTCTTGACTAGTTCAGCATGTATTAATATATGCAGAGTCTTGTCAACCCCATGTATTATATCTTTAGTATTATCTAACGAAATCCTAGACAAAGGCACCGTGAAGCCACCACAAATTTCCACCCGTATGTAATGAGAGAGGAGTAGCACTGAAGCAGCCTGGGGCTGCTCCTTCCCCTGCTCCTCTCCAGTGCGAGCACAAAAAATATCAGTCCCGTTTGATTATGGTACGTGAATTAAGCCCACCAAAGCCAACGTGAGCCCCTGCCTTAGTGGGCAGCTTCATTTTGTCCCTGGTGAGCTGCTTAAATAAACCTTTGAGTCCTACTCTGATAGCTGAATAAGTAAATAACCTTTCAAACGCCCAGGCGGCGTTAATACAAAGCCACAGTTTCTTAGCACATCCTCCGGGCACGAGCCGCTCTGAGGGTGTGAGAAAGCCAGAAATGGAAAGAGCAAATGCTCTTTATCCTAATGCAACAGTTGTTGGAAATAACAAGTCAGTTGTAAAACTGTCAAATATTTGATGCTTATGTAAAACACTGCATTATTTATCTTCTGCTCATAGTCTGTTCTCTTCCATTCATGCCACTCAGCTAATTTATAAATTTAGTACAGGTAGTCATGAGACAAAATTAATTTTAGTAGATTCTGGTTATTACCAGTATTTGATCATTTCTTTAGGCCTTCTACCTTCTACCACTGGAAAAAATGGTGTCAGTATAACTCCATGCTGACTGCAGTAGGGAAGATGTGTAGGAGCCAAAAATATTCCCTGAAGGCATTGCTGTGTGAACAGTTACTTACAGAAATAAGTACAACTCGTTTCTGATAAGGATTTCAGATTTGGGCTCTACGGGTTTCAGAACTGACGGTGGACACTGCAAGAGAACCGTGAAACCTTCACAGGTGACAATTCCTGATGCCTACTTGTTATACTGAAGAGCTGGGAATGGAAATGCCTCAGACCATTCTGACCCTGCAGAGCTGAGAGGCATCCTCAGGTCAGTTCTTAGGCAAGAGTTGTGGTCTTACTGGCCCAAATCTGGTCCTGTCCAGAGGAACGATAGAGGCAGCAGACATGGGAGCAGACCTTAGAAAACTGAACAGTACCATGTCAGGCCATGAAAGAAACTGATACCTGTTCAATGCACATCTCAAAGTTCATGTGGGACCTTGGTAACAGCCTGTGTGACAGGACGGCTCACCCAGCTCCATCGTTAGGAACCCTTTAACTGCACAAGTGCAAGCTGGCCATCTTTAAAGTGGGAACAACTCTTGTCCTGTGGGCTTGAACAAAAATACTGCGCAAACAAGGCATCTGGCTGTTGTGCCGCTACTGTGTATTAGATGGGATGTTTGTTTGCTCACGTGCCTTTTGAAGCAGAAAGAACAGAACTAACACTTGTAAGAAGCAGATAAAAACTGAGTGCAGCTTACTGAAACTCCTATCTGGCTAAGTAAGAAATAATTCATGCAGCTAAAATGGAAATCTTGGAAAGCCTACAGCTTTCATGCGGTGCAGTCTGACTCTAACCACCTGTCGCAAGGATTCAAAATAGTTTCCAGTGTCTTTCCACATCCCAGGGCTCTGTGAAAGAGGTCTCTAAAAGGGGCACTCGAAACAATAACACTCCCCGCTCAGGAAGGAAGGTTAGTGTCAGCCTTCGCAGCAGCCTGGCAGCTGCTGATGTGAAATTCCCCCTTTACTGATAGGGGGAAAATGGCCACTTCGATTTAGAACTGAAATCTTACTTTGGCCTGAGGGTGTGAAGGGAGAACGCCGGCCCTGGCACCTGTTAAATCCTATCAGGCATCGCTTTGCTTCATTGAACCTACTGGCCTTCATGGACCCGTTCAGAAGAAAACAGCCGCTACGGGAACATCTGTGCACCCAGAAAACTTTCAGTTCCATCCTGAAGAACCACCTTTTCCTTTCCCCTTCAGACTTCCCCCGTGTCCCCTGCAGCTGTTCTCCCACGCAACAATAGATCGATTCAGACTTACCCCAAAAGAAGAGATCGCAACCAAGACCGACATCCCTCTCAGGGTTACCACAAGCAGACAGACTCTTCTTTCACTTCTTGCAGCAGATAGGAACTGGCTTTTACACAGACGAGGATGTATCTACTCGGCCTCGTGCACTTGTGCTGTTGGCTTCCCGAGTGATGGAGACGAAGATAAATGTGTTTGGGAATAAAAGGTTTTAGCCCCCTCTGTAAATTCCTACACAATGTTATCATCCCGGAAGCTGGACAGCCAGACAAACAGCAGTGATGTGTAGCCGTTGTCTCTGGAAAATATTCTGAGTAAACTTCAACTTTAGTTGGCAGCTTTTTAAATTTCTTTATCATTTGAAGTTTCTGAGCTAAACTGCCTTAAACTAATTGAGGTGATGCTCGGCTTTGAGTTCAGCAGTCCCTAACAACCTGTAGGTTTGCGATCAGACTCTCCCGTTTGGAGAAAGCTCCTCTGTGACTGTGCAAAATCCACAGAGACGACAAAGCAGCTAACCAAAGGGGGGTCACACAGAGAAGCTAATCAGATACAGACATAACGGACTGCACCGTGGCCTGAAGTAGAGAGATTTATTTAAGGGTGATTGTGAATAAACCTAGGTAAATATTTCGGGCAGAAGTGAATTTTAAATTCAACTTCATTCCTTTCAACAGCACGTGAGCTGCCTTTCACTCATCGGTCTGTAACAATGCTACCAGCGAAAATGTTCCTTTCTATCGGGTGCCTGACTTCCTGCAGTACTTGTTTTTACACGTAGGAGCCTATCTCCTCACCCGACTGATGTCTTCAGGTTAAAAATCCCAATTCTTACCCCTTTGCATTAATTTGTTCAACTTCTGTTAATTTCTCCGTACTCGTTTAATACTATTTTGGAACTTTCTATCAATAACTACTTAGTGCACACCTGACTTCTAGACTTGAAGATGTGTTTTCAAGTTTTACAGGGAGGATACAAATACATTTGTTTAAACTGCATGCCATGCAGCGAAAGATACATCTATTCTTTGTCACTGTCACATTTCATCCAATGTAAATACTTTCTAGATAAACTGCTTGTTGAGGTCCCAACAGAACCACAAAAAAATAAATCTTCTCTTGTGCTTTCCTTTATAAAAATGCCTGTTCTGGAGAGAATCGTGTTTTTTCTTCCCCTTACACGTTTACTTAGTGTTGTATCTTTCAACTGTACAATAAAGGAGGTATGTAAAACAGCATCTGAATATACATAGCTTTTATCACAAGGTGTTGAAGTACATAAAATTATATTAGGTCTGTCTGGGAAGTCTTTCAATGTCTGTCTAAGGCCTTTTCCCTAAGTGGCTCTTTCTTTTGCTTTATATTTTCTTACATGTAAAGCTATTGCAAGTACCAAACTGCTAACAAAACGGAATCATATTTTATCGTTCCTCTAATTGTCCACTAAGTTTTGCCTATTTTGCCTCACTTACAGCTTTTTTTCCTTCTTTACAGTTGTCGTTTGACTCAGACTCTCAGCCTTCTCGCAGTAGGTGGTCTGTAACGTTAAACCATCAAGCACTCAGGTTTATGCTTTCCTTCCTAACCCAGCCCCAGCTTTCTTTTCACACGCTAACGGTAGCAAATCCTTCCTCTGACAGAGCAAAGGATAAAGCAAAACAAAAATCAGGCCTGTTTGTGATTCAGAGATACACTTGGTACCCTTAATGCCTAAAATGCTATGTATTTTTGATATGATAGTATCCTTTAATCTAAAGGCTATTTAAATGATAAAGTAATGGCTGAGAGAAGAACAACAATGATAATAAACTGCAGCTTTAGAACTGACCTTGCTGAATTTGTACATCCAACCAAAAGGAAATTTTTAACTGTGGAGCTGAATATACAGAATATATAGAATAAATGTAGTTAGATCACAACACCAAAAAAAATTACATTCAGAGAAGGAAAGTAATTTTAAGTAACTTGGGCACTTGACAATAACAGAAAGCACGATGTCTCTCTAAATGACAAAGAGTGGTAGAAGTGAGTGTTCAGTTGCAAAGGGATCATGCCAGGTTTCAAACCTGTACCTACTCTACAATTAATGGTAGAAACTGAAATTTAAAATAAGGAATAGAAAATGAGTGTGTTGGAACAAAAATAATAGAAAAATTCTGGAAAGGAAGAAAACTCCAACATTTTTCCATTCTCAAACAGAAAGCTAATGTTGCATTTCATTTTCTTAAAAAACAAAATATTTAGTAATCCGTAACAGCAGCATAATGCGTGGTGGTTCACTATCTCACGTCCAAAAAATTTAGTTTGTCAGGAGAATAAAAGCAGCTTGTAATCTGGAGGTTGCAAACAGAAGAAAGTAACAGTCGAGCTGTTCACAACAACTGCGTTGTTATGAAGTGGGGGACTGAACTAAAAATCTGTCATTGTTTTCCATAAGATTTTTCTTGGGTGTCAAATACCACAATTGGGATTCTTCATCGACTAGTTAAGGGTTTACATACTCAAAGGAAATGCAAAATGAATTTGTGTCTTTCACAGGTCAGTGGATATGCCATTTGTGGATTATTTTCACATGCTTATAGGCTCTGACACTCCTGAGTAGTACCCAAGACCCCAGTTTTTCTTATTCTAATGTCTATACTTCACGTAGAGCATTAGTCCCTTTGGCTTTAGTAATATAAATTCCATACTTGGTTAAGTATTACTGTACAGGTTTTACGTGTTCAGGCTTTTTTCCCCTGGCGTAGACAACTTATGGTAACACTACATTCATTCGGGGCAGCTTTATCCCTAAGGATTCCTGCTCACCTACAGATCATACTATAGGCTTGCGTGGAACTTAGAAAAATAGTTACAATGAATAGTTCTAAACTTACTTTTTATCATCAGATTAGAAAAGATTTTACAAATATGGCCATCAGTTCTCATCAAGTGACTTGGTGAAATCTTCACCACAGACTTTAGCTAGCCAAGATTTCTGCTCTAGCAGATACAAAATTAATTGGACACTACGCTCATTACTTCAGGTCAGGATTTGTCTTTCCATTTTTAGCAGCTTTTAAAATACTGACTATCCTTGGCCACCTGCTTACTCAAAGACAATCCCCTTTGAGAAAGGGCTTGTGTGGTTATGGTGTGGTTTGCGGTTAACAATTCATTCGTTAACACATCAAGGATAGATATAAACAAAGACATTTATTCTTTTAGCATGTTTGACTTAGATACTTATTTCTGTAGCCCTTTTTTCCCTGCAAAAGATGATGTACATCATGTGATTGCCTGAGAATACGAAGGACTTCGTGTGATTATTAGTCTGGTGGCAAAAAGCAGTCAAGACCTTTCCCAAGACCTCCATTTATAGCCTTAATTTGCATTCTTCTACAAGGATAAGCAAATTCTACCATGGTTTATCGCTTCATTGACAACTCACTTTAATTAGCAGCCTTGATAATTGCATTTCTTCCTGAAACTGCAGGAAAACACTTTCTAAGCTGTTAAAAGCTTTTGAGCTTAGGGGTGTTTTTCTGGCTTTGGGTTGGGGTTTTATTTTGGCGAAGGTTTTCTAAAGGAAGGGAGATTAAATGGTTGCAATCAGACACAAGCAAGTAGTACACGCCATACCCCGCAATCCTTGATCGCACTGAACAGAACCTCAGGCTATGGAATAAACCAATGGAAAGCAGATTATTTTTAGGGTAAGTTATTATTTGGGATAAAAGGGACAGAGTTAGTGACAAGTGTATCATCTTTGTTCTGACTGTGGGGTTTTGGTTCCTTTGTTCTATAAATCTATTCAAATTATAACACAGTATTCACAAGCAAGCATAAAGTCTAAGCAAGAGACTAAGAGTGCATCACTCAAACCTGGAGGACTGGCAGGCTGCATTCCCCCATCCTTTGGCTTATGCGTGACATTCGTTTCATCCCAAAAGAAACTTCACAGCATCTTCTCAGCCCCCTAACTCCTCCCTGTTTCTGCCTGGGATACATTACTAAAATGTTTCTTGTTAATCTAATGAGTTTGGGTGTCTAACAAAGAACTGCAGCAGAGCGTCTGGGGATGGCAAGCTGGGAAAACCTACTGGAATGCACAGCGTCAGCCCAGTGAAAGTACCCTTTGATAGTCTATAAGGCTCGGAGATTTGCTGGACCAGGCAAGAGGCTAATATATTATCTATTGCACTGACACCCTTGCTCATTCCTGTGTTTATTGCTGCAAGTCAGCTGCTCTGCAAGTCTGCAAAGGCTTTTTGCGATGGGAAATCCACAAAGTGGGCAAACAACTTGTTGTTTGGTGAAGTTATAGAGAAGGAGAGAAAGAGGGAGAACGTTATAATTAGCAGCAGGGGCTAAAACTGGAGGAAAAGGTTGTAGTTGCTAAAGAAAAGTTTGTAATAGAAACAGTCAGCAATTCCCCTGCTGCAGAGGAAATTTTGCCTACAAAGCCTTTAAGAGGAAAGAGGGAAGCCAAAATGAAGGGAAAACAATGAAAAGTTATTAAAAAAAAAAAAGAAAGGGAAAAACAATGAAAAGTTATAAAAAAAAAAAAAAAAACAATGGTATGTACTGGCTCCTTCAAATACAGGAAGGAATCGGAGAGCTGGCTGTGTGAACTTTTAAATTAAGGGTCCTGCTAGCAACTCTTATTTTATGAACTGTAACTGCATCTGAAGATCAGAGCTTTGTGTTCCAACCTGCTGGACACTTACGCTGCTAAAGGCAGGCTTTTAGAGGCAGCTTTCCTTCAGCCTACAGCATGAAAGGTGCCAAACTTTTACTCTGAAGTCAGAGCTAGGGATTCTTGACAAACTATCATGAAAAAGAAAGTATGACTAGCAGAGAAAATGGGAAAATGCAAAGGTGGATATTAGATAAATTCAAATTTTATTGCAAGCCTGTGGTTAAGACCTCAGCTCAAGTGAGGAAAGTATCTACCCTGGTGTGAGCCAGCGATGCTGTGCCTGAGCAGTGCAGCTCCCAGGGCTCTGTGTGTGAAGGTTCTCGTTATTTTTAGCAACATTCCATATTCTATCACACTATCATCACCTGGCTTTTGTTTGTTTGGATTTGGGATGAACTAAGCTTTAAAGAGTTTGATACACAGCTCTTTTTCAAAGAACAATGAATGATTCAAGAATTCTTTCTAACTACAGATGTGAGATTTCTTTATGACTTTAATATATGAATTTTAGCCCTGATTCTGAATGAACTACGAGAGACAAATAAATATGCAGTCAGCGGGGTCTCCTCATTAAACAACGATTTATTTTTTTTTGCAAGAAATTTGCGTCAGAAAAAAGCACTGTACAGAAAGGGGCTTATTTGTTCTCAGGTTTGGGCAAATGATTATAAACTTCCATAGCAGTACAAATTTGCACGCCTACATAAGTTCATCAAACATCTATTTTTTTTTTAAAGTAAGTACTTAAAGGTGTGTGAGAACTGTGGTAGAAGAAGTACTTGTAAAAATGTAAGATCCCTGCACGTCTGCCCAGCGCCGCTCTGATCAGCGCAGGCTGTTCTGTGCGGGGTTCCTGGTGCCTCTGGTTTAAAGCCATGCCCTTAGCCGTGTTATTTAACAGGTTAGACTGCACCTTCACGTAGAACAACATGCCATCTGCCTACAGATCAATCCCACCTTTGTCTTTCACGCTAAGGAGCACTTACCCTGCACCAGCAGTATCATGCTGCCGCACAGACTCAGCGTTTAGGGAAGAAAATATTTCCTTTTTTGCTAGAGGGAAAAAACAATCAGCAAGAAAACAGCGGTGCACCTCCACACAGGAGGAATAACTGAAACGTCCAACTGCTCTGTGTTTGCAGCTCAGGTTCGATATTCTACCATTTCCAGTGAACTGACGGGACGTGGTGTGAGCCAGCAGTGTGTGCTCCGTTCGCTTGTGGTATGGCCATAGGAGTCTCTTCTTTCCCACCACAACCTTCTCCTTGTCAAACCACGTTGTATCTCCATCCAAAAGCATACTCTCAGAAATATTATAAGCCCTAAATCCCCCACAATTTAAGCAACAAAATATTTCTTTGATTATCTTAAATATTATATTTTGTCCATGGCTTCTTATTGATAAACAGTAATAGAGTTTGAAGTAGCAGAAATAAAAAGAATCACCTGGTTCACGTAACTCATGAAAGCTCCACCTACAGCCTGTTACTACTTACAGTCAGATTTTGGTCTTAAGAAGGGAGGTTTGTTAAAAAAACCCCACTCTTTAGAAATCAAGTTAGAGAAAAAGACTTTGGAGAACGTTGCAAGGGTGGAGATCAGATGATCTCTTTGTGTGTTTCTTTAGGAGGAAAAAGAAGTTATGCAATTCCAAGCTGTCATGTGGTAGGGCAGCTGCTAAAGTTACTGCTAATTTTTATTAGAGCTGGCCAGAGCCAGAAAAAGGTCTGCTTTATAAGCAAGACCTTTTAAGAAATAAACTAAATCTTCCTGAGCTAGGAGGCCTGCAGACTGAGAGGAGGAGGAAAAATAGCACTAAAAAGTTCTCTTTTTTCCTTCCTCCCCCGCCCTCAAGTGACTGAGGAAACATTTTCACTCTCCTTTCCTGTTGCTGTTTTCTTTCTCGTATTCATCCAATCAATCAAACATATATATGTAATATTTACTAGTTTTTCAGCTCAAATCCCTGCTCAACCCCAGGGTCCCAGAGGACTATTCACATGCACATGTGTATGTGCTTTTATCCACCCAAGGAAGGAACATGGCCCTGGGCCACAGGCTTGAGCAAGGGGCTTGGACTAGATCTTGGGCTGGATCTGCTCTCCAGCCTCAGCCCTTTGGTGATCCTGTGAAACATTTAACAGAGTAAAATCATTAAAGATGGGATTTCAAAATTACCAATATCCTTGTGATATTTTACAGGCTCAGGTCTTTGAAAACCTGTGGATAAATTAAATTGGATGAAGGCCAGGTTGGGGCTTCGGGCAATCTGGTCTAGTATAGGGTGTCCCTGGCCCATGGCAGGGGGTAGGAACTAGATGATCCCTGTGGTCCCTTCCAAGCCAAACCATTCTATGATTCTATGGATCCTGAGCCAAGCTCAATCACCAAAGCTGTTAGTTGCTTTCAATGTTGCACAGTTTAGTGTGCTTCAAAGTTACGTGGATGACGGCAACAAAGATTAAGAGTGAAGGCAAGTGCTTTCAGATAAAATTCACTACACTTCAGAGACCAGTCATGACTCTTCATGTGTCGTCTAATCTCAGTTTAAACAGGATTAATGTTGTTAAACAGAGCATAGAATTAAGCTGTGGATACTATACTGGGGTTGTGGATAACTGCGTCAGTGTACAAGGGTATGTAGAAGAGCGTGCTGTGGGGTACACCACTCCTGAGATCTATAGATCAAGTCCTACAATGGAGGCTACATAAATTAATGATTTAAAAAAAATTAATTATTTTAACACCAGGCTTCAGTAGACTATTAAAAAGGGGCTTGGACCAACAAAAGATACTGGTTTCCATATTCTGACTCTTTTTTTCTACCTGCTTCGCGCAACTGAGGTACATGTAACGCATAATTTAAGTTGCAGAGAAGAGGCATCCTGTGGGAACTGTGTGGTCCAGAGCACAGTCATCACCCAGTCCCTCACAAAACAAACGCCTCTGGCCATGGACACAGAGATGGGACGTGTCTCTACCACTGAGCGACTGAACCCCACAGCCCGTTTGTACCACTCCTCCTTCCGCTCCTAACAAAGCCTCAACTCTCCTTTTCTGACGCATTATTCCCCCATGTCGTCTTTAAAACCCAAATTCCAGTTTCAGAGATAAATTCCCTTTACAGATATAAGATTTACAGATCGCAGCTTTGTTAAAAATGTTACACCATTATATGAAAGCTAACATAACGCAAATTTACTTTGGATACCAAAATACATAATAAAGTCTTAAGAGCAGCAACTTAAATACTATTCTCATTTAAAAGCCCCAGTGCTGAAGCAAAAAACTCACCACTAGTATTATTGTCAGCCCCGTACCATTTGTATTTATGAGAGTCTAAAAACTTTACAAGTCCTGTAGTTGCACTTTGTAGTGGAACATAAAATAGTGAAGTTAGTAAAGTTATATCGTTTTAAAATTTATCAAAACATCATGCCTAACGAAGCGGTCAACAGTGCTGGAATTGATTTCACAATGTCGATAAGCTGTCACCTCTTAGTGTTTAAAGCACAGAACTGCAGTGCATTGTGAACGATTTTTCATCGTGTAAAGAATGAATTAATTGGGCAAAGGAAAAGACTGATGTGAGAGAGAATGAGAATCTGATGCCATTATTGCTCTACAATTTGATAGAGTAAATTTGACCAACTTCTAATCAAGTGCTCTCATTTTCCATGTTTTTCTGTTTGCGGTGTTTCATGTCTTATCATAAATAACATTTAGCAATTCTGAAAAGAGGAACACAACAAAACCCTGTACCCGATATTGGAATATATTTTGCTTAGTATCAAGCAGTAAGACTTTATTTGACTTAAGAACTACAAATACCATTACTCAGAAGTGACTTTGCATTATAGTTCTTACTAGAACAGGTTCCAGAATTTCAGTATTTTGTGTGTGGGAAAAAGGAAATACGCTGTTGAGGAGAAAGCAGAAGCCAGGCACTCCTGGCAAGCAGGTCTGTGTGTCCTGCCCCTGTTCCAAAGGAGAATCCCACTACTGGAATAAACCAGGTTTGAGCTGTGGGATCAGGATTCAGGATCCCCAGGAAGATTTGCTCACCCTCACACATTTACTACTTTTCACATCTGCTGGATTGAGGCGCATGCCATAGCCACGTGCTGATCCGCAGCGTTGTGACTGCTCCCGTACCCCGGGTGACACACCAGGCTGGTCCTCTAGAGCAGGATGACCATCCCACCACATCCCATTCCATGGAGGGAATCACCTCTCTGCCTCTGAGCAGCCTGGCCAAGGGCAGGCTAGGCACTGACTGAGAGCTGGTTCATCAAGGGAATTAGCATGGATTGGTTTACCAGAAAATGGTAAACACAGGAGAACGGAGGAAGAGATTTCATCAGTGATCTGGGCAGGCAATACGTGAGTCAACTGAGCGAGTCCCTTGCTCAGTGTGAGATCTGACAGGCCTGGAAATTATCAAAGTGCTTTGCGTTTCCTTTCCAAGTCCTGTTCCTTGTGTTAAACAAGCTAATAACTACACTAAAGAGAAAAAAATAAGGGGGGCAGGGCATATACTATATAATCTGTGACTTTCACTGTTTTTAAAGCACTGTAAAATGCGATCTTATCAACAGACTTTCGCTCCCACTTTTTCTGTCCCTATAGTCATTAAGAGTTTGATGCAAGAGAATCCAGCCTGGAAAGTGTCATTCCTCATAATCGCTTCTCCTTTTTCTCGAGAGCACTTTCCTGTTTAGCTGTGCAATTCCAACACAAACAGGAACATTATTTAATTTCTCTGCAAGGATTGTGGATGCTGCATCCCAGCCTGCCCCAACTGCGGAGCAGCCCGGACTTTCACCCTCTGCCTTTGTTTCCCTGGAGCAGGGCTGTCAGAGGGTTTCCATGGGGTACAGCTGTCTCCAGAGAGTAGCACGGGAGAAGAAGTGAGGCACTGGAACAGGCTCCCCAGAGAGGTGGTTGAATCATCGTCCCTGGAGATGTTCAATAAACGCATAGATGCAGCGCTCCAGGGCATGGTCTAATAGGCACGGTGGTGTTAGGTTGACGGTTGGACTTGATGATCTCAGAGGTCCTTTCCAACCTTAGTGATTCTATGATTCTAAGAATAGGGATTGTAGGTTACTTCCAGGGTAAAAAGGGGAGTGGGGATGTCAGGAGAAAACGCTGATGATGCGAGGAAGTGCCAAAGCGCAGCGGCAAAGTCGAAGATGAAACAGATACTGTGGAAAGCTGAGGAGCTCTGGGAACCACCAGCAGGTTCCATCCTCCCTCATGCAGGGCCATCTCCCGGGGCTCGGAGCAGACCCACTGCTGGAAGAGCCTCCGAAAGTGGCTGATTCCAGCAACAGGCTCTAGGTTTATCCCGTCTCCATTTAACTGATAAAGTTTAAAATGTAAAACTGGAATGGGTGCAGTCACTCCACACATACATGAGGAACACGAACAAAATTCTACAATTAAGCTGTTTCCCCCACCTCCCAAATTAACCGTGAGCAGAGCAGAGTTGCACGAGGGGTCCCCATGTGCCCCCGACACCCCGGCAGCACTTGTCTTCTGGCTCAAGTGAAAGATTTGCGCTGCTGTGGAGGAATTATTGTCCCTGGTTTGTGCACAGTTGTCGTGCCCCCATCTCAAAAGCACTGGAGGTTTTATAGGATGGATTTTACATTAGCTGAAGGCGGATACCGGGCTGTTTCCAAGCACGCCGTGTTGGCAAGGCAAGCGAGCGCAGAGGGCAGGGCGGGGTAGGGGGCTGCATGCAGGGGGAGAGGGGACACGGACACCAGAATCCCATTAATTTAAGTAGTGTTACACAAGGGAACTGGTCCTGAGTTGAGAGAACTCTTTTTTTTTAATAATTTAATTACCTCTTTTTCATTCAGCATGCCCTTGAGAGCAATATTCTGAGCTTCCACAGATTCGAAATGCCCACATTATGCTTAAGGTCAGTATGCTGTGAACTTCTATTAAAAAGAAGAATACGATGGTACGGAAATTCCAGGGGAACTTGTGCACAACCTTTTCCAAAGTTGCAGCACCAAATGTGCCTACAACTTGAGCTCTGCTTGTCAGCGAAGAGGCAGAGACCACAGGTCCATGACACTAGAAACAGCGTTGCTTGTTTTGTTTGCAACACTTGTATTTTCAGCCCATCCAACTTAGTTTTCTTTTTTTTTGTTTGTGGGAAGGACAATTGCACAGTATTTAGTGTAAAAATCCTGTTGTACACCTTTGGTTCATTCTCTTTTTGGTGTCTGGCTCATCCCCTTGCTTCCCCGCCTCCCTGCCACAGCTTAGACTGTAGTTCTGATACAGAATCAGGCAAATAAATTTACAAGTGGAAAAAAAAATGCAGTGATAACCAAGGCTTTCTGTTTTCATTTACGTTTTCCTCTTAAGGTTGTTATTATTCCCTTTTGACCAAGCTGCGGGATCTATGTTTTAGCACAGGCACGACGCTGCTTTGTAAGATGCCATTAACAGATACGGACAAAGGGCTTGGAAAGTTTTCCAGGAGTATAAACTCTCAAAAAAGCTGACTCTGCTATAGCTGCACTCACTGCCCCGTGCTGTTCGCTCTCCACAAATACTCTAATGTGCTTGCGTGTCCTGGCAGGAACTCGAACAGCCAATTTTAAGTCACCGTCTGAAAATGTTTTCTTCTAGAAAATTAATTCCTAAGTGTATGTAGCTGCACAGTAAATTTTGTTAGCAGAGCTGACCTCTTCCATTCATGACAACGGAAAGACTCTTTAACCCGTATCTCATCAGACTTCAGCTCGTGCCTGCAGTAAGTTTCTGGCTTTAGGTTTATCCTACTAAAGCTGGCATAATGTTAAAAGGCGCTCTCCAGCAAACGAGAAATTGAAGGCTGCATTCAGTTAATAATTTTATTTACTGATTATTTGTGGAAGTCTCCTGTGAGCTGTCTGTGAGCGGTGATAAGTGGAAGAGGGCGCAGAGGGCAGGGACAACTGCATTCTGACAAGAAAACCAGACTGGCAATACACTGAACCCTTTCAGGCCAGAGACTCGTCTTGTGGAAAAACTAGACCCCATCACGCAGCAGCAGGCCATGTGAAATGTTTCTTCATTTATTCCATCGCTCATTTTTAAAGCCACCCTTGCCTCAGCAGCAGCTCTTCCTTAGCAGTTACGTGTCCTTGACGGGGAAGGGTATGCCATGCGCCTGCCAGAGCATCCTTCCTCGTTGTTCCTGCGTGGCTGACGGACTTCTCTGCGCTGATTTGGCTTTTCAAAGGCTACGTTGTTAATACAGCTACCAAATTAATTGCGCTAAAAGCGCCCCAGCCACCTCATGTGAGCAGAAGGCGGCTCTGCCAGAACAGCACGTTTACTCCAGGGTGAAAGGCAACCCACAGCAAATTGCAAATTTTGTGTGTACGTGTACAGGAGAAGATTTGCTAAAAAGTTTCATTGTTCTTAAGTGTAATCTGTGAAGAAATCCACGTAATAGAAAAGCAGTCTATAATTTGTAGCAAATGAGTGTGCTTTGGGGAAAATCAATCAAATGCACTAAGACGTGTTCTCAACTCCTAAACTAATGATCCTTCCTGTGAGCAGCATGAAACACCGGGCAAGTCCCAGGTGGCATAAATCCTCCAGGTTTCAGTGGGGCTGTGACAGTTTGTACTACCTCAACAGTACTCTAATTGTGCTTAAAACTTTGTAAGGTGGCAAGCAGTCAGCGTTTCAAAAGCCTCCTTCTTTCTAAGCAGTCCTGAAGCTAAACGAATGAGTTTACTAGCTAGTGAGAAGAGAATGCCATATTCAATTTGTAATCGTTCAGATGTGCTTAAAAATAAAAACTCTGAGAATCTAATTTTGTCTTAAGAAATGCCAAGCAGCTGCGTAGAGGAGGCATTCATGGCTGGGACTTGAACCAACTTCTCTTAAGAGAGGAAATTAGGACCATTTTGTTACCCTGACAAAAGTGAAATCTATGAGAACAGTAATTCCTTTGCATAGGAATCAATAGTTTCAGCACGTTTTTAACATGGCAATTTGCTATGGAACATGTTAACAATAATTCAGTAAATCACTGGTACTGCATTAAATCAGCTGCCTGCTTTGAATGTGTAAGTACAGAACTGCAGGAAAAACATGTAGTCAAACCAGAGGAAATCTCTGAGTATCATTACTTCCTCGCTTCTAAAGTACTTGTGAAAGATCTGAAAACAGATAGGTAAGGAGCATTGGTTTACGTACAGCAGATCCAAGTCTTTAACCCTGCTCTGACCAAAAGTTTTAGAAGTTATTTCCCTGTATACCTCAGATTACCCATTTGCAACATAAGGATAATATTATTAAACAGTGAGGGGGAACTATTAACCAGTTAATATCCATAACGTGATATGTAAGCGCTAAATATCATTATTATTTAACAGATTCTGTAAAACAAAATACAAGGGGAAAAGGATATTTCTCTATTTCTGTTACATGCTGCTTTGAAGACTGAGGAGCACAGACTGTGCAACATTCACCTTGATGTGATTTACCCGTAGAAACACGCACTTCTGTCAATGATATACGAAGGGCGAAAAAATTGCTTTTACAGAAAATTCAAGACAATTCTTAAACCTGATTAACTTCTTTGCATTTAACCTTCTAAAAGATGCAGTACAGGAAATCCAGATCCAAATGGCATAAGGAAAATATGTTTAAAAATGATCTCGGACATAACTCAAAGTTTATCTTTGTATGAGTTTGTCAGGGGACAGAGTTTGCAAGCAAATATCAATGTAACAATGCATTTGTTATCAGCGATAAACAGTACTCTGCATGTGTCTGTATTTTACACTGCCTAATCCCTGCTCGGTACTTAGAAATGTTGTGACAGTTCTGAAAATGAGGAATGACACTCTTATTTTACATGTGCTCCAGGACACATCCACCAGAAGATCCACAGCAAAGGAACATTTTCCAAAAGGAAAGCAAATAATTTATGTTTTACCTCATTGTAAATGCTCTGCAATGGATGCTGGAATTAATTTTGGAGATGTTATGCTCAGCATCTGATATTGGAATAAGAGTTCTTTGTGAAAGAGTCTACTTAAAATCATGCCGGTGATACAAAACCTTAATATTGAATGAGCAAGGCAAAGAAGTTGTAGATAGCTAAATTCAGTTCTCAATAGTTAAGTTACCATCTTTCTTTACCATTTTTCATGCTTTTGAAAGGCAATGTGACCTGCTAGGATGCTCTACTCTATGCCAAGTTCCATCTGAGTCTCCAGCTGTCCCCTGCCAGTTACAGCTCAATCTGTACATGGTTTTTCAGAAAAACTGCTAAAGTGGCACTTTGGCAGTGCAAAGGTTATTAAAAAAACCCAAAAACCTCTAGAAGGACACATCACTGGACACTACCCTAATTTTAATTTAGATCATTTAGAAGGTATTTCAATCATCTAAGATAACTGGATATTAGTACAATAAAGCTCAATTAGATGCCTTGATGCAGGAGGCATCCCCTTTTTTCCTTAACCCAGACAAGGGTTAGATATAGCGCACTAAATACAAATTGTACAGAATATAGAATGAAACAGTTGCTTGCAGGAGCTGATGTCCGCACTCCATCTATTTTGAGGGCTCTGAATTAGAGCACTGAAGGCTAGTTCTGTGAACTGGATGCCTGTAGTGGCTGGGGTGCATTAAATGAATTAATTTTACCATAAAAAAACCCAAACAACACACTTGGAGACCATCCACAATGGGAATCAAACTGCATTAGCTGGGCACCGCTCAGACTTGCTTCAACAGGACCCTCCTAATCCAAACTCCGATGCTGACGTGGAGGCACCCAAAGCCAGCTACTGGGAAACAGTTCCCTAAATGTTCATCAGCATTTTGTATATATTTAGAGGTGAGAAGAGTGAATGTGAGAATGAGTTTGTGGTCCGTACAAGAGTTGTCAACCTATGTCAACACATGGGTTTCTGCTATCCTTGGGGTGTTATAAATGCAACAGATTGCTCCAGTGTCTTTACTCTGCGGTCTTCTCTTACATGAAAATGTGAAGTGGAACGGTGGGAAAGACCCTGCACAACCACTGCTCACAGAGGCATGGCTCCACTCGGGGAGGAGACCCAGCAGGAAAGCTCACCCAGCCTGTCCTCCTCCGTGCTCTTTGCAGGTTCTCAGTGTGCCTCCAGCATAACAGTATGTAGTTGCTTAGCCTGGCCTGTGCTGTCACTGCCAAATGCTAAACTTGTGGAGAAACGGAGATGTAAGGAGGGAGTAAAAAAAGAAAAGCAATAAGGAGGGAGGTCCCTTGCAAGAGAGGGCAGATCCTGCAGAGCCCGTGGAGGCCAGCTGCCCTTGTCCCCGTGCCCTGAGTGAGGGTGACTTCTACAGACAAGTGCCCTGTGACTGCAATTACGGACTGAGTTACAGCGACTACGCTCAAGGAGACTCGGACATTTCCTAACTTTGGGGTATTTGATTTCCAAAGTTTTGGTTTTCATACAGTTGTTTGGTTTATGTGACTATGTACTACTTCAGAAACGGATGTCAGCTTTTCAAATATGCTTTGGGGAAATACACGCTTATGGGAAAATGTTCAGTTCAAACAAAATTGCATAGTTCTCACAAAATTGTCCAGACCTTTTTGCAATTAGGTTACATCATATATATAGTTTAAGCAACTCTGGATCATTTCACAGCTCGACTTCTTATCTTTTTATAGTTCTGCTACTGTGGCTCCATTCCTTCCCATATGAAGAAACTTAATTAATATTTTATATCCTTACTAAATTGTGAATACAATTTACCATAACAGTACAGAAAATAGCAAATACACATTGTCCCCTGCCAACAGAAAATCCTTAACAGCTGTTTATTGCTCATTTGCAAAACATAAGAGCAATGGAATTCCATTACTTTAGAGAAACTGGCTGTTCCATGATATCCTTGGCAACAAACACCGCACTTATCTTTTTGAACAATAGACTCTCAAAGTTTCTCCAGCCTACAAAAATAAGACAGTGAAGAATACTTCTGCTTAACTGTAAAGTGCTAAACAATGGGAACTGACTCACAATCAGCTGCACTTTGTTTCATGAAAACTAACCTTTTTCTCTCCCTCTTCCCCCCAAAGAAGAAATTTGCTCACTGAAAATTGCGAGAAACGTTTCAAGCACCTATTTCTTTCACACGAAGGACTTTTTATTGAGGTCAAGACTTTGGCAAAATGAGAAGAAATTCAGACTGCCATCTGAGTGATATAAGAATACAGAAACAACACGAAGGAGTTGCTTAGGCAGGTTTATAATAAACCGTACAGAAATTGCAGTGCAGATTTTTTTCTAACTGTTCAAAACTTAATACCAAGAAAAATAAAATCATGCTTTACACCACAGATATTTCACATATGGTTTTAACTAAGGAACTTACAAGTTTCCAATAGCTTTAAAAAAATACCTACGGCATACCAGATAGATGCTAGCTCCTCAGAAAGTCAGGACATGCACATACCATCCATACTCCGGTTTCTATATTTAGGTAAGAACTATACGTAAAGCCGTGAAGGTCAGCCCTGAATCAAGTCAAGCATATTCCAACAGGCATGTCTTCTAGACAGTATTTACCACGGTACATTTCTCCCAAACCCACACTACGCATCATGCCATTTGAAGACCCGAGGTGGAACTCGCACTATTAAAAGAGACTGGATAGCGTATTCACGTACCTCAATAATCCTGTCGTGAATTTGCAGCCCTCCTTCCTTAGCAGCAGGCCCCGTTTCAACTATTTTTGATACAAAAATTCCTTCGCTAGATGAACCATCTTGATTGTCCTTTAAGGATGAAAAGAAAAATACACTGTTGTACCTTGAACTGACTCTAATTTGCCCTCAGCTAAAACTTGTCCATGTCACAACAGTGCACGTAATTTGAAAGAAATATTCTTATTAATGTCTTAACATGGAATTACTTTGCATTAACGAGAACACCCAATACTCCCATTTTGAAAGGTTAAACAACCAGGAATGGACTTCCATTAGCTACATTAGTTGCATGATAATAACTTTCCTCTGACTTGGGCCAGCTCAGCACTAATTGTCATTACAATTATTCTTAATATAAAATCCAGCGAGACGGCAGCCTGTTTGCATATCAAACATAAGACAACAGTGCATTTTTATTTTTAGTTTCACAGCTCTTCCTCTGGAGGCTTAAAAAATAAAACCATGAAAAACAACTTACACCTAACAAGGGATTTTCATATTCCTGTATATTGTGTCACCAGCTTCTACCTGTGTCTCAGAAAACTGAAAAACTCTATAAAGAAGGAATCACTTTCAAGTGAATTCACTGGGAATAAATCATGATTAATGTCAGATTTCTGAGCGGCCAAGAAGTAGTTCTGAATACTTTCTAAATTACTAGGACAAGGTATAATCCACTCCTTGATCTAATTAAAGTCATATGCAGCGGCTCCAGCCAACACGCATCCAGAAAAAAATACATTAGTGAGTGTATGGTGCAGGAAACATCTGCTGAAATCATAGAATTCAAAAGTAGGTTGTTTAACTTACATCCCTTCACCTGCACAGGGGGCTGCTTAATCTCTGGTGGGAAGGAGAGTAAATAACGTTTTCCTAATGAACTGTAAAGGGCCCAAAGCTGCGGGCCCTGCACTCATGCAACATCTTCCAAGCAGTATGGTCTGAGAAAGAGATACCACAGGTTTCACCATTTTGGGAGTGACACTGCGCCAGCGTTAGCCGTGCTAGCTGTGACGATGTGCAGGAATAAACACGTTGTGAGAGAAACGACGGTGTAGTTAATAGGCATCCGACACAAACCTGAATACAACGTTTGCTCTGAAAGAATCCCAAGAGAACCAAATGCTTGTCAGCAGCATTTTTGCTCTAAGTGTTGACCTACATGCTTTTCCCAACTGGAAAGGGCAAACATATTTTAACAATTAACATACCACGCACGGTCGGCCACCAATAATATTAAATCCAAGGGAGCCAGAGTCACGATGAAGGACGAGAGTCAGTGCTTTAGTTTCCTCACCCTACAAAGAACAGATAAACATATTCAAAACATTTGCCTGCATTGGTAAGTAGGATAGATAATACTTCCATCCAGGTTTGTTGGATTTCTTATTTTTTTTTCTCCCCACGGGGTTTAGAGAAAAATGTTTAGAACAACTTTGCAGGAGCAAAGTCAGCAGCTCCCAGCCTGTGCGCTCCAGCCGCCCCAGCGTTCTCCAGCAGTGCTTCTCTCGGAAACCCACCCTGCAAGATTTATGCCTATTTTTTATTGAGACCTACAGTGAGACACTTAACAGCAACAGAAGATATTTATATGCAATACTGGTTCCTGTAACTACTTGACCTAGTCATACGTGATGTGTTATGTAAAATATTCCACGTTTTCAGTAGTCAAATTCTTGACTTTTCCAACGCTGGAGGGTGACTGAATCTCAGGACTGCATTTTTATGTTGTTCCTCTCTAGTGCTAGCTCCGTGACATTGGTTTAAACAATATCAAAGAACAGAAATTCTCTGGTGAGTTTTACAAAACAGCATGGAACAAAACTGCTACAAATTTTGCAGAAGGCCGAAGATGCCAATTGCTGTTTGCAGCGCCCGCCGTGAATAATTTTTTTCTTTAGAATTTTAACACTAGCAAAATGGAAATCTTCCACCATTGGAAATCTTTATGTTAGTTCCCTAAAATATGAAATTCTGCAGTGAAGAGTTCTCTGATTGGACAAAAAATGTACAACAAAGATAGACTGGATGGACCTGTGTATGTTGGGGACTGCGTAAACATGATCTGTTGCCCTGTCCTCTTACTCCAGATTGCTCCTAACTACAGACACAAGCTCGTACAAAATCTCCTTTATGAAACAGTCATGCTACGTAGGTCTATTGCCTTTCACTAAGACAAAAGCAAGGGCATGTACTGTCAGGGACAACTAAATCCTGACAATGTACGCACTTCAGTCTCAGTCAGGTGGCTGTTATTTACAGCATGACACTACAAAACTCTACAACAGGCAGCCAACCACGACAAAAAGCCATTTGAATAACTATTACCATTTTCTTTTAGCCATCAGACTAGGATCAGTACGTTGTGCATCTACAGATATATATGAACCTTGCCACCTTCACCATCTTTTCCTTTGTTTAATCCAGAGGGTGAAAAAGTTATGAACACAAAAATGTTTGAGGAAGTCACCTTACAAGTCTGGTTTTCATAACCAATTAGTGACAAAAGTTACAACAGTTACATTGTGATTTGATGCAGATGGTTTTAGTTCGTGCATTTTTCTTCTAACATGTCAATTTGAAGTTGTCAATCAAATATTACTGTCTATTAAACTCATTAAAAAAAAATGTCAAAGTAATCCTGGATTACTGAATTACTCCAACAGATTTGGGGATGATAACAAAGCCCCATTCCCTGCCACTGTAAACTGGCACAGCTCCACTGACCGCACGCTCGGAGCTCCACCGCAGGGGAACTGCACCAACATACTCCACCTGAAAACGGTGATTACAATTCTTGTGTCAATTTGCAATCATTATCTTTCCTGCTGGTCAAATAATAAATAAATTTGGACCTGATACAGAGAAACATAAATAAACTGCTATGGGTTTTATTTGAATTTGCCTACTCTCGGCATCAGTGAGAATCAGGTACCCAGAAGAGGACTGAAAAACGAAGTAAAGGCTATTTCCCTGCAAGTCTTCAGACCCAGACCTCAGACAGGGTTTCAGGGGACAAATTTCCTGTCCTGTGAGACCACTTCCAAGAACTGATGATTTAGGATTTGAAAGACAAGGACATGCTCGCGCCACTGTTTACTTCCCCTATGATGCCTTTTTAAGAAGGCAAATCAATTAGAACAATCAAGAAACAATTATGACATTGCTCTCAAGACACTTTCAGTAATTGAAGTTGAATGTTTTCACTAAAGCCTCTTTACATGGCTGTGATTCGATGCCTTTACACCTAGCAGAACAAGTTTTAAAGCAGGTAGGTTTGAAGGAATCAGAAGTGTGTGTGTGTGAGGGGAACCTAATGCAGTTTTTTTGTACTTTCCAGCCAGTTCTGATGGATTTGTGCACTGTGTCCATCTTCCCTGTGGCAGCAGAGTCGCGTTACAGAGCACAGCTCACTAATCCCACCATCTGTGCGGAACTGCCCCAGCACCAGGGAGGCAGCAGCACCATGCTTTAACACTCGGTTACTTTTGCAGATTCACGTCTCATGTCTTAACAATTTCTTTAACAACCTTCTTCGCTGCATAAGGAAGCCACGACGCAAATGGTTTTTCCAGGGCTCTGCCCTTCTTTCCCCCCTCTAACATGTCTCGTGTTCCAGTGAAACAACCATTAAACAGTGAGGTAACGGTGGAAATGCGGTGGCCAGCATCCAGCCCTGCCCTGTCATCTGGTTCGGCAGCAGACCTGATGGTTACTGGCATGTTGTATTCCCACAGCTGAACAGAACTCTTAAACATAATTCTTGAAATTACTGTACTTCCCAGCTGAGTAATGTGGAGCTAATGGACTGCCTTTCCCTTTAGATATTGGAAGACTAATTTCTTGGGTAGTGCTGTGGCTAAGAAGGTCTGTCTTTGTTACAGGAAGCACTTAGCTCCTTGTTTACTGGTGAAGGGGCTGCCAGGACCAGCCCTGCACTTGGGGACAGCCTGCGACAAAAAAAAATAAAATCATCTTGTTTTAAAGAACTTCATCTGGCTTTTGTACAATTAAAGCTTGCATTACGACCCCCACAGAGGCATTAAACCAGAGGTCCTAAGTACCAGAGTGTGAACTGGTTCCTGTATGTCATACATCCACTGAAGGTCCATCCCTGCCTGCGGCGGCCAGTGCAGCAGGAGGACTCCCACCGTGGGAGCTGCGCCGGCTGCTGCCGCTTCTGCCTTACTCCTTTCTTCCCAAAGGACTTTGACGGCTGTGTACATAAAGGGACGACCAGATCAGCTTATCAATAGGTGTGAACAGTGGTATGTTTCAGCGAGGATTAAGCATTGTTTGAATAGTATGAGGTTTTTCTTGATTATTTAGACTTTGATGTTTCAGGCTTGACATGTCTGATCAAAGGAAATACTAATTTTGAGTAAGACACACCACCTTCCCTACCACGCCCTCCTCAAGCTCGCCTACAATAAGCCTCACCTCTTCCCACCAAGGAATAAATAGTCACCCCAAAGAAACCTTCAAACTTGCCTTTTGGAATACGCACAGATTAGGCATCCAGTAAATAGGCAGGAAAACTAAAATGTTCCCTCCGTGACAAGGAGGATGAGAAAAAATACACATGGAAAACAAGTGGAGTCACTTGAGGCACATCTATCTGTTTAAAGGCCTTATAAAACTGTGAGGTATTTACAGATGATACAGATATTTACTTCAGAAATGGGAGATGGAAGCCCAGGGAAGCTCTGTGATTCACCCAACATCCCAAAGGAAGTCTGTGCTAAGGCAAACCCAGACCTGGGCCTCCAAAGCTGCTGAAAAAGTTCGCCCCAGCCAAAAGACCATGAATTTGGGTCTTTCCCAAATAGTCTAATGTCCCTCAATATTATATTTCTCTTTTAACTAAGCATTTAAATGGAACGGTGAGTGGGCATTTCTTCGGTTCTGACTAGAAGATATGTCATCTGATTCATTCTAGACTGGTCCTACACCTGTAGCGACAAGCGACCATCAGGCAGGGAAGTCGGAAGATTCTTTTTCTTCATCTACTGAGGAGCCAGAACATCCGACAGTAAGTTTTGCAATCACAACATCTAACCTACGAACCCAGTTTGTTAGCGCTAGGGCTGCTTCTGTTAAGACTGAACAATTACACCGTATCACCAAATATGTGAAGTATGAATAAAAATAATAATTAAATAATGGTAGCAATGGCACTGTGTGCTTTGAATAACCAATTACTTCTGAAATTTAATAAGTTTTCTGCATTACCATACACGTAATCCATGCGTTCAGGGACCTAATCCTTTGGCAAGCACTATGCCCTGCTGTGTTACAATCTGCACTGCGCACTGCCAGTCTACGCTAGCGTCTCCAAGAAAATAACCCCGGAGTAAAAACTTGGAAGCGTGCCACAGCCCAAAATTGGTAAAGCATCCCCTGCGCTAGGCGATTACCACGGGTCTTTTTAAAAAGAAAAAAACCCTCTCCAGCGCACAAAGATGCAAGTTTCCCGATTGAACTTCTTTGGGAGCTGGGCAGACTAAAGCTGTTAGTATTGGAAAGCTGCCCAAAATGCTGTGAAAGACATGTAATTGATTGACCGCTAGACCGCAAGTCTGTGGTGACACGACACCTTCCAGCTTTCTTCAGATTAGGCACTGCTTCAGAAACTGTATAACAGCCTTTTGTAACACGGCTGAAAACGAGCACAGTCGTCTCGACCAGCTGTATCCATAAATTTGATAAAAAGTATTGCTGGAAACTACGTACCACGCACGTTTGCAAGTACCTGAAGCGGCACCTTTCACGCTCATAGCGGCTCACTTCACTTTACAGAGCCGAATCACGCAGAAGTTAACGCTAGCCTTGAAGAACTGAAGGAAGGGCAGCGTGAGAATAAAGGCGTGTTGTTCGGATCCGACCAGGGACAAGGCGGCAGAGATTCGGCGAGCGGGTTTCCGACAGCAGGACTGTCTGCGGGGCTTTCCTATCGCAATGGGAGAGGGCGCAGAGGCAGCTGCGGGAGCCGAAAGCCCTGCGGCACGCCACTGCAAAGTACCGGCGGCTGGAGGAGAAGGGGGAGACAGAACTGTCCTGAATCTTGAATGTGAAGCCCCTGATTTATTTTAAGTTTTCCTAAGATTTTAACCAGCGTCGCGAACAGTACTGCCGGAAGTTAAAACAGTCCATTCGGTATTAAAACGCTCTTTCTGTTTTGAGTTAGCCAAAACACGGTGGGTTGTTTTGCCCTGGATATCTCAAAAGAAGAAAGAAAAAAGAAGAGAGACTTAAGGTGAAGTTTTGTTCCCTTTACACAGCTTTCCAAACCTCGACATTACCAAAGGTGCGAACACAGATGTCTGACAGTTTTGAACAGTTTAACACTGCTGTGTCTGTGGTAGCACATTCCAGGTCACAGGGAGGACTCTGAATGTCTTCATTTAAAAGATAATTGGCTTCCAGGGCTTCCCTCGCTGGGGAGCCTCATTCCAATTAAAACTTAGGGATTGTTGTAGCTCTGGCTTTTGATTCTGGTCATTTTATAAATGAGGGGCTGAACTCAAGTTAATTTTTCTCCTCCTAAATTGAGCTTTTAAAGAATCCTGTGTGACTCTGGGAAAAAAAACACGCAAGCACACAAGCAGACGTCTTGTATTTGGACATGGATGTTACAAAGCTGATGGCTTCAGATCATGAGATAGTTGGCAGGGCGTCCGAGTTGCGTAACAGTTAATCCTAAAGACAGCGTTTTGCAGGAAGCCATATTCTGGGACGCTAGGTGAGCTAAGGGTCTGGAAAGCATTGGGTCGCAACAGCTCCTGCCAATTCGCTCCACTCTGTGTTACTCCTGGGAGTTATTTCTGGTGGTTTAATACCATTCCCAGCCCTGGAATTTCCTTTTTTTTTTTTTTTTTCCTTGGTTCTCTCCCTTAAGAAACCTCTAAAGAGGGAGGAAAGAACCAAGAAAAAAATTACTAATACCTTGACCTTGATATTTTGATGAGTGAGTTGCCATATGGAGGCCAGATCCCACTGATGGCCACGTCAGAAGATACGTATATAGGGGAACGGGTACGCTGCGGGTACCAGAGGCCAAGGCTCGGGTACCTCCAGGACCTCGGGGCGCCTCCCGCTCACAGATAGCGCTGGGCCACCCCCGGCGGGCACCAGCGCGGCGGTCCCCGGCCCACTCACGGCCGGGCGGGAGCATCCACGCAGGGTGAGGGCTCCGTGGGGCCCCTCCGCTCCCCCAAACCCGCCGAGACACCCGTGGGAACGTGTCGCCCGCCTGCCAGGAGGCTCGGCCGCCGCTTCGAGCCCGCTGCTGAGGGGCGCCTG
>VWZZ01001977.1:669103-773589 GCA_013399095.1 Psophia crepitans
CTGCCGGGCGGCGTCTGGGCGCGGGCGGGAGTCGGGGACTCGGGAAGGGGCGCTGCCGGGGCCGGGGCCGCAGCGAGCTGCTTGGAAATCGGGCTGTCCCGTCTTCGGTGAGGCGCCGTCCCGCTGCCGGCGCTGCCCGGTCCCCGTGGGAAAGGGACGCGCGTTGCCTGTGTTCGCGCAGCCCGTCGGTGTCCCGCTAACGGCACCTGGGTGTGGGCGGGGGGGGGGGGAGGGAAGGCTGCCGCTTCTGGTATCCGTCCTGCCTGGGGATGGTTTAAAAGCACCCCAGAATACGCTATAAAAAGCCAGCCAGACCACACCTGGAGCACCAGACATAGCATTAGGCAAAAACAGTTTCTCGTACGAGGCAGATATTCGAGTACCGAAGGGGGCAATAAAAGAGGGCGGCTTTGTGCGCTGGGGATGGTGGAGCAGAAGCCTCTCGCACTGCAGCCATGCAATTGTTCTTTTCATGTGTTTTACTTTACGGCGAAGTAGAAGCCCAACTAGAAACTTCACTCTCAAATGACCGTTAGTATATGCCTATTATATCACGGTAAAATGATTTTTCTGAGTGTCTGGGATGATGATTCATCTGTTAGTGACCCTTGGAAGGTACCAGACTAGTGGTTACACAACTGTGCTCCCAACTCAGCCTCAGGCGAGTACTTTTTAGTATTAAGGGTTTTTACTCTTCAGATATGAACTCCATCTGCAGTGCTCGTTTCATTCTAATTATTAACGTTCCATAAAGCGTAAGGTTGCTGTTGGCTGTATACGTCGCCCTACTGTGGAAAGTGTGCATCGCGTACTTAGGGTTATACACCTAGCTAAGGGATTTTGTACAGAATCGTTCCTTTAAAAATATATATATACATAGGACCATGCATGTAGGTTTTATTTTAACTCCGTCTGAAGGCCATGCGTAGTCCAGGGCCGTGGTGATGAAGTTTAGTTAATACATGTATGTTACTGACTTTCTGATTATTCTGTTTGATCTACAGCGGTGATTCTCATACTTTTTTCTTGTGCTTTATTGCCTCTTTCCTCTTCTCCTCTTTCTCATTTCTGCCTCCTCAGGATTCCTCTTCTCACCAGTCTCTCTCACCATTTCCCTCGCCGCAACGCTGCACCTCCCTCCTCCCTCCAACCGCCCGGACCACCAGCCGTGCGCTCTGCTGATTCTCCGTGCGTCACCTGTAATGTCGGAACGCTTCGCTAGTAGGACACCGTCATTTTGCAGTTCGTCACAAAAGCTCGGATCGCTGTTGCTAATCACGGCATCTGTTCTTTTCCACGGGCATTTTACCTGAAATAAAGCTTGAGATCGCCTGGTCTGGGGATGTCCATAGTACAAATGAGCGACTGGAGTGTTGGTGTTCATTTCAGTAGCTTCTCAGACCTTGTCTGATGGGGAAATCCATCCGTGGAACTATTTCTGAATAGATAGTTTTAAGATAAGTGCTCTAAATTAGTGCCCAGTGTGACCACTGTGTTACAACCTTCTTTACTCGAGTTTATAAAGTGCCTCCTGAACTCAGGATGGTTGTAAATAGAAATAGAAATATGTTACTTCCTTCAACTATAGCTGTAGCAGTTTTGGTTTAGTGTTTCAAAGTTGTCGCTACGGGATGCTTGAGGCCGTTCCTGTTGAAGCCAGAGGCAGAGCTTTTATTGATTTCGACGAGAGTGACGTCAGTACCAGGCTCCTTGGGCTATTTGAAACTATACAAATATTTGGATGGAAAATACGGGCAAGAACTTGAATAACATTTTCATTTGGAGTCATGGCTAGGCAGATGGTGCGCTGAATTTGCAATATACTTTAATGTGACATTTATGGAGGAATAGATACTTTATTTATAAATTAAAACTTTTGAAGGCTACTGCAGTCTTGTGTTTAGACGGCAGTTTAGAGTGCTGATGGGGAATGGAAGTTCCCCTCTGCCTTGCTGCCGTTCTCCATGGGCACAAATGGAGCTTTCCTTACTGAAGACACTTACATTGTAGTTTTCCCTTGAAAAAACATGTCTAAAAAGCAGCCTCACAACGTGAGCCTTTAATGTTATTTTCAGAGGCTGAGGTTTGAGACTGAAGAGAGGTTTGGTTTCCAGCGTAGGGCTGAAATTACCTTGCCACAGCTAAGGCAGGTCATTTTTATTTAGTCAGTTCTCTCATCGTCAGAGGGAGCACGCTGGGTGGGACTCTTACTGAACCCTGAGGGCTCTGTCATTTAACTTTGCTGTCGTGTCAGAAGGCGGCTGAGGGCATGTCAGTTTGTGCTTTGGGATGTAGCACAGACACAGTGCCAGCTCTTGAAGGTCTGAAAAACTAAGGGGTTTGCAGCAGGTTTCATCCAGTCTGCTTCTTTTTTTTTTTTTTTCCTAGTGCTGTGAAGTTTCCAGTCTCACAGAAAACCAAATGCAAGTTGTTTGGAAGTAGTTATTCATCTTCTTTTGCCTTTTGTTCATAAAGGTTAGCATCATATTACACTTGATAACGATATCTTTGCAAGAAACCTGTTGTGGTTTTTTTTTTAACATCAGTTTGCCTTTAAAAAAGTAGGAGCCATTAGGTAAGGCAGAGAAAGAATTGAGTCCCTCTCCATGGCGACCATCGGTGTCATTCTTCTGCCCTCCTTCTGACAAACCTCCTAAGGTTAACAGACATGTCCAATGTTATGTGGTTTTCCTCATGTACTTACGTCATGAGTTAGAGCGGTTTGAAAACTGAAACTCACAGCGGTCCCGGGCATATTTGAAATGTGTTTGGTGTGTTTAGAATGTGTGCAGTATGTTTTAAATGTATCTGAAATGTCAAGATCTTCTCAACGTTCAGTTCATTGCCAAGCCCTGAATCACTGTACAGAGTTGTAAAATTTGAAAGATTCTGTATTCTATGACATTTTGTGACCTTTCTTGTGCTATGTATGGTTTACATGTTTTTCTTTATCTCTCTGTGTAGCTTCTGTCATTAAAATTCAGGTAAACGTGCCTCAATAGTTTACTTTTCCTGCTGGTAGAAGTATAAGTTTGCATTAATAGAAGATGCACAGAAAAGCTGGTGAACGTGGACCAAATAAAATGTCGGTCTTGCAATGGTGGAGCATAGTTCGTGTCGACGGTTCATCATGATAATGGTTTTTATGACATTTATATCAAGTATTTTGCAAAAGGTTAGACTCTAGCTTGGCAGTCGAGCTAGGAGTTCAGCATGTATGAGGAGAAGGTCGATACAAAATTAAAATGAGTGCTTAGAAGTTAATTGTGGAGTAGCAACAGAATAAGCTGCATCAAAAATCCAAATCAAATCTCTCTGTTTCAGAAGAAACATTTGAGCAAGAAGTAAAAGATAGAACATCAGCATCTGTTCTTGACATTCCGTACATGTTTTTGTGTAGTTGCTTAAGAGCTACTTCCCTGCCTCAGAAATCTCACTGTTTTCAGGCACGTACTTGAAGGACTGGCATCGTGTGAGCCTGTTTCGTAGCTGGCTTCCTCCTCACCTCTCCACATAACTAAAGCCACAGCAAAGTTTATATACAAGAATAGTTGAATGGTACGGTCCGCAAGAATTTTGGCTATAAGTACACGTTCCTATATTAATATGGATAGAGGTAAATACAAAATAATGCTCTTATTTCTGGGGCGTTTTAGGAAATTTGATCAGTCAGCTGTGTTGAGTGCTCTTTGAATAGTTGCATTAGTTCACAATATCTGAGAGTCGTGAAGTTATTTATTATTCATTTTATTAGGAACAATCCGCTTTGTGGTAAGGGAAAATTAGCCATGTTTTAAGACTCCGCCTAATGAAATGTGGGATAATAGAAATGCCCATTGTAATTCAGTAAGCCTTTAGCTGGGTGCTAGAGATTGAGTTCTGCTTTTCCTGAGCTGTTCTTCACTTGATATTGGAGCCGGTTTCAGTGAGCAGTTGCTTTTTATGAGTAAGTCTGTGATTTGAGCACAAGGCTGAGGCCCAGACCTGACCACAAGGATTCCAAATTTCAGTGGAGGCCACGTGCCAGAAAGCATTCGGTGTCCAGTCCTATGGCCACAAATGCCTCATCTTTGCATTTCCTCAGCAACACAAAAATGTGCAGTAGGTATCAAATTATGATGTAGACACCACATTCTGTACTATATAATTTCTTTGTCTTTTCCTCCCTTATTCAAAAAATGTAGAGAGAGAGAACTGATATTACATATGCCTAATTCCCTTTCACACATCTTACATGTTTTAAGTAAGGATAATGTTTAAATCCAGACTGCAATTAACTCAGTGGTAATGGGTGGGACATAAAACGCAAGCCATAATTTAGAGGCACGTGCTGTAGGAGCTTGTACGATGAATTCAGCAGTGGTGGCGGTCAGTCCTCCTCTTGGAGATTAGGGAGTGCTCAGCGAACACAAATTGCTGAGCATCTTTTCCCCATTTTCCATGCACGTGGGTCTTGCAGACCTGTCGGTCTCACGCCTGAGACATTTTGCATGGGGAGGTGTTCGGGGTGGTACTTAGCTGGCAGATCTGAGAGCCTTTGCATTGCCCTCGATTGACAGGCTGGCCCCATGAAAAAAGTCTTCAAGTCCAACCCTTTTCTCTTAAAATGTGAAAAATACTCCTGTTTTCAAGAACAGGAATGGAAATTATTTCACCTTTCATACTGGCAGGACGATTGTGAATAATGTGGAACGTTCCGTTTTTTCCACATCGGCGACACTGCTTTATCTCAGGATGCTTTTGTACCCTTTCCAAAGTAAACAGCTCTTAATACTTGCACAAGGTCTATTTGACAAGCAGGCTTTTGTGATCATCCACTGTTTCTTAGGTAAGCAGCTGCCCTGCTTATGTATTTACAGCACTGTTTACATTTGTATAAACTAAGGAAAAAATTCCCATTTAAAACATAGGTCTTAGCTCAAAACCAGAAGCCCCATAGAAAACCCAGGCTGTTATATAAAATTTTTTTCAATTCTGTGTCAGGTGAGTCCCAAGATAAAAAAAAAGAAGAAAAGGTTAGGAGAATGCTGTAATCCTTTACAGCAGGATGTTGTAAAGACCACAGCTGTACATGGGTTCAGGGAGGGCACAGAGCATCTTCTGCTGACCCCTGGTTTCTAGAATTACTGATTGCCAGAAGCCAGGAGGGAATCACTGCTAAAAGACCATGCCCTTATCTGTGCAAGATGAGTATCCCCAGCTGATTGCTCTTAGAGACAGGATTCTGGGCTTGATGACCTTTAATTTGATCCTAATTAAGCTTCTGGAAGTGGGTTTTGGTTGTTTTGGGTTGGTTTTTTTTTCTGATAGTCAAGGTATTTTGGAAAACAGTGGTGGCTTAAGGAGGCCTTTTCGCTTCAGTGCTCTTGGATTTTCCATGGAATTTATATTGCTTTAAAACACAGTTTTTTTTAAAAAGGAGATTCCAGTACCCAGAAATAGTAAGCACTGAAGAGTTGTTTCTTTATTTCTTGTTGGGAAGAGGGTCAGGGTAAAATGAAGCCGTGGGTAGAAATGTGTAACAGGCCTTTGAAGTTAAGACAGGGACATAATGAAATTTGCCTGGTGAAAAGGAGCAAATAGGCTGAGTGTGTGGAATGCGCCACTTGGAAAAAGTTGTGTGCAGTTTTAGAAGATTAATAATAATTAACATATGTGATTTTAACTACTGTTATAAAAATAAGTTTGATCCTTTTAAAAATAAACTCTGCATGATCAGGCTAGGATAAGCATCAAGCGGGTTGAAAATGTCTTGCTGTGGTCTGGACTTCGATGGGAAAGGTTGAGAACTGCTCTTTAGTCTGTGTGTCTGCCTCACCTCTGGCTGGGAGCTGAACGAGAGCTCAGAAAAGTCATATGCTTTAGTGTTAGAAGATTTCGTATAGGAGAATTTTACATCGGTGTCCTGCCTGGTGTGTTGCGACTGCTTATCCCACCTCTACAGAGACGTGCAATAACATCACAGTGATGTTTTGGAGAAACAGCGAGCTCGAAAGATCACAGATTCTGTGTGTGATAGAAACTAAAGACGTCTGTAGGAAACTTCCCATGTCAGAGAAATACAAGTGTGTATACAGCTAGAGATCCCATCCAAAAAAATGATGTTTATATTTCAGGAATCTTAAATCAGCGACGTGCTTTGCCAGGGAAGTGCTGGAATCAAGGAACTGTTAAGCCAGTGTGGAAACCTCCTGTTGCGAATTAAGATTTTGAAAATGTGAAGTATCCCCACGTGATTTTTCATGTGGAGATGATTCCATATTGCAAGAATTGTAGGAGAAGCAAGAACTTCCCTGGAGCTGTGGATCTTCGCTTTCCAGGGCTATGAAATCCAAATTGTTTTAACAAAAAATATAACTTTCAGGAACGTGAAGCACGTATTGTGTTGTTTCACGTGGGAGTAGGTATTTTCCCAAAACACAGGCCTGAGACTGATCTAAATTTGGGTAGTGGGAGTGGGAAGACACTAACCATAGTGCTTTAGAAGTCAGACCTAAAATTTCTAATTTAGAACCAAAATATAAAATTTATATAATTTGTAATCAAACGTGCAATGCCTACACATGTCTGGCTGCATCACTGTAGTGATTACTATTAATAAGCAGAAATCTTATGGATTTAGTCCACATTGAATTAGGCAGTCAGTGGATTAATAAGTCAGATGCGAAGAAGCTTACACTAGCTCAAGCCATTTTTTTTTTTATCGTCAATATGTGTCAACGTTTACTCTTAATTCAGAATGGTGCAAGTGATGGGAGCTGTGTGTATTCTGGAGACCAATTACTCAGTTTAGAAAAACAAAGAAGGTACATCCCAGGTAGTAAACAAATGCAGTTTTGCTCTTAAGAGACAAGAGGTACCTTTTTTAAAGATGAGGAGTTTTTTTGTTTTCTTTCTCATTATAAAAAAACCCACCCTTGACTTGTAGGTAAGGACTCTTCCTCTTTGCATGAGCTCCTTTGGGAGCTCTAAAATTCTTCAGGAGTCATGGCTGAGTAGGTACAGAGACCCCCAAGACCTTTCCACTATGGCTGCTTTAATTAACTTTCTAATTGGGCGATGGTGTGGAGTGTCAGGAGCTTTTAAGATCTGTATTTGTGCTCGGAACACCACAGAACCTGAGTGTAGCCCTACTGCTCAAGATGCTGCGCTAGATGTCTTCAAATTACATTGTTAATATTAATATTCATAGCTTTCTTGCACTAATGAGAAACATTTTGTGTAGCTCTCATAACTGTTTCAGTTTTTGCTTTATTTTTATTTTTCAAATGTCTTGATCTAAGCAGCTTCCAGCTCCTTTTTTTTTTTTTTCTTGTGGTTTTGGAACATTAATTATGCCCTGAAGGTACATGAACATCTTGCACCGAGAGCAGGTTAAAAGTGTAGTTGGTGTTTCTAAGATCTTCTCTGAATTTTGACAAAGGTTCCAAAATGAAGTAGTATCTTTTATAAAAATAGTATCTGCTTCATTTGTCAGTGACAGAATGTAAGCCTCTTGGCAAAACAATTTTTAATATAAATACTAGGTCTGACCAAAAAAATAAAAACAGAATCTTCTGAAAACTCCTTGAAATGTCAAACTTGTCAGTGTAAAAAAGTTAGAAACAGATCATTATGAGGAAATAATGTCTGCAATTTTTTTTACAATTTCTTAATTCTTCTGTACAATTTTTTTCTTAAAATTATGTCAAAATAGGTACATTTTTAAAATTCTGAAATAACTTTTTTTGAAAAAGAAAACGTTTGGTTAACCAGGATGCGACATAAAAATGTGAGGAAAATGTGTTATCTGAAAAATTAGCAAAGTACTGATAATATTACAGCTAATGATACATTTCAATTAAAAACAAAATGAGGACAATTTTTGAAGATACTACTGTAAAAATGGTCTTACCTTTTTCAGTCAGGTCTAATAATGTATAGGACAAGTCACCAAGAGCATGAAGGAGACTGTTTCTTATTTGTTTGTGTTTTTAGGAGGACTTACTCATGAGGCTGAAACTTCAGATTTCAGAGAAGAGAGGACGGTCTGGAGCACAGGACCGGCACGGATATCCATGTAAGTCAAGTCTGAAATGAGGACTGTGCTCCATATCCAACATACAGCTAATTCTCCCTCTCCAGGGTGTATGTCTGTGAGCAGGGTTGGCAGCTTTGGTAATGAGGGAGACGGAGGATTCTGTCCTAGGAGATGCTGTTGGTGTTGCAACAAAAAGAGAAGGAAGCAAGTGGAGGGTCCAGAGGGGCGGTTGACATCCTCCAGGAGGTGAGGAGCCTCCTATGTAGAGCAAAGCTGGTCCCATGTGGGAGCTGTGATGCGTTTGTGTTCTCGGAGAGCTGTATTTGTATCTGGCTTAAATGGTTTCAGGGACACCCACAAGGTGACGAACTCCAATATTTAAGGTTGCTTTTTCTCAATTGTTTTTCATAATTTTAGTAGTTAATGTCCTACGCAGTATGTTTCCAAACCTGGTGTATACACAAAGGCGTAGAGACGCTCGCAGGGCCCGCAGTAGGGTAGGATAACTGACAGCTCTCGACAGCCCGGCCAGACGCGTGTCAAAAACAGAGCTGAGGTCTATGCGCTAAACATGCCAGTCACCCAGGTCCACCGTTTGGCTCTTTCTGACCAAGCCTTCCTCCAGGGAAAGAGTTGGGAGAGGAACAGGAATCCTTTTCATGTCATATCCCTATTTTTTTCCAAAAAATGTGTTCCAATGGCTGACGCCAGAATTAATCAGAATTGCTCCAGTTTTATACCTCTGTGAAAATTCCCATTGACATTGCAATTGGGAACAAAATTTTGAAAATAGTGTGCTGGTTTTGGCTGGAATAGAGTTGATTTCCTTCATAGTAGCTGGTGTGGGGCTGTGTGCTGAAAACAGTGTTGTTAGCATAGAGATGTTGTCGTTCCTGCTGAGCAGTGCTTACACAGAGCCAAGGCCTTCTCTGCTCCTCACCCCACCCCACCAGCAAGTGGGCTGGGGGTGCAAGAGGAGTTGGGAGGGGTCACAGCTGACCCCGATGACCAAAGCCATATTCCATACCATATGACGTCATGCTCAGCAGATAAAGCTGGGGGAGGAAGAGGAGGGGACGACACGTTCAGAGTGATGCTGTTTGTCTTCCCAAGTCACCGTTCTGTGTGACGGAGCCCTGCTGTCCTGGGGATGGCTGAACCCCTGCCTGCCATGGGGAGTGGGGAAGGAATTCCTTGTTTGGCTTTGCTTGTGCTTGTGCTTTACCTATTAAAGTGTCTTTATCTCAACCCACGAATTCTCTCTTTCACCCTTCCGATTCCCTCCCCATCCCGCCCTGGGGGTGGGCGAGTGAGCGGCTGCGCGGGGCTTGGCTGCCGGCTGGGGTTAAACCACATCTGAATAGCAGTTCCCCAGGTATTGCTGCTTTTCTCCCTCCTCCTTCCCTGCAGCTCGTGTTTTTCACCATGTAGCTGAACTAGGAGGCTGAACGCTTTGCAGTTTATTTAGGAACAAGGCTTCCTCCCAAATGGCGAAGCAGAGAATCCTGCTAAATATCAGGAGAAGATCTGACTAGCAGCTAGTACCGAGCATTACATGATTAGTAACAAATCCCTTTCTGCAACGCTTTGCTGCTGCAGGCTATTTTAGGAAGATTGTTTTCAATATAATGGCTTACACTGTGTGTTTGTGCATTGCTTTATAACAATGAGGACATTATGAGATTGCTCCCATACCTACTCTTCGTGTTCTGCTAATTACTTTTCCATTAGACAGCGTTTGTAAAGACTACAACAAGATTTTTCCATACCCCGGTTAAAAATAACTGCTCTTTGCAAAAGGACCTCGTGCCATAAAGTCAGGAAGACCTCACCTGTGGTACTTCAGGCCAATGCAAAACCTTCCTATGCTTTGAGAGCTGTGACTGCACCCAGCATCCTGCATATCCAAAAATTTGCTGTGAGGACCTTCGTGACATTTGCTACTTAAACAGATGGATATTGGGAATGGGAGGTGCTTTTCCTACTCGGTCTGTTGTTTGATCATCAGAACTGTAGCTAAGAGACCTTGTAGGAAGAGCAGGCTGGCTGTGTCTCCTTGAGACATGTTTATGTAAGTCACTGGTTGCTCTGCGCTGTGTTTCTGGCTGTCCGCAGTCAGAGTGGATGTGTGCTCCTACACCCCCAAGCAAATCAAGCTCCAAAGCCTGTCCCTTTAGCCCAGTCTCTGAAGATGGGCATATTTGGTTCTGAATGCAGATGTGGGGATTGTTCTGCAATAGCTTTGTGCCTTCCAATACTTTTTTTCATTCGTCACTGGGGAAATTGACTTTTTCCCTCCCCAATGTAAAGAGAAATTCAGTAACGTTTGTAAAGAAAACTGGGCCGACTGGCAAAAAATCATGAAAAAATCCTTATAGAAATAGTTGGTTTAGAGATTATTGGAGCTTGGTGAACTAGCCTCTAGTGACTGATTTGAGTCACTGAATAACAAGATAGAAAATAATTCTATAGCTATTCTAAAGGCAAGGGTTAGTGTACTGACCTGGTGTTAGGAATTATTTAAGGAGGCATGCAGAGCTCTTTCAAGTTGGTGAAATTTGTTTAAGTTGTACATTTGCCCTTCCCTTAGTATGAGCCTCAGTAGTCACGTAAAGGTACAGTATTGGCCTCTGCTGTGTGAAGTTAGCGCATATGCAGTTATCAGGAATTTACTGAAGGCAAACATCTTGAAATAGGATGGCACTATTCAGGCCAATGGCAAAAGTAAGAGTAAAACTGGAGGTGGTCATGGCAAGGTCATAGGTTTGGGGTTTCTTTATATAGTCAAATGCTGTGATTCATACTTTCACCTTTTCCCAAACATTTGGAGATCATTCATTCTTGTCTAACAGAGCCCAACAGCTAAATGACCTGTGCAGGCATCAGTATTAAAGCTAGCAGTAGTTTGGGCATGTGTCTGAACTCCATTTTTCTCCTTTTTGCACTCACCTGCCTTCCTTCCCTTCCCCATATAGCCTGCTTATTACACGCTTTTTCACACTGCCCATGTCAGTTCTCTCCCTGTTGCTCTTCTTTTTTTTCTTCTTTCATTTCTCCACTCATTCCCTTGTCTTCTCCTTATTTTCCCATCTCACACTGCCTACCAGTGCGACTGCCGTTCTGTATCTTTCCAACCCACGGCATCTGGTTTTACTTGGCTGTCCTTGGCAGGCCTTTTCAATTGCTCAAGGGGTTGGCTTCTCGCTGGAATATACACCCTTCTGAGGCCTGGCTGGTAAATGTTCATGCTCAAACTGTGTCTGCACGCTGTTGGTGGCATTTTGCAGAAGTTCTTGTTGTCGGCGTCAAGTCTGTCATCAGGACAAAGACTGTTCTCAAACACTGAGGTTTCTGCACGGGAGGGCAACATCAAAGTGACCTGGAAAAACGTAGAGCAGAGGAGGCTGCAAGATATGGTCTACATACCTTTAAAAGTTGTGAAGCTATGGAGAAAACTTTAAAATAGTGGAGAGGGTTGGAGGAAACTCATAAGAGTGCTCCAGGAGTGTTGGGGAAGTTGCTTCTCTTTGGCTGGAAAAAGTGTCCCACATGGGGCAGGACAAGGAGGGAGGGGTCTATAATCCTACTTAAAGTAACTGTGAATAATAAATATATCTCCAGTGATGAGATCTGAGGAGAGAACTGCAACTCTAGTGTGCGTAAATTGCTTAAATGCCACTCAGTTCTGCACAACCGAGTGGAAGCTGCTGTCGCTAAAAGAGCGCATGCAGTCTTGAAAATTCACAAAAGCTGAATTAAGTTAATGGTAGGCCAAGAGAGAAGAAGGTAGGAGCCTGGCAGATTTCTTGAAATGTGTGGATACAGTAATGCCTCTCGTCTGCTGCTGGAAGCTAGCAGCTTGGTGGGAGCAGCAGTGACGGGGACTGATCATAGAAGGAACACACAAGTTGGCCTTGCACTTTCTTAACAAGAAATACTGTTGCAGTGTATTTCTGCTTTAGCATTGATTTATCTGGCGGATAAATTACCTTAGTTCATTATTATTTGTTGTTGATTTTTTTCATATGGCTCTACCACTTGCCTGCTATTTTCCCATAACATTTTCCCAGCATGCCTTCAGAAACATCAGGAAAACTCACAAATGCTCCAGAAAAGTGCCAACTAAATATTCTACAACGTGCTTGCAGATCTTGTGCAATGTTTCCCCTGGTCTCTCCCAGCTGTTTTTTAGCATTGATCTAATATTTCCCCCATGAGCAGTTAGCATTTTTGTGACATTAAACATAGTGGGGAGCTTGTATTTCCACATACAAACACAGACTGCTCTGATTTTTCAGAAGAAAAGAAGTGTTCAGTGTTCCTCTTCACCAACAGTTGCTGCTCCAGAGTGCTTCATAAGGATTTGGTTTCTTATGGTCTTTTGGGGTTGCCTGTGGCTTTTCCAAAGGAAATAAGGTTCTCTTAGTCTTACAATTCAGACTACTTAAAATACATAGCATATGACACTTTGGCTTTCTGCTGGCCTCAACAGGCTTTGGATCAGGCTCTTAATATCCTACTAAACATTTAAACACATTTCCTGCAGTATTTTTCATTATACCTGTGTACTAAAAAAGAGATCTCTATGCCAGCTGCCTGCAGCATGAGGACTTCAGGTTATATGGATGTACAGCCATGCAAAGGTTGGTTTAATGCACTAATTGTTTCACTATGGGTCCAATCCTGAATTGTAGCATTGCAAACATTAAGCTCGTCACCTGCCTGTTTGAAACCTGTGACTTTGGGAAGCACAAGAATCATTATGCAGAATCAGGCCTCTAATTAGACTGATAAGATCTCGGTAACGCATAGCTGCTTTAGCAGGGCAGGCAAAACCCATGGTGCAATTTGCAAAGCTTGTCTTTCGAGGACAAACATTTCTGGAAAGTGCTGCAGGCTCTTCAGATCCATTTCTCTGTGATTGTAATTTGTAGAAATCAACTTACGCCATTTTTATAGAGCTAGTGGATGTCATAAAAATGTTCCAGGTAAATCTCAGTGTGATCTTAATGCAACATTGAAAGCAACTATTTCTTATCAGATATAATGAGCTTCTCCTGCTAGAATACTTCTATTTCACTCAAAAATGTTGCTTAGGTTTGGACTGTGCAGATGTCAAACTAGATAAAGACAGAGCGTTCAGCACTCTGGTGTCTGCTGAATGGCCACTTTTCAGAAAACATTTCAACTATGAGAGTTAAAGTCATCATGATTAGTTCATGTACTCAATGTATTGCCTGTTAGGAACATTTCATGCCACCAGTAAATTCTACGTTATACTTACATTATTAAGCTCAGTGTAGGATTTCATATCAGTATGACATCACACCGTGCAGTAGAAGTTGCTCTCTGCATACCCAATTGAAATTCATCCATGATTTCCAAAGGCCTGGATACATCAGTGCTCAATGTCAGACAACTGTGCTCAAGCAATCATCTACCACCAAAATTAGCAGGTTTCCCTTCGGATAACTTGTCAACTATTTTCTAGTTAATTTTCAACTATTCTGAGGTGGGGAGGAAGGGAAATCTGCTGCGTTGATGCTCATTGCAGGTTTTTGATGGAAATGCATATAAATACAGTAATATGTTCTTGCTCTTCCTATACAGAAGGCACATTTTAGGATTCCTGAGTGTTTTAAATGATGAAGAGATAAAAGAAGGAAATTTTATTGACTCTGACCAAGATTTAGCAGATAAAAACTCTTGCTATTCTTACCGGTGCTGGTGGAAAGCGGCTGCTGCTCTTGACTCTCTTTCACTGTGCTGCTTCTGCTGTAGCTTCTGACTGTACCAAGTTGCCAGGATTATGGGTATTCTGAGGAGTATTCTGTGAACTTCAGCTTACATCAGGGCTGAGCCATATAGGCATAAACACACCGACGTTATTGCTTATCCAAATATCTGGTAGCTCTTTCTGAGGAGAAACCCCTACTACATCTTTATCGGTCAAAACATCCAGAATATGGGACATTTTGTAAATCTAAATTCCGTTTGAGTAAGAATTTTGCCATACTTTGACATGTATTGTAGAAGTGCTTTCATGGCCATTTAGTGTGTTTTGTTTACCTGGGAACCCAATGATAAAGTCAAGCTCCTTGGCAGAGTTCAGTGTTGCCTCTGGGTTTGTCGTGTCACTGGTTGAGGCAGGGTGCTCGATTTGCTGTTTTGTTTAGCTCTGCTTCCAGCCACCAATATGTCCACTTTATCTGTCCTGAATATAAGACCCTCTACACTAGCAGAGTTACATGATTTGTGGGAACATTTCTCTTGCAAAAGGCAAAGAAACAGGTGCTTGATTCATTCATCAATATAGATATCTGCTTAGAAGGTGAGTCGGCTTCAACCTGTGCAGCGTACGTGGTATTGCGCTGTGGCATTGCACTTGTGCTTGCGTAAAAAACAAGGCAAATAAGTCAACCTTTTTTTCCTATAGCCTTGAAGTGCAAGATTCTTAAGTCATTTTTAGGATGAAAAAATACTTTATAGGAAAAGACACGAATGGCCCAGAAGACATCATCACCGGCGTTCCTTTTCTGCTACAGCAGGTCCTTCTACAACTGACAGGCCTATTCAGAATTGTAACAGAGGGATCTCTGAAATGTTAAGATACAACTATTACTTTCATATTTCATATGAAAATATTTTCTATTTTCTTCTAAGAAATTCTAAATAATGAAAAATATCAAAAATCATAATTATTATTATCAATTTTTAAAATAAGCAGCAGATGTTGGGTGCCAGCCCTCACAGATTTCAACTTCAGAGCCCAACTTTTAACTGGAAAGCAGTTAAAGTTATTGCTTGTAAGACAAGAATGTGTAAGAGAAAGGCAAAGGAAAACAGAGTTAATACATAGAGACTGAAAAATTACAAACTGTTGTAACTGTAATGCAATACTTAACCGAAATGAGAAGTCAGGGTGGAATCCCTGGCTGTAGGTAGTATCTGCAGACTCACACAAAATCTTTAGGAAGAAGAATTACTGTTGACTTTAAAAGTAACTAGTACCAATTTATGCTCTGTTTTTGCAGTACTTTTTTTTTATTTGCTTATTTGTTTTCAGTACTGATCAATTAGAGAGGACCCATATTAAGACAAGCTTCAAGGCTCAACTTCTGAGTTCCTTAAATCAATCTAGAGAGACCATTGCTCCAAATAAAACTAGCTGTATAAATATACCATTGTATAGATGTTTGAGAGATACAATTGGTCTGGAACAATATCCCGGACATTACTTCTAAGACTTATTGTCTGGGAATCTGAATAATATTTTGTAGAATCTCTATTATCAGTATCAGGCCGTGATCCGCTTTAATTGGCTGGCAACATGCACTGCAGCTTGTTATTCTTGCTATCTACTTAATCCTAGCAAGAATAAACTAGTCTCTGGAAACAGCAGTCTTACGAAAGAAAACATCAGACTTTTATATAAACCAGACTTAGGGTTCATAGAGAGGGTCGCCCTTGTCCTCGCTAGACTAAGTAGTTGTTGCATGAATAACCCGTGGCGGCATGTGGAGCACCTTTGTTGGCTTTGTTCTGCGATGAGCCGAAATAAGACGTCAAAGTTCATTTGTCTCCTGCTGTGCACCCACCGAGGAAAGAAGCACCTTTTTGTGCTGCTGACAATATTTGAATGTCCCTGGGCTTTAAGAAGCAGAGTATGTTCTGCAGCAGTCGCTCCGTATTTCTTGTTCAAGGTTGATTTAGTCCAGTTCAGCTTGCTGTTTGCATGTTTTGACTTTTTAATTTATTCATTGTGAACATACAGCTGAGAAAAAGACCCGGGTTGCAGATGACGCTGGGATGCCTAACTGAGAAGACAAACTGTTCTGCATTGCCACAGGGCAATGGCAACTATGCGAGTTCACAGTTAGTGTTCACATTTCACAGAAAGGAGTTTACATTTAGATCCTTCCGTAGGGAGCTGTTTGGCATCCCTGTGTAAACAGCAAGGCCTTCCAGAATAGGCTTCCATCCCAACCTCAGCAGGCGTCGTACAAAACCTGCAGAAGTCCCAACCATCCGTGCAAAGGACCCGCGTCCCCGTGTAGCTCTGCTCCCCTGCCTACAGCAGCACAGCTTCACGAGTGGCGGCACTCACGACGGCGTCGTCCCTGGAGACGTTCAAAAAACTCATATGCGTTCAAAAAACGCATAGATGTGGTGCTCCAGGACATGGTCTAGTAGGCATGGTGGTGTTAGGTTGATGGTTGGACTTGATGATCTCAGAGGTTGGAATCACTTTCCAACCTTAGTGATTCTATGATTGGTGCTGCTGCCGCGACACCTGCAAGATTTCTGTGCCAGAATCTCTCCAAGAGCAGCAGAGGAGTCCCTGCTACCCCCAGGCAGGCTCCCATTGGAAATACCTCCAGGGAGGTGGAGAGCAGGCTGCAGAACACTGCAGGTCCTGCTGTGTTGTTAGCAGCAGGCGGTGGGACCAGGGCTAGGCGTACTGCAGCACAGCCCCGTGTTCTACCAGCGCTTGGGAAGGGGGCTCTGCAGTGCTGCTTGCCCTCGCAGGTAGCAGGTGGTCGTATCTTCTCACTGCGTGTTCACCATGAATGCACTGGAAACCAGATGATGACTGGTGATGGGTCAGAGTTCCTGTAACTAGTCAAGCAATTTAGTTACTTAATAATTAACTGGCTAGACTTGCCCTAAGGAAAAAACCTGTATGAGTAATTTTTTTTTAATGGAAAAAAATACAGTTGCCAGGAAACAATACCATTAGTTTGATGGGGGTTGCCCTTAGCTGATGTATTGTAGGTGGACTGAAAAGCGGGAGGCAGATAGTAGATTTAAAAAAAAAAAGTAAGCTAGAGCAGGTCACAGTGCACAAATGATGTTATTTCAGAATCGGAGCACAAGTCTGCAAGTGGTTAGTCCTGTGTAGCGCTTGCCACCAAAGACTGGAGAAATGATTCTACTCGTGTGAAATCCTAGGGCTTTCCGTAAAATGCCCAAGCAGGGCAGGACCTCACACGTTACATGTCGTTCTTAGTACCAGTCAAATAAGAATTTTGTGTGACAAACTCGGAGTATTTTGATTTGGACTCGGAAACCGTTTTGTTGACAGAACTGGATGGCAAGCCACAATGGGCATCTCTGAAGTAATTCAGTAGAAACTTCTCATTAAGACTTCTCCGAGAAATGCTTTTCAGCTGGAGCTGCTTGCGCCCCAGCTGTGCTTAGGTGTTTGTAATGTGCCTCAGGTCCTTCTTCCGCCAAAGGAAGTGAACGCGTTGTCATTTATCAAAGGTAACCGTCCACCTAATTGCTCCTTCAGAGTGTACTGACGGAGATATCCTGCGAATTGCCAGACCCTTCCAAACCGCATGTATTCTGGTTATCTTGTCCAGCGGTCACACACGAGCTGTGTGTAAATACACGGTGTTCCTGCCTGCACGGCTCGTGGTGTGGGAGGGAGTTATTTATAATTGGGGTGAATGTTGTATCATTGTCCAAATAACCGGTTTGTTTGGAGCGGTGAAATCTTTTAAGGCAAAGTAGTTTTCCATCTATTATTAGACCAACTGATTTAGTTAGAAAACACCAAGTTTTCTGGTGCACAAGCCACTTTTTAAAAGGATTTTTGTGGGATTCTTCAGGGGTTCTTCAATGACGTGAAGAATGAATCATGTGTCCCAAATCTGTATATTTTTTCACTGTATCATTTAGTTGACTAAATGTTATTACATCCTACAGAACTTGCTTCCCTTCGTTCTTGGAAACATTGCAACTTGAACTCGTAAACCTTCACTTGGAAATTACAAAACCTCACATTACGTGTCTTATTCGTCGCAGAATTTTAAAGGAATCCCTGGAGTCCTACTTGCCATGTTTCCATAATATTTAAATCTGGTTTGTTGTCAAATTCTCCAGAGCTTAATTGAAAAAATTTTAAATTTTAAACTGGGCAGAGGGAAGATCCAGGGATTTACTTTTAAATATGTCGTGGAAGTTGCTTTATTTCCTCATAAGAAGAAAATTGTGGCTGGATGTGAGCCTGATGTTTCAAACAAAAATGCCTTCAGCTGAGTCTGGTAACAAGCTTCTGAGCTGGTGTTTAGTGGCCACGATGACTAGAGATAGCATAAAAGATCGATTTGGTTTGCCAGTTGTTTTTCTGAATTGCCTGACGCTTAAAAATCTGTCTTGGAATAACTTTTTTTTTTTTTTTTTTTAAAATTCTTTGAGGTCTTTTTCAGTTATTTGCAACTTTTTTGGACTCAGTTGTTCAGAAGGTGTCTGGGGTAACACAGGTTCATGCTTATAGGTTAAACCCTAACGTGAACCTGACTTACTTGAAGAAATGCTTTATTTCCAGGAGACATCCCTCTCCTCCATTTGAAAATGTTATTTGAACCAAAATCAAGTTGACACAGTTTCATTTGGAGGAGAAAAAGAAAAGAATGTTTCAGTAAAGTAATTTTCCAAAGAAAGTATTTAGCTATTTTGAAACATAACTTGAGGACAAGATTGCTTGTTCTGATGAAAAATTCTTTTGACAGTTCAGAAAATTCAGGATTTTTTTTTTTTAAAACCGAAACATAGTATATTATCTGAACCCAAAACACATTTGCTTCCCCCTCCCGCCCCCTCCCCTCTGAAAACACTGGTGTCTTGTTATTTAACTCTATTTGTAAGTAGAAAAAGACCAGAAACTGTCAAACAGCCCAGAAATGGAGAGGTCTGTGTTTCGACCATCTCAGGGCTCCCCGGAGGAATTCTGTTCCTTGTCTCTGGCGAAGTCTCTGGCTACTTCACTGCGATCATGACACTAGACAGCAGGGGCACAGGAGGGAATGGACACGGTCTGGTTTCCCCTCAGGGTGTCCAAGGAAACAGTTTATACCCCGGGCTGTGGCAGGAGGGGAAGAGCCACAAGGGTCAGATTCACTTGCGAAGCATCGGTCACGATGAGCTCTGCGTGGGGCTGTGGTCTGGGTATTTAGAAACGAGTAATTGTATTATTTCCTTCAGTCTCACGGTCTGCCTTTAGATGAAGTTGTAGCAGTTCCCGCTGAGGGAACACACACACGTGTCGTGCTTTTAAAACACGTTGCGTGCTAGGAACGCTAACGCCAGGACCGCTGGTGATGGGGCGCAGATCCACCCCGCTGTGCGGTTTGTCTTGAAAGGGGTCAGTGCAGTGGGCGAGTAAAAATCAATTTTCTGTTGACTGAAACCTGGGTAAATTAAAGTGGACCGAGTCGTTATGCTCAGAAATTTTCCCTTTCAAAAATCCATGCAACAGGTAAGTGCGGAGATAGATCGTACCGCTGCAAAGGACATCAAACGACGTGTGGAAGGTTATTACATTTTACATTGTCCGTGTGACACTTTTCTGCATTAGAATATTCTTGTGGGGGTTTTTTTGTCTTTTTTAATCCATGACAAATATGTATGCCATGCTGTTGTGACCACTCAAGTCACAGCAAGCTGTCACCCATTTCCCAAGCTACTAATGCAAGAGGAAAGCTAGAGTTACAGGGATATTTAAGGGCATTCCTTTTAAAAATAGTAAGACACCAAATGGAATTGATCTGCAGAAGTAGCTTACTAAATTCTTAGGGAACTTTTCTTACATCAGAAAATCAAATGTATGTGGGCAGAGATGTGTGCTAAACTGTATAGTCAGGATAGTTTGCATCCTGATATTTAATATACCAGGGAACTGATTATTGTATGCTCTGCTAATTTATTAGTCTACGATTAATACTACAAGTCTAACTGGGATCTGAAAAATGTACCAGTAATTCCAAAAAGGTTCCAATTTTATCCTTCTTTGTTGCTTGGTAGCAATAGTTTTAGCCCAAATAAAACCTGAAAATTAAAAACAAAAATAAAAATGTATTTTAAATCAGAAAATAAAGAAGTTCAGGCTAGAAATAATCCAAACCTCCTTGCATAATTTCATCAGTTTTCCCAAAATGCTGCAGGGGAAAAACTCTGTCCCTGGCTTATTCCAGTGGAAAATGTTTGCGGCGTTTGCATGGGGTGTAAATTACAGCGAGAGAAAATCGTAGGAAAGCTGACAGCAGCTTGGTCTGTTTTAGAGAAAACGAAGTGAAAGTCGGTGGGAGCCTGGCTGCCCTGGAATGCCTGCCCCAGTTGTGAACTGTGAAATCCAGATGGCTTTCCTCCCTGAACGGGGAGCGCTGCCGCAGCCCCGCCAGCCCTTATACCTGCGCCCGCGCCAGACCCCGGGCTGGAGCGCTGCGACCCCGAGGGTCTCGGCAGTGTCCAGGAGCAGCGGCGATGCCCCCGTGGGGAGGGGACGAGCGCAAGGCTGCGCTACATCATGTGCCCCAGACACCGTGTTTTAAATGTAAAAGTAGCGGCGCTGAAATATTCCAGATATTTAAGAGCCGCAGATGTCCCGTGCTCTACAGACGGCTATTTCTGCTCAGAGGCAACACAAACTCTCCCGTGCTGCCAGTGTGATTAAGCTTACTTGGACATAGCATCTGAAAGGAGATGATTCTGACGTCTCCGGTGTCAGTAGCTGGATTATAATCACACCATTTACTTTGGGCCATGCTAAGGCAGCGTTGCTCCAAGCGCAGAATCTCCTCGTTAGAATCTGTGATTTCAGAGGATGGATGGGCAGGTCTGGCCGTGCTTCCCACGGCTGGTCCCAGCTGCCAGTGCTGGTGACATGACCAGACTGTGCTGCACGTACAGATCTCTTGATCCATGGTGGCAAACTGCACTTTTAATTGGGATGTAAATACATCACTGTTTTCAGACCCGTGTTAGATCCCAGTGTATGTCCTCTTTAGTGGTGGGGACTGGGAGAGAAGGAAGTAGCTTCCTAATTTTGGAGCCCTCTAGAATGTTAATGGTGCTCATATCATAACTGAAGAATAAATAACACACTCGGAGGAGTCACTGCCTGCTGGCACGGACCGCAGTCCTGCAAGGTCACAACTGATGCTGGAGATTTTCCAGTATTTTTTCTGAGGTGTTGATGTTAATCAGCTTTCAAGGGCAGGGTGGCATGTTTAATGGTAAGGGAAATGTCTAATACCGGAGCTTTTGCACGCCTTACTTCCAGCCCATCCATCAAGATTAACTAGAATTTATTATGTTCAGCTTCCCTTCAGGAGGTGTCATTAGAGGCATATAACCATTTGTAAGATTTATTCCTTCACCTCAGGGATCCTGGAAAGGTGTGCAAGCTCAAAGAATGTGCACATAGGTTGAGTTGGGATGGGATGAAGACTTCAGCTTATCAGAAATGTTGCTTAATAAGGAATAAATATCAGCCCAGGGTACCATTCTACTTGACATCAGTCTCTCTTTAAGGCAGATGGTCCTGACGTAGCTGTGTTTATACAACTGCTTTTAAAGCAAATTTGGTTGCCACCAGGATGCTCAGAATAGCCCCAGTGCTGCCAGCAGCACCTCTTTAACTTCTCTGTGATGAATCTCTTCCCAGAACTTGATCCGCCGTCTCCCTGACCTGACTAGCTCACACCCCAGGAGCGGGTGCAAAATCCCAGAAACATCCCTGGTTCATTTCGGTAGTGAACATATACCAGAACTGATGCTTCTGTAAATGTTAGGCTTATGATATACAGCGTGCTACAGAGACGATTTGCACACGCTCGATAAATCCATCAGTATCCGTTTACCCCCGCATACATCACAGCCTGGCAGTCCCAGAGGCACCGCGCTCCTTACAGGTGCGTGGTGGAGTTGATCCATATGTGGTCAGACAGGGCTGCTTGACATCTGGAAGTGCCAGACAAATTTACAAAATCCTCCGTTTTTTTCCCCAGCGACGTTTGTGGGTGGGAAGGTGAGCTCTTGCCTCATTCATTCCTACGTACCTACACTTGTAAGTAAGTCTGAGGAGGCAAATGCGTTAGAATAAGACAGATTTTAGCTCTAATTTCTGAAGTATTTCAGAAAGGGAAATCCCTTTGAAGGGAATTAAAAAAATTGGAGTATTAATAGCTGCTTCCTTTGCTTCCAAAACTTTATAGAGGACTGAATTTACTATAAGATGCTTGAGTAATGTAACGACTTCTCAGCTCTGTTAAAGAACTCTGCAAATAAAATGTGGGGAGTGCTTAATGTCTGTAGGATTGATTGGAACATTCTCCTGCAACATTCATGTTCTTGAAATCAAATCATGGCATTGGGAAAATTCAGTCAGGCCCTTAGTGATGCTATTGATATTCTCAAGTTTGAAAATCCACGTACCTGAGTAAAATTTTGGAAAACTTAAACAGTGTCTGCATCAAGACCTCAGGGAGGTCGCCTGGAGCCCATGTGTGAATTATTAAGTACTACATGTCATGGAACCCAATATTGTTGGAACATAAAGCGGCAGCTAAATGGAAACTTTGGCTATTACCATATTCATGTTTCATGCTAAAATATTTTCAAGATCAAAGTTCTGTTATTAAAACAATGGGCAGAAAAATAACAAAATTACTTTTTGTAAAACAAACAGATTCTTTGTATCTGAGAGGCTTTTTGCAGTTTTTTTTTTAAATGGTAATACATTACAGATTTTTTTGCTGTGCTACTTTGATTCATTCATTAAAATATTTTTAATTTTGGCATGTTGCAAAGGTCTAAATAAAAGCATTTTAGTTACATAAATACAGACTCTGTGGACTCAACAGTAATATAGTATGTTTGGAAAACTGTCGTTTATTCTGAAAATATACAAAGAGCAAACCACAGAGAGAATTTTCTGTGCATTGTAAACATTCTCACAGTATGGGTATAAATATCCCTTCTTTGATTCATTGCATGCCAGGTCTTCAAGTTAAAAAGATAGAAAAAGAAGCTAAAGAAAAGGGATTATAAATTTACCAAGATGCTTAAAGGCAGTGAAAGCCAAACAAGAAATGAGCTTACAGTGTTTTAAGACATTGTATACAGACAGGACTGTAAAATTATAATAACAATACCAGATAATATAATCTCATATTTACATCACTTTCATCTCCAAGATCCCCTCAAGCTGTGGCGTATTTAAGGAGTTGTTGTGGAGGGCGTGTGCAGGGATCGGTGTCTGGTGGGTCCTGGGCAGAGCGGCGCAACCGCTCGACCTCAGCGGGAGCTTTAAGAACAGTTTCACAGGGTCGGTGACGAACCTTCCCCGATACGGCGCACGCCGTGTGTGCGGTTGCAGTACGAAATGTCTCAAAACCCGGTAACTTCTCCTTATTTCCATAGCAAACATTTCCCCCTCCTTCCTTTCGACCTCTTTGCCGTGCCAATTTCTTTCCTTGCTTTATGGACCACCTTGTCCAATATCCTTCCTCTAGCAGCGCAAAGCATCACTTGTTTCACAGGAAAGGAAACCCACCGGTCGGTAATGATACCGCGTCTTTCCGAGGCAGAAAATTTTCCTAACTGTGGTCGTGCAGCCGTACCAGGAGCATTGATAAATTTATACCATGAATACAATAAGCCTATAGGATGTAGCAGCAGATGGCCTCATTGTCTAGACCCATACCCAGCGGTTGATTTGCAATGCCATTAATATCTCTAATTCTGCTATATCTCGCAGCAAAGAGCTTGGTGTTTGGTGTCCAGAAGTACCTAATTTTGTTGGTCAAGGGTTAACGAGTGTATGCAGATGCCTTCTCCTATGAACCTAAACCTTTTCCAAGAAGAGGGCGGAGATTCAGGCAGTTGTCCCTTTTTGCCCGCCACGCCACCTACGAGAAGTAGGGTTGGATGTGACCAGCCTTTTTGCCTCCCCACCCCGGGGAAGGAGATGGAGGAAGGTCCCTGGGCCGTGGGGAGGGGGGGGCTGCCAAGCGGGGGAGCTGAATCGTGCTTCATTTTGCATGTAAATGTGTGTTCATTTTGGTGGGTCTAAAGTAAAATTAGTAAATTTAGACTTCAGAAACTAATTATTTTGGTGCCCCCCTCCCGCCTTTTAAAAACATTTACGTTGTCTTTTAAACATGCATTTTAAAATGCACCTTTTTTCTGCCCAGTAGAGCGAATCCTGGAGCCTTTCTCATGCCAAAGTCCTCGTAGGAGCCTTGTTTGCTCTTTTCCTGGCAGAGCTCCCAGTGCCTTGATAGCAGCTTTATCTGAGTAAAGCCCTGCGTATTTGCATGACACTGAAGAGCTAAAATTATCTCTAAATGGAGCAAAAAAATTGCCAATATGCATTGTTCTAAGAAAAGATTGCTATTTGGTTGGCCCAGAGGGGACATACTGTAAATATGATTTAAACATGTCTCTGCTACTACTGTCTGATCTTATCATCAGATGTTGCTGTGGAATTTGTATACGCAGACCCTGGAAAGGAAAAACATATTGAGAACATTAGCTTATGCTGTGAGAAAATATCTCCCAACTTGCTTTGTCTGGCATAACCCCCCCCCCAACCCTGCATTAGAAATATGCTATAAAAAGAGGAACAAACATTAAAATGCTGTCTATCTACTCCTATCACCCTGAGCTTAAAACGTAAGTGCTGCTTATTGATTCTTTGATGTCAGGAAAGCCTCATTTTTCTCTGGTCCTGTCTGACTGTTGTGATGAACTTCAGGTTTTCATCCGTCTTCCTGACACTAACGGTACAACATGCCTCTGAGCAGAATCACTGCCTGGAATCTGATTACAATAGGGAAGCAGCAGGCACTTTTCAGGGTTCTTTATGTTAAAAATCTTGTATTTGTCCAATAAATCATTAGTCATCTCACAGAGTGGTCCAGAGAGAGACTGACTTTTTGTCAGTAGAATTTTTTTTCGATGTAAGCCAGCAGCATATCACCCCATATATGTTATGATTGTTTGGGGGTTTTGAGGAGGACCTCTGTAATGCAGCATTGGGAAATGAAGGTGACAAGGCTTATAAGTGTCTGAAATTAAATGAAGTTTAAGGTCTGGAGTATGTTATCGGGCAGAGGTCACAATTAGCTTTGCAGAGCTGAAGCTTTTTACACTTTGTCATTTTCTAAGCACCGAAATGCGATCTAGTCCTGGAAAGTGCTGTGTGTTGAGAATAATATTTGCATTTTAAAGTTGTTTTAAATGAAACATAGGAAGATGATTAGGTATGAAGGGATATTTACAATAATCTGACAAGATTACTGGCATGTCTTCTATTTAATCCATACCTTAGGGTATCTCTTTATAGATACCAGAGATATCATAGGTAAAGTACCTCGGACAGATAATATAATTTCTATGCGTCGCAGCAGCGTTGAAGCAGGAAGGTGAGAACTTAGTACAGACATGCTGTGGATCTGTGAGTACGCTCAGGGAGCTGGTACGCATGAAAGTCCACTCTCACCTCTTCATCTCACACAGCCTAGCTGTGTATCGATGCTAACCTAAGTTTGCCAATACCTGTCTGCAGTCAGACCTGCTGCTGGAGTGGAGGCATCCTACCGGGGAAGCAAACGGAGACCCCCCCCCCAAAGGCCAGTTGTAATTAAACATCTAAGGAAGATGAATGGAGAAATAATATGACCGTTTTTCTGGTTCTCTGTGCATGTCCATCCACAGCCTGTGTGTTGTGCACCGAAAAGAATCTCTTGCTGCTCAAAATGTGCCGACCAGGCAAATACTCTGCTTAGAGTAGGAATTAGTGAGTTGACACAGCTAGAAAAAAAAATAAATTTTATCTACAGGAGCTCTGAGTAAGAGTATAATCAAAAATGGATCTGAAGGCCCATGCCTATGTGAAGAACAATAAATGAATGAATGATAAGTCCTTACAGATTCTATGTAGACCTTATATTTTTATAGAAAAATATTTATGGTCAAAGGAGTCTGGCACTTGTGTAAATAGAAGCTTCCATATGGTAAGAATACTTAAAAAGGAGTGAGATTTGTCTACTTTGTATTATCTCAGCTGCTTTTTTGGCTTCTGTAGCAGCTGCTGAAGCATTCTGTAACTCTTTTTTTTTTTTTTTTTTACTTTATTCAGAGACAAAGGTGGGATGCAGCCAGTATGTTATAAGGAGAAAGCTGTTTTTGGAATGCTTCCCAAAAGTGCTATTATTTTAAGTAAAACTTGTATGATCAAATATTTGGAAAAATCTATCATCCTGAAACACTTCACATTTTAGTGATGTATATAACCTGCTGCTTTTCTCATTTTCACTGTTTTATTTCAGGAAAATGGCAGAAATCAGTTCTTCCCAGAGAATAATCAAATAGCCTAAAAGGCAACGGCAAGAAAATTTCATATACAGCAACAATTAGTATAAGAGCATTTAGAAATCTATCTTCCCTAAATTCTGATTTGAAGCTACTTTGTTTCTATGAAGGCAGTTTAAGGAAGAATAAGAATAAACTTAAATAAGTTTATCCACAGCAAGAGTAGTTTTGAAGTCATAGTAGCCCTATATACCTACACTCTTTTAGTCCAGTAACTTTGTCTGTTTTGGAATGCAGACCTTATATATAGTATATCTCAATAAATACCATTAGAAATGTGCTTTCTTTTAACCTTGCACCTGTTTTGGAGCAGATTGAAGAATACCAGTGATGGGGATGTGTCATTTTGCCTTTTGTTTTTCTGGCTATTTGAATTCCAAATAGAACATGACAAGGGCAAACTACACTGTTGAACTCTGACCTCTACTTTAAATTGAACGCGAAGTCTAAATATCTTCCTCTTTGACTGTATCCAAAGAGAGGTTTGTCAGAGACATCTTATAACCTTGTGGCTGCAAGGGTATCCTCTATTAATTAAGAAAAGTTTTCTGAAGAAGTTCTGACTCAGTAGAATAGACAGGGGGCAAATGTGGAGAAGAAAGGCACATTGTTCCAGCAGACAAAGACAGGGTATCAATTTTCATAAATCTGCATTCCCAAGACAACTGTTCAAATCTGGTAAAAGGTCCATTTCTTTGAACTTACATACCAGAAAGCTTTTATTCCTCTGCTCCGCAGCAGACAAGAGTACAGGTTAACTGTGTCTCATCAGTGTTCTGCTTTAGATGATTCAGTGAGAAATTCTTTAGTTTAATGACGGAAGGTACTACCTACTTGAAGAAAAAAATAAAAAAGAGAAAGAATGAAAGGGTTACCTGTGGTGCCAGACAGCGTTTTAGAAGATTCAGTTTCTCTAAGTTTTCAAAGCCCAGCTTTTAAGCTTCATAGTTTTAAATTCCTAGATGTTATAATTAAGGATTTAACATTACTAAAAAAATGCTTATTTATTCCTGGAATAGCACATACCAAGATTGTAACCATGAGTGTCCTGCCTGGCCTAAAATTTTTTGGTTTGGAGTTCTTATTGCCATTTCTTCTCTCTTTGGGACTAAATGATAGTATAAAATCGACATTATTTAACCACAGTAGAAAACGGGCAGAGTCTCCGCTTCTGTTACTGCCTGCTGTGGTACGAAGCTGTCTTTCACTGCTAACACAAAATCCACACCCGTTTACAAGTTCTCTGCAGCATTGCATCAGAATTATGTGCTTGGCCATGCATGCTGAATGAGCATATTTCAGCAACTATTCCCAGCGCTTGTGAAGTATAAGCACTTGCCTCAGTATTTTCTCTAATAATTTTAATATGTATTGGATAATTTTTTAGAAGAGCTTCTAGGCATCCTGAGTGAAAAGAGGCCTTAGGTACCTACATTCATATAAGAAAAGTAGTGCATAATCTAAAAAAATATAAATAAAAATATCCTAATTTAAAAAAGAGTGGACGGAAAGAGTTAATTCCTACACTGAAATGCTTTTTGTCTCATATAGTGCTTGTTCTCTTTGTGCAGCACCTTCTTTCTTCTGTATCCTTGGGTACAGAGATGTTAGGATAAGGTTTTAGGTAGTGGCATACCTGTAGTGCGTAGAGGACTACGGAGATAGAGAAGGGTATCACTACTGCTGCGGTAATAGGCGGTGAAGTCCTAAAGCCCTTAGGTGTCTGTTTACCTTCTACTTTTCAGTCTTTTTTTTTTTTTCTTCTTTCTTTTTTTTTTTTTCATATTTTCAAGCTTTTTCCCACCACCAGCAGGGCTAGGATGATACTTTCCTAAAACTGGCAGAGTCCTGGCACAATCACAGCACTTCCATGACTGGGGCTACAGGACGGAAAATCTCCGAGAGGAGAGCGATAATGGAGGTCTCTAGAAACAAGTTTGTCGGTGTCAGGACAGAAAAACGCCAGGAGCTATGCTCAGGCGCTGAGGCAGGCAGAGCCTAACTAGAAGTTAGAATACTGAGTACTTAATTTATAAATTTCTTGTTCTGAGTTCGCAGACTGCGGAAATACTGTGCAAAGGGAATGGAGCAAATCCATGCAGGGAACGCAAACTGTAAGAAAAAACCCCACAAACAGCAACTGCTGAGATTTAAAAATAGAAATTTCTTCTCTCCTTCCTTCCTCCTCTTCCCTTCCCTAACTACTCGCCCCCCCATGAGCTTTCTGCTGAGCTGTTCAGGTGGTGGTTCTCCCAGGCTGTAATGATGTCTGTCTGGGGAACCTGATAGCACGTCACCTTCGGATCTGCGAACAGGCGTGTGCCTCTGACAGTGTCCCTTCCTTCTGTAGCTACAGGCAGTCACACCTAGTAGGTGGTTTTGTGTTTTTAAGACGTGTTTAAAATGAAGACAAAATCACATCCAACTGCTTGTGAGAAGAATGTAGGTGCCTGCAGAGGAAAACGCAGCACGCCAACTCGTTTTTAATTACCGTGTCTGTTTGCAGGAATGTATACGTACGCGTATGAGCGCTTATGATTTAAAGACAATTTGGTAAATAGAGTAGCTGACCAGAGTCTTCACTGTTTTAAAGAGGAGAAGCTTCTTTGAATTAAGTGAAATTCTGACCAATGACAGGGTCAGCTAATTAAACCCAGTGTCCATAAACTGATTGCTCTCAGTAACAGCTATGCTCCGAATGTGTATCCCCGTGTGCCTGGCCCACAGCGCTGATAACTGCAGATGCTCTTTTTTCAAGGGTAGAAAGGCACCTTAGTGTAGTGTAGCTAAAATTACTCTTCTCACCACTTTGTCCTTTGATCCCTGTATCATCAGAGACCTTTGCGCAGCACTTCAGGGAATCATCTTAATTCTCAGAAATTATTCTTGGGCACTTATTCTTCTGCTTTTCCATATACATTTTAAAGTTTCTTTAATCACACCCTATCCCTGTCTTACAGCCTCTGCTTATCTGAAAAATCTAAAGAAACTTTGAGGGATAAATTCTGTTCTTTGGGGTGCGATCTGCACAGTGGTACCCTCCTGCATGCTGTTGCTCCCCTCGACTTCTGTGAGAACTAAGCTATTTGAACTTTTGCACAGGATACTCGGTGACGATGAAAACCTAAAGAGACTGTCAGTTCAAAAGGATCATAATTTCCTTGGAAAGTATTTAAATTAAAAAAAACTCAAGGTGACTATAACCCAGGTAATGTCTGGATGGTAGAAAAGATTTGGAATATTCCACAGGAGAGAAAAAAACTCCAAAGCGGAGGATTTGTATTGTCTGACTCAACTGTTTGTATGTGGAATTATTAAAAAAGATTTTTCATTGATAGGAAGGGTTGAAATATGGAATTAACTGTTAATGAATTGGAGAAGGGTATGCACTCCCAACTGGAGAATGTAACCTAAGCTAGGGTGGCCCTTTAATCTTCAGGTTCATAAAATAAGTAATGTGTTCCTGACTTCACATACTAGGTCATCTGAAAGGCAGTGATTATTATGTTTTTCATTAGGAAAGACTAAGTAAGATAAAGGAGATTCATAGGTCTTGTAGGCTTTAAACAAACTCATAACTGATTCGTTAAGGGAATATCTATTTCTTTCTGGACAGAGCAATAAAACCGCAGTTAGGGGAAGGGAAGCACTGGTCTCAGGAAGTATAAGATGTGTGAAATGGGAAGGTTTCCAGTACTAGAAGGTGAAAGATAAGGGTGTGCATGGTTGCCAATTATTTTAATGTGCTATTGGATTTCATTATGTGTTATGCTATATATAATAGGTACTGATGGGTTATTAAAGTAGCAGGAGGCTTGTTGGCAGATCTGGGCTATATTTATGGTGTGGTTTTCATAGAGAAGGCACTAGATAATGTGCAGTAAATAACAGATAAATTAGATTGTAAGAAAGAAAGGTCATTTATGTCATTTGTTGCCCAAGGACTTTGTATAAGTGGATGGCCAGGGCTGGCACTGCTCGGGAAGCAAAGGGGAGAGCTGGGGAGAAGTCAGAGCCGGGCTCCGGGCTGCCGGAGGAGTGTGGGAAACCCAGCGGTCTGGAACAAAGGATACGTATCACAGCAACTGCTTTTGTAGTTTGTGTTCCCTGTGTTTGGTGAGTATGGTCAGTTCAGGGCTGACACAACTGGTTACAGATTTTATCTTCATCCATCCGCAAGGTCTACTGGGCAGAAATCCCAGGCTCTTTGCAAAAACTGGTATTTTTAGCTTTTATCTGTTTCTCAGTTAAATCTGAGTGCACGGACTGAGGCTGTGCGGGCTCGCAGGGCGACGTGCTGGTAGCTCCGTGTGTCCTCATGGGCTGGTGTGAGGTTAGCAGGGGTGATTTCAGCGCACATCTTCCCTTTCCTATTGCCACTCCTTGCGGTTTGGTTCTGAATATGGGAACCACCTGGCAAACAAAGCCTCTAACAGCCACCATTGTCTTCCCGAAGACAATACATCACGAATATGGTGAGTGGGTCGGGGAGGGAGCTTCGCTTCCAGACAAACACAGACACAATTGAAATGTTGAAGACTTGTCAGAAAACCTCTCGCGTCTCTAGTACAGCCTTCTCTTCTGGGCCAGAAGTGATTCTAAATGTCTGTGTCTGACATCCAAGCCGTGTTACAATGCAGCTGTAAACAGGACATAACTTTTGATTTCAAGGAGAGCTCTGTGCTGGTGGCCTGCCGGAATCCTGCTGAACCCATGCTCAGCACATGCCACAAGCCCTAAGGAAGGGTGGTTTCAAATCTGAGAAACTCTGATATAAGGGAGAAAAGGACTTGAGGAACTCTCTGTCATTTGTCCTTGAAAATGAAAGGCACAATTTTTGGTGTCGAATATTTGGTTCCAGCTGTTGTTAAGGAAAAGAAACTGAGGCACAGTGTGAGTTGAAGCCAGGGCAGATGCAGGTGGCTGGCATCTCTCAAGCAGAGCAGCCAAATCAGAAGTCCATGGTGAAGGCACAGCTCTGATCCCTGAGTGCTCAACAGCATGGTTGACTGAGAAAGCGAAGAATCACGGTAGTGAAGAGATTTTGACAGAGAAGGGTTAGTGTGTGGGTAAAAGAAGAGAGAAACTGTGGGGTGATGTAGAATGGCTGTTTAAATACTGATATGAGAGCCACGTCACAGTGGTCATGAAAACTGATTGTCAACTTGATGTGAGTATCTGCCAGCCGTGGTGTTCAGTCTCTGTTCCAGCGGACTGAGCTACAGCCGAGACTGCTGTAAGCAACCTGTGCTGGCTGCACAGGCTCCGTTCAAATTCCATGACCTTAACCTGTTTCTTTATCATTTACACTTATGGAATGGAATGATGAGAAGTATTTATCACAGAAGATTCAGGTCAGTCTCTTAAAAAAAAAGTCCTGATTGACTTACTGCAGTTATTAATATTTACAGAACGAAAGCGTTATGAAAATCCATGTATTTTCAGGTGGTTTCCTTTGCATGATTTTGGAGATACACTGTCCGTGTTTACAGAAAACTTAAGTTTTAGAAAGCGATTTCATAATTCCCAAGGAGAACAACAACATCACGCTTCTGTCCAAGGGGAAATGGATCAAAGGGGTTTTGTTTAGAGAGCTGTTATGTTTCTTCACATCACTTCCAGTTGTTGCTGGGCTGTTGTTGCCACATCATCACTCCTAGATGTGCGTTGGGCTTGGAATGTCATTAAACTTTGTGTTGTGGCTTGCAAAAATGTATTCTGCTTTCTGCTGTCTGTGTAGGGGAGGGAGGAATTTTTCTGAATCCAGGAAAAATGTGCTCGAAGTGATATGAAGAGGTTTTCAAAATGAAATGTTTACACAGAAGTGAAAGGCATAATGAGAGTGGCTTCTTTCTGTCTCTTAGGTGTTAGAAGCTTTCGGTTTCCCTGAAATAGGGCAAATCTTATTGCTGTCTGAAAGTTATCCTACCTAACTAATGTACAAACCCTTTCTTTTGCAAAGGTGTGAGAGAAATCCTGAAGGAAATACTAACCGTGCAGCCCTCCCCTCCTGCCCCGGCTCCAGACCATTAGTCACGGGAGTGGTATGCAGCTTGCACAGGGAGTTGGGCTGGCTGGGGCTGCGTGACCACAGAGCCTTTGGCCTGCCCCTGCCTTTTCTGTCTCAAGTACGTACTGGCAGCCTGTGCCAGCCTGTTCTGGAGCCGGCTGGGAGTCCCGGCTGTGTGATGTGGGAGCCCTCCTCAATTGGTGTGAAGCTTCGCTGGACTCCAGCAATAGGAAGGCTTTGGATCAGGTTTTGCCCTGTGCAATTTGTTCCGAAGACTGAGTTGGTCGAGCAAAAATGCTGCCAGGGCTGCAGGACTGACTGATGTCCTTGCTCCGTAGGAATTTCACAGCAGCGACGTTGCCGGCTTTTGCTTCTCTCTTCAAAAAAAAATAATGAAACCCCAACGCTTTACAAGGTTGAATCTCCAGTTAGGGAGGGATTCTGGCTTGCAGATGAGCTGGAGAGTCGCCGGTCGGTAGAGGGGCTAGAAGCTGTCAGTGCTCCCTTGGATGCAACTAAACAGCCAAAGCAAAAAAATTTATCCTCTAAAGGCTGTGAGAAGGTTTAATGAAAGTTGCAAGCAACTTTCAGATATGAAAGAGGATAACCCTTGAGGTCATGCGTTGGCCTGAGCTTTGCTATGAGTGCAGTAGAAGCATGTTTTTGAAAACGAAATTGTGATGATTTCTAATTCTATCATCAATGGAAAAATCTTTTAAAAACTGGACAACATTATGTTTTGTTTGCTGCTTGTTTCACAAAACCTTAGACTATTTTGGGAGGCCAATAAAGATTCACTGACGTCAAAATGGAATATTAAAGGCAGATGTTTCTGGTTAGCTTATTTATCCCTAACCACGGTTCCTCTTTTTTCTTTTTTTTTTGAGAGATAAGTCTAGACTAGACAGAGCATATTTCTGAAGTGTGCTTTTTAACTGATTAGTTGTTTATTCAACAGTTTCCAGAATAAGACCATCAATTTTATTTCCTCTACCTAATATCATTATTAATTACATTAGTATGCGGCATTTTGATAAGCCAACAATATTACTGTGCTTGATCCAGAAAAAATTAAAAAAAAGTCTCTTTCATAACAGTGATTATCAGTAACATTATTAGACACAGATGCAATGTGCCACCGGTATGAAAAAACAAACGTCTGGAGGAGATGGATATTCAGGTAAGTGATACAAAAGAGCTTTAAGATTTAGATAAAGCAACAAGATTAATATATACATGAAGAATGTTGTCTCTGTGAACTATTTTTGGTTGATTCCCTGTCATAACCCCAAAAATATTGCACACTGATTAGTTTCTCAGAAGAGGCAGACTCAGGCTTGGATGTGACAGCAATGTTGCTTCAGATGAGGGTGAGAAAAGCTGTGCAGCAGCACGACACTGCTCTGCCACGGGACCCAGACTCTGCAGCAGCCAGTGCTGATAGGAGAAGAAATATTGCTCCATTAGGTCTAATGGCAAATATGCTCTGGATTGGGAGAGCAATAAATATAAATATAGACGTTGGTTGCTGGAACCAGTCTGGTCCACTTGCAGAAGGAAAAATGCTCAAGACTGCTTCCAGTTATGCCACCTTTTTTTAGGCAACTGGTATGGTCCTGTCTACATTTCTTTTCCACCAGATAATGGATGTTGCCTCCAACAGAGGTTACGAGAGATTAAGGCAGCAGACAGAGGGATGACAGACTGCATACTTTGCCTTTGCTTGAGGAGATGAGGATCAGCTGTTGCAGACTTAAATCTGTGTCACTGCCTCTGCTGTCCTGCTGCACAGCCCTTCCCTCTGCTGGGAGACTGTTGCGGTGCCCCGGGACGGCTGTGGTCCCTGGGCAGTGGGGAGAGCTGTTGCTACATCAGGAGGATGATGAGGAGGGAATGGTTGGAGGATGGAAAGAAAGAGAAATGGGATAGGCATGTCCTCCCTGTGCTCACACTCCAGCCTTCCTGAAATGCCTCTGAATCTTCGTGGTTTTCTTCCCAGCATTTGGCACCTATCCATTCCTCCTCAGTGCCTTTCTGTATCTACATCCCCAGCCCCTCCATCTACTTCAAATCTCACTTGCCTCTTCCAGTCTTTCTTACTCCTTTTGCCTTCCCCAGGAAAACCACATTGTCAGCAATGTTTTGTGATCCCTACCCCTGAATTTGGTCTGAGTTTTGCCTGTATTGCTGAGCAGCCTCAGCACTGCTTGCTTCCTCAAAGCCCATTGCCCACACCAGCCTCTCTTTACTCACAACCTCCGGAGACTTCCCACTTCTCAGCCTCTCCTGCCCATCTTCACCTCCTTCGATTCCTGCTGGCTCTTTGCTATGTCGTCTTCTTGCTCCTGCTGCCCCCAGACCTGATCTGTGACCAGCACAAAATTAAGCTTAGCTAATATTTCTGGGAAGCCTTTAATTAGCTTTGGGAATAGAAGCAACAGTGTCAACCTCAGACTAGCCAAGGATCCTTCTGCAGTTGGCTCTAGCCCTGCTCATCTTGCCAGTGTGCTACGGCAGCACCCTGGATTTGGCTGAGATTGTGGCTTGGTCATGAGGTTTTTGACCTTTTTTCCCGCCTAACTTAATGCTATTTTTAAAACTCAGCCAGGATTTCTTCCCTTGACAGCTGGATTTGGCTCAGTATTTCCGTATGATTCCATAACATCTTTTTACAGTATTATCGTATTACTTATTTTCATTTTTAGCCTCGGGCTTCATTTGAGGGCGCTGAAGGAGTTATTGTAATAACTAACATTCCACCAGATGTGTAGCACAATAGCCAATAGCTTCAGACAAATCTTTTTATGGTTTCTCTATAATAATAAAACAATAAACTTTCAGTTTATGTGAAGACACATTAGTGTAACTTTCCAAATGTAATTCGGCTTACAGGAATCTTAAACCTTCCAGAAAATAATGCTTAAGTAGATTAACATGAGCCTTACTGGACATTTAAGGGAATATATTTATTAGAATGTACTTTGGTCATGAGAATATGATTGACTTTAAGCAAGTAATTGAAACCATATCAGACCGGACCCTGCCAGCCTTGGGCTGTTGGACTGAGCCTTATTCCAACTGAAATCGAGAGGTGACTTCTGGAGTCAGTGAGTATTTTATCTGAATTCAGGTGCCAGATCTGGGTCCCTTATTTAGATAACTTCTTATTAAGAATGATTTGATTATGTGGAATGTAAGCAGTTGTGTCTAGAAGTGTCCTACATAATTCAGGTGATGGTATGTTCTCACAGGACAGTTCTCATGGCTTTGCTGCGAGCTCATTGTATGGGGGCTCTGCTACCCTGCGAGCAAACTGGGAATCAGACTGTGGCTCTCAGTCACAAGCTTTGTCCAATTTTCCCTAGCTGAAGGGTGCATCTGCTGTTTTAGGAGTGGGTAATTCATACTGTTTAATTTAGCAACCCCAAAAATCAGCTAGAAGGGAGTTTTTTCTAGACAGTGGTTCAGATCTCCTGCCCTGATCTGATTTCTGAAGACACTCAACTTTCCTCTGACTATACAGGAGCGGAGACTAGTCTCCCTTGGGTGCCTAAATGAAATGGAGCCATACTCCTGCTTCCATTCACCCTCTTCACCTTCCCATCCCTTGGTGCATTTTACTCCTTAAATACTAAGAAGTTTCCCCTCAAAATCTGCTACTTTACAGCCACAGACATCCTCTGCTCCTTAGTTCTGACTGCTGCTCATTCCACGCAGTGTTCAGGCTGGGCAGTGCTCATTTGGCATGCCCTCATGCTGCCCTCGCTCAAATCTTCCCTTTTTTGTTCCATTGCACTGGGTGTAAGAGGGAGGAAATACAAGGACCCCACACAGGCTACTCTCCCCTGTGTATAAGAAAGCAAGCACTGTATTGCTGCAGCCTTGGTCCTGCAGTCCTGCATCACTCGAGTGAAAACAATGAGGATTTTTGATCTCTAGAACTGAGAGTTGTTGAAAAAAATACTGTTATGTTAGGAGTTATAGAAATCTGATGGGAATGTCTTCGTAGGTAGACTTGCTTGACTTAAAGATCAAGTAGAATGCTATTATTAAATTGTAAATATCTCTTTTTCTAGGCTCATTAATTCCATCCAAACAGCCCCATTAACAAACAAATTCACAACTGAATGCTTAAAAATCTAGAAACAAAGAGCAGTGTTGAAGTTTTCCATGTGATCGGTGCTTCTCTGTTGTGTGTGTTTGCATATGGAGTTTGGGTTCATGCTAGAAAACGGCAGGTGGAGTTCGGGCTGCAGTTCCTGCTGGAAGACTCTGCAAGTACTAAGACAGGAACTGAAGGAAGAAATCCTACTTATCACCCTCAATATCTTGGTAGTCTAAACCTTCCTGAATTCAAGAGTTCTTCCTAACCCACTAGAGTGCATTTGCATGGAGCTGCACAGCTGGTCAGAGCACTGCACAGCCCGTTTTCTTTTTTTCATTACGCTGTTAGCTAACTGTTGAGGTTTTAGCTTAATGATGTAGCAAATACAGGCAGTACACAGAGTCATATTCATTTGAGGTTTATCTTTAACTAGTAAATTATCTGTAGATGAGAAAACATTGTTGATGTTATGCTCTATATAAATGCTTTGATACTTTCTCAGAGTCTTTAATTTAAGCTTTTCCATTTATCAGAACAAAGTGACTAATTTTAATTATACAGCAGGCAGGACTGTGGTTCTGTATGCAGAAGCGGAGAGACTAGATATTCCCCAAGTAACCGGAAAGGCCATGCAGGCTCTCCCGTGTTTCCAAGAAGAAACCCTTTGTCTTTAGCTATGATCCCAAAGCCCTTTGTGGAATAAGCAAATTAACAGGCTTCTTTTGGTGTCCTCTGCTCAGGCAGGACCCTCCTTTCCAGTATTACTCCAATTTTGTATCTTTATCTTCATATTAAGAATGCCAGAATCTGGAACCAGTTTACTGTTAACTGGAGCAACAAAGAAGCTTTGATTGCAGTAAAGCTTGAGCAACATATATAGCATGAAATTATGGGATGATCCAAATAAGTGGGAATTTTGCCATTGGCTCCAACAGAGCAAAGAATTTATGCTTCTTTAAGTTTGAAATCTGAAATGCTGAAGGAAGCGAAAAGTCATGAATGCTACTGAGAAAAAAAACACAAACCCACTTAAAAAGGGCTAATTTTCTTTGAAGCTCATTTCTTGATAGCTCAACGAGGTCTTGGATGAACATCAGGAACTCCAAATAAGTAGAAGTTGGGCTTGATGGGGGAAGTTTCTTCCAACAAACATAAAAGAGCTTGGATGGCAAAATGTGGACCTTTTCCACTCTTTCATTTGTTGATTATTTAAGATTTCAGTTGATTCCCCCACCGCATTTTCCTATCCTGAGGTCTTCTAAAGGGACCAAATGTCAAGGGTCGGTGCCTGTGAAAAAATAATGTAAAAGCAGAGCTGCTCCATTGAAATCCAATATGATTTCCTTGAGAGCAGAATTTAGTTTTACTTTCTAATCCGTCATGTCAAATTCTTTGGCACTCACACATAAATAATCACTCCCAGGCAGTTGTTAAAAGTGGGCACTGCACGAAATATTTGCTTATCCAATACTTCCACAGAGCCTTCTATTCAGCTGTAAATTATTAGGGGAGAAGAACGGATGTGATTAGCTGTGATAGCCATTTCAGCTCGGTTGCTGCTGTTATTTCATATAGTCTCGCTCACCCTCCAAATCTAAAGGCCCCTCAGCTTCTCGGCTGCTTTGTGCAGCTTTTGCCCTCATGATTTTTTGTGCAAGATCCACCTCTTTTAATACCAGTAGCACAGATTAGGAAGCCATATGTTGTTTTTCTGTTATCTGTAGAGTGCTTTGCCAGCCCTGAAACACCTTAGAAAAGGTCTTCCAGTTTGTATTCAGCCATCTAACCCACCGTCTCCCAGGTTCTTGTGCAGTGGGGGAACCGAGGCCGAATCCAGGGAAGATGTGCTGTCCTGCTATTAGGAACTGGTGCTTTAAAGCAATTCTGCTTGGATCATGTTCCCAGCCTGGGGCTTTGCTCAGGCCCAGCTTTGCAAGTAGAGGTGCTCAACAGGAATTGACGACTGGGTGATACTTCTGCGTGAGGAGGCGTCTCTGCGGCTGTTTGATCCTTCAGGAAGGGGCTGTGTGTGGATAATCCAGATTAGATCCAGCGGCTACTCTGGCGTCTCCGATTCCTCCTGTGCAAACTGATTTTGATGTAGGCTGATAAACCTGTGTTCTGAATGTAGTAGTTTTAACCTAACTAGATTGAAAATACGGCAGGTTTCACACTTCCCCCTCCCGTCCTCAATTATGCAAATTTAAAAAGAAAGGTTGGGGCGTATTTGGATAGCTTTAAAAAAATCTTCTTCCTCTTTCAGTGTGAGGATGAGGCATTGCAGTCTATTCTCTGATTTATCAAGAAAAATTATTTGCTCTGTTTAGGTGGGTGCTTTTTATCCCCAAATTGGCCTGTTTGATGACTCCTTAAAATCAGTCATGTTCTCTCTGCTTTCTCCATTCCCGTCAGTTCTGTATATTCCTATCTCCACTGTAGACTTCATCACCGTCCACCCTGTCCTGTAGCATCAGCTCTGCTCATTCTGGGATGGTCTTGGGCTACAGGAGCAGGAAGAACTCTCTCTCTCTCTCTCCCCCCAGGTCAGCAGAGGGATATACAGCAGCATCCCTGTTCCCTTTGTATTCTTTCAAACCAGCCAGGATGGAGAGAAGGAGGAAACAGTGAGTTGGGGGTGGAAGGGGAGTCCAGGGGAGCTACCCGCTGTGCTTGAAATCTGATCCTATTTATCTGGTGATCTTTCTCCATCTCCAGCCCTCTTCCTTCCTTGTCAGATTGGTATGGGCTTACTGATAGGAGTGAAGAGAGCATGACCTGCTTTTGGGAGGGTTGCAATTGCTTCCATCATGGGAAACCAACACTGGGATAAACAGCTTGTCGGAAAGGTTGGCTGAAGTTTCCCTTAGCTTGGCTAGAATTTCTGAGAAAGTTGAAGGTTCTCGTGTGATTGGGAGAGCAGCTCTCATCCTGGCCAAAATCTACCACTTGCCAAAAATTCACAAGACTTGGCAACCTGAGTAATGGGCCACAAGTGTTAAAAGAATGAAAGCGGGTACTGTATTACACACGTATTGAGTCTACATGATCCCTTCTGGCTTTGAAATCTGGGAGGCACTGGGTAGTTGCAAGGACACAGCCATTTGTTTACAAGCGTGGCTGGTGCTCACCAGTTCTCTCAGGTCAGAGCCAGCAGAGCATGAGGAGCAGAACTGGGACAGAAACGTCTCAAGATCCTTTCAGACCTCTAGGGTCTTAAAGCAGCTGTTAGCCATAGTTTTAGTATATAATTAACCCTATAGCATTCTCATATAGATATCTATAAATCTACAGGTTTATAAGAATTTCAGACCAGCTGGCCTGTTTTCTACTGTACATTTTGCTCCAGTTGTGAATTTAACTGAAAGCCACGAAGCTGTGCTGGAACAGAGAGTTCCGTTTCACAGGAGTTTACTGTGATTTCAGATCAATTTCTAATCCAAAATGAGGACGTAACACAGTTTTGGATTCCTGTGGCATGAGCTTTTGGGGGGAAGAATTATTATAAGACAAGAGAAACTTTTCGGTTTAATGTAATTTTGGTCTGAAATGGATTTTTCTGTTTTATATTGTGTAGCATAAGATTAAGAGGATTAAAAAAAAAACGCATTTAAAACCAGAAAAGTTCCACTTGAAGGAAGTCTGAATGTTCAATCTCAACCTAAGCCCCATTCCAGCTTTTTTAAAAACATGGTATCACTGAAGCTGACACATTTCTGCAAACATTTTGGATTCAAGGAAACCAAATTTCCTCCTGGAAGAATGTCTTGCTGGAAAACTTCTCACCATCTCCATCTCACATTACTTGGCAGGTATCACATTAAGCGTTGCTTGTGTCCCTAGCCTTATTTAATACTTTTCTTGGAAGTATTGCCAATTTTTCAACCCAAATGTGTCAATACTGCTCAATAAAACCCTCCTGAATGCAGCCAGTTGGTCTGTGGCAAGTCACAGCCAACAGGTTGGAGCTCTATATTCAGGTAGTTGAAGGCAGAAGGGTCTTTGCATGGTGCCCCACAGCACACACAAGGTTTGTGTTTTATGGCACAACAAAATGTGCCCCGCTATAGTTCGAGTACTGCTCGTTGTGCAAGTAGATCTTTCAAACCTGTCCTTGCAAGGAGGCTTGTAAGACATTTAGAATAACATCTAAAACCTAGATCTAGTCACCCTGTAATAGCAGCAGCCCTTGCACTCTGGGGACATAACCTGTTGGGTGTTTTCTTCCCACCATTAATCTGTCTTCGGTCTTACATAACAATTCATCTTTTGCCTTCACAGTAAGCCACCCATCATAAACTAAAGTGGATCCTCATCACTGCAGTGAAGATTACACTCTGCAAAGATGCCTGTGCTTAAGTGAGAAAGCCTTTCTTCTCCTTCCTGGCAGCTGGAGACATGGAATGAACAGAGGTGACCAGGAAAGTCTGCCTGTACCTGCTCTAGGCTAAACCCAACTTGTGCATGTGGACTTCAGTCTGCAGAAGAGGTCATCCTGCTCGTGTGATGATCTCAGCACAATGTCTCTTTCGGGACCTACATTCCCCGCGGTCACCTCTGCCCCTGGCTCCTGCAGCCGCTTTCATCGCAAGGACAGGCCTTCCATGACTTTGGTGGTCCCTGCATATCCCTTGCAAAATTCAAATCAGCTGGCACTCTTTAAGCATGCCGTTAACACACACAAGCTATGAAAGATTAAAGGGAACTCACGATCCTCCTCTCCACATGAAAAGGGTTTGTAAACTCTTTCCGTGCCTAGTTTTTTAAAACTCGTGGTAAGGAAATAAAGCTGAGTCAAATAGTTTTCCAAGATCTAAGAAAGAGGGCTCGGGGTTATTTTGCACCCTACCTCGGGTAGCATAGCTAATAACTCTGATTTCACAATACGCCGTGTTATGAGAGAGTTGCAGAGAGCTGTTGTCAGGGAAGTGCAAAGAAATACAGGAGACTTCAAGAGACACCTTGGAGCGGAGCTGTGAGCTTCTCAGCTGCTTCTTAGCAGCACTGGGAGAGAAATTCTGCTGTGAGTGTTAATGTCATCACCTCCACAGACTTCGCGTATTGTAAAGTGACACTTCCTGGAGCACCGGGTGTAGCTGTCTGCCTCCATTTGGGCTTTTAGATGTTTGCTTTCTGCTTTTTCTTCAGCTTTGAAGTCAGGTTTTTGATAGCTGATACATTTTGGAGGCCTTTGGGTGAGCAGGACTGAGCATGAAGAATAGACCTTGCAAGACCCCTCTAAACTCTTTGATAATAAAATGTGATCTCCGATGCGTTGATGCGAGCGCAGGCTGTGTCCAAGCCCTGACACATCTCAGGTGAGCACATCTCTGGGGCGGACACGCAGCATCATCTTCTGCTGTCGAACGCCCTTTGGCTCTGCAGCCCGGTCCATGCTGGCGAGTGTTCCTCTGCAAATCAATGTGCTGTCATGTAAACGTTGCTGCCTGCAAAGGCAGCATCCGGAGTCACGTAAACATCAGCAGCAGCTTTGGTGTGCGTCGGTAGCTTGTGTACATTCAGTGTGGCCGTGGTATGCACAGGGATTTGTGGCTAAAGGTCCTCTGCATCATAAATCTTCTACAGGCAAAGCCTAGGTGCCAATGTGCTCCTCAAAACTCTCTTTAGCTTCCTCAAAACTCTCTTCAACATCAAACTGGAGCTGACATCTGAGCTTCAAAGCTAAACGCAGTGTGCCTTGTTTAAAGGAAACTTTTCCAGTTGATTGTTAAGCAAAATTAATCCCCCCACTGTGTCTCTTTGTGGGTTGAGTCCGAGCACTCTTGCAGCAAAATGGCTGAAGTTTTTAATCCCTTTTTAGAAAAGTAACTTTTTTAGTCCAAACAACAACAACAAAAAAGGAGGAAACGTAAGATGATTAAACAGGATTCTGCTATTTTCCCCTAGCGCTCCACATTTGCTGTTTCTGTTAGGTCATCAGCCACCATGAAACCAACATTTAACTTACAGACTGATTGCAGCAGCTGCCTGAAGCCCTGCTCATAACCTCAAAAACCAAGCTAGAAAAAATACCATTTCAGATGAACTTAGTTTAATTTGCTTGATATATTTGTAATGGAACACAATATTGTAGATGGACATTGAAGTTCAAGATTTCATCTGCATTAGATAAGGGAAGAAAGTGCTACTTTATACAACAGAAACTATTCTGGGTTTAATTCAATAAATTATAATCATGTGCAGGATACTTGTGTTCACAACAAATGCCCCAGATATCCTGGAGAGAAAAACATAAAAGGCTTCATGTCTTTTAGCTTTAGAGTTGTTAATCTTTCGAATTCGTGTGGTTTCACTTAGTGCAGCGCGCAGTGTATTTAGAGCATGACAGTTGGTTCGCTGAGCGTGAGACTGTTGGGTCACCGCAAACGGTGTTTTTCTAGTTTTAAGAAAAATCCCATCTGTCCCTGGAATACAGGTTCTGCCCAGTGAAGGAGTTTATTTTAATAAAAAACAAATTGAAGGACAACTGAAACACTGACTGAAGGAGGTAGTGGTGGGGGGACTGCTGAGGTGGAGAGGGATGTTGCAGGAGGTATGTTTGTGACCCACCAAGGATTTAAACCCTGGCCTGAAGTGCTGCTGTTAGGACTGCTGCACCATTTTGTCCCTTCTTGTGGCTGGGCAAAACCAGGTGGTGACCTGTTGTTTTTTGCCTTGGAGGGGGAATGGAGCAGGAGGAGACAGGTGGGGACTTTTCTCTGTATTATTCCAGAAGAGTGAAAATAAACAGGCTGTTTTCCTGTGTCTGGACAGGAGCCACCAAAAAGTCTTAGCAAGTCCCAAAAACATGTCCCTGCCTTACTGATGCTTTCCAGGAGACCCATCTAGGGAAGTTTTCCTCTGCCACTCATCTTTGCAAAGCATGCAATGGAATGGCCTGCAGACAGAGGGTTATCCTGGGGGCAGGAGCGCTCCGGCTGCAAGCTACCTTGCACCAGCAGAGAAATGCCGAAATAACGCCTACACGTGGGCTTTGGTAGCTGCAGTCCGGCTCGCAGAGCCAGCTTGCTCCAGCCAGGAGAGTCCCCACGGTGTGGTGGAGGGCAGAGTCAGAGCTTGCCTCCCCGCAGAGCCGGTCGCCTCATCCCTGCTGAGGCAGGGGGAGCTGAAGTGGGTGCAGCCTGGGTGGGGAGGGCGCGTGGCTCACAGTGCGTGGGAAGAGCTCACCCGAGCCCTGCTACCGAGGCTCGGCGCCCAGCTGCTGCTGCTGAGAGAGTTGCTGAATATCCCTGAATATCTGACAAAGAGGTATAAGAGCTAAGCTGTCTTGGAAATCTCCTCCTAAGACTCTTCCTGCCCTGGCGCTGTTACAGGCCGAGGTCAGTGCTGGGCTGCTGGACTCTGGCTCTTTGCTTAAAGTGGAGATTTCTGTAATTAGGATGATTCCAAACGTTTCTATTTGCCTCATGTGCTTTTCATTATTTGTTGTTTATTTTCCTGCGTGAAACACATTGATATTGTTAAGCTGCTCATGGCAGGAAACATTTGCATGAACAAATATTTTGCTAGTTGTGCTCCGATCAGGAAATCACGCAGCAGGGATATTGTTTTTAGTGGCTCTCACTCTCTCTTTTTAAAAGCTAATTCAGAGCTCTGTTACCCAGCGTGGGGCACCCAGTCATCGGCATTTCAGTGAGAAATTTCTGATGATAACTGAGTAGCAGTTGGCTTTCCATTGAAAGTCATTGAAACATCCCACCTGTCGCAGCAAATTTACACATTCATATGCTAAAAAGCTCCGGATCAGCTGGTGTTGTGTTTCCTTTCTGAGCCAGATTGTTTGCCTCTTACTCGCCCTGAGTAGCAGATACTTCCTCCAGTATTGCCACTGGGGTAAATATGGGTGGCTGAGCGAGCACCTACAGGCTGGTCCTCAGTGGTTTGGTCTTTCAGAGGTGACGTGAGGCAGAAGCTGACCTCTTGGGCATAGTGCCCTGTGGCAGAAGGGAACAATGCGAGTGTTTCCGTGCAAACCCTGACTCCAGTGTTGATTTTGGGACCAATTTAGCCAGGCGTTGAGGTCTCTGGGCTCATACACACACCCTGTGGTGTAGTAAAGAATTGTGAGCTGAGTCGGAGCCTCTAGGCCTTTGAGAGGCTGCAGTGCTTTTACCGTGACTGAACCTCACAACTCTGAGCCCATCAGGCTTTGGCGTGGTGCTCAGCACCCGCAGGAGCAGTTGCTGTCTAACACCGCAGACAACGTTATCGCCTCTCACGTTTGCTGTGACGCGACCGAAGGCTGAAGTGTCCTGTCGGGCACGGTCTGAGGTCTCTGTCCTACAATTCATCTGCTTTATGCTGAAAAACCTCCACCCAGAGAAGCGGAGAGCCCGATGCCAGTGACTCTGCCCAGGAGACGTGTGTTGGCACGACCCTGGGGGTCCCCATCTCCCCAGTACTGTGTTAGAGATTTTTATTTTTTTAATTTTCTTTTTAACGAAACAGCTAATTCAGTGCCAGGGATTGTGACGGTAGCCACCTGACGGAGGACGGGCTCACAACATGAATGATGAGTGATTGAGCGGCGGATGTGTAATTTGTCATTATTAAGGCAGCATTTGTGCTGGCAGCTGCTGTTTGTGGAGGCTCCGCTGAGGCTGAAGGCGATGGTGGATCCAACACTGCCACCTTCTGCTAACGCAGCAGGAAGGTACGGACAGGTTCAAGTCCTCCTGCAGTGCCAGACCCTGGAGATGGCATGCTGAGGCGCACCAGGGGACCCTGCACGCTTCAGGGCAGCTGCTCTGCCTGCTCTCATGGGACTTTTGTGTCCCTGCAGTTCCCCAGATCAGACATTACCGGTCTTAAGTCTTGTGTCCTGCAGCATGTCGGTAGGCACAGGGACTTGGTGCTAACTTGTGAGAAAAAAAAATTAGTTTTAAGCCTTTATGTGCTAGGAATAGACATGCCTTTCAAATGTTTCTGTTGAAGAATTGTATCAGGGGATGTTGTTTATACACAAAATCTTGTTCCACATGTAAATCAGTTTGACTTGCATCAAGAAGTCTTTGAATAAAGCAAAACAATTATAATGAAAAGGTTTATAGTCGTAAAACTTGGGAAATTTTCATCAATTTGTATTGCACTGTTGAGATTAACTGCTCTGTTGTTCTAGGACAGGCTGGGCAGCGGCTGATATTCCTTAGGGTTAAATTTTAGCATCAGTTGAGATGCCAGCTGAGAAATGTTTGGGCCTTAATAGATAATACAGCCTGGAAAGCATTCTCGTAGGATCGTAGGTGATGTGCACTGATAAACTGAAGAAGCGTGTACCGTTAGTGCTGACAGACCTCGAAGGAGATATCCTCTGCGGAACCATGATGGTGTGGAGTACGGAGCTTCTGATCTGCTGCTGGCCTGAGTAACGCTGATGTGAGAAGCACTGACCCACATTGGCTGCCATATGTGCAAGGCCTCTGAAGAGGTGGCTGTACATATGTGCTTTTGCACATGGATCCGCTAATCTAAAGATCCCCATGCAAGCATTAGCACTTGAGAGTGTATGTAAATTTACGACGTTCCCCAAAGGATTTGGGTTCTATAAATTTAAAATACTGGAGGGCTGGGACAAATATAATCCAGCTTCCATATGTTTCCTGGTATATAAAAAAGAAAATAAGCATATTTTCTTTACACCCACACAATGAAAATTCAAGCTTTTCAGACATCGCTTTTCCATTTGAAGAACAGCAATTCATATGATATCTTCTGTTAACATCGGGCTTCTGGGATGAGCAGAGCTAGCGCAGCGCTAATTAGTCTAACTTAAGACTACAAGCAAGATGAGAACAGAGCATGAAACAGGGAGGAGGGAGGACTGCTGATCTTTGTGTTGCACTGCTATCTGTCCAGACTTCTCCTTGCTATAACACGAAGGATGACCCTCCGTTTCTTCCTGAGAAGAGTCCCTTTCCATTCAGACCTCTCTTCAATTCCTTCCCTAACCTTCTCACTCCGTGTCAACTTCAGACCTGGTCTGATGTACAATGAATTGGTTCAGACTTTCCCACTGCTTTTGATTAGTAGCAATGGTCTGTCCACGCTGGCTGGACATGGGAAGGAAGAGAAAAAGACAAGTGACAGCAGGTAGGCTTTTTTTTTTTCTTTTCTTTTTTTTTTTTTCTGTAATATCACATTTTTTTGACGTTGTCCTGACCCTCTGGTACCTGCACCACTCTCTGTCTTGTCCTTCTCTCGGTGTCTGTTCACTGACATCCCTTCCTCCATCATTTCACCTATAAACATCGTGGCTTTGTTTACAGGGTGCTGCTGAGGCCTTTTGTAGCCTTGTAGCCTCTCCAGCTGGTCATTTAATTCCTGAAAGGCTGACTCCCAACTGCACATGGCCCATGAGGCCCATCTCCATCCCACACTGACTAGATTTACACTTGCGTTTTTCTTCATGCTTATGGGAGAAACTTCTCTTGCACATGTACAGAGTACATATGTTCCTTCAAAACTTTCATAAAACTCCTTGTGTTGTCTGATACACATAAAAAAATCTAAGGATTATAGTGAGGCACAGCTTGGCTGGATGATCATGGTTACCTTGGATGCCCTGCTGGCTTGCCAGTATCCCTAGCTTGTTTCTCATCTTGTTTTAATTGCAAACTGCCTCGGGATGGGTTGCGTCTTCATGTCTTTGTACAGTAGGTCAAAGCACTTGACCAGAGCTCACAGGTCCTGCGGTAGTAGGACTAATAAGAACATTCTGGAGGTCTGACAATATTTAAGAGGGTCTCTTTGGACACAAAACATCTCTAAAATTGTTTTCAGAACAGCAGAACTTTTGCCTCTCATGTTTGCTTTTATATCATTAAGTTCTTTTGAAATATTTACTGTGTTTTGGAGTGATTAAACGAAAGGATGTTGTTTGAGCCTGTGTTTCCCTCCAGAGCACTGTGTTATTCAAGCTGCTTGTGTAAGGGCAGCCGCTGCCGTTGAGGAAGGCCGTGCAGAGCTCCGCTAGCCAAGCAGAGCCCTTACATTGCACCTCCGCCCTGAAGCGCTCTATAGGTGACCATGCAGCTGAATAGCTGGCTCCTGGGCGTGAGTTTTAAAAGCCAACAGATGGTTCATCCTTGTAGTTTGAAAAGGGCAGAGCTACATTTTTCACCGCTCTGGAAAGGAGGGATGCAATGCCTTCCCATAACTATAGCCTTCAAAGTTTACATAATATGAAGCGATAGTAGCAAAGCCAATGTGATGTGAACACTATAATCTTGCTGGAGTTTAGGTTTTCATATTTTCTGGTATTCTGATGCTTGATAATAGGCACTTAATGGCTTTGTGGGAGTGTTAGGAGGACTGTAGGACCGAGAGGACTAAATGTTTATCCTAAGCTGACTATTTGATGGTACCTCTGACTTGAATTGCCCAAGCATGAAGGAATAGTCTGATTTCTACCTGCTAGGCAGTGATCTCAGGACTGTCCGCCCACAGCTGGAGAGGTCTATTGCTTTTGGCTACAGAGATTCAGTCGTATCACAAGGGAACTGGTTAGTGAGAGAGCATCGCTGGCGTAGTGTGTGTGTCTTTCTCATGACATCAGTGCTGTGAAAAGCTCCTAGGAAGTTATATGTCTCCTAGCATGTTTGTGTGACTCAGATACACACAATCCTTATAAACACTTATTCCATATATACACAATACTTGCAGTTTTTTTCTAAGCAAAACATTTCTTCTTTTCATACAGAATTTTCAAGGACTGCAGTGAAGGTGCAGATTGCTGTAATCTGTTTTGCTAAATAAGACTTGCCTGCCACTAAGATCCAGTTAGAAAGTGAATACACCATAATATTTGCTGCACAGGCAGTTATGACCAACCATCCACCAAGTGCTGCCCTCCAGCTCCTCCATGGATTTGAAATTCAAATCACTTGGATGGCCCTTACTGCTGTTATTCATCCAAAAACCTCAAAACCCCCAATCTGTGGCTCTCCATCTCTGAAATTATGAAGGACGTATTGGTCTGGGAAGGGGAAAGAAATACCCTGAAATAGCACTGAAGGGAGTTGTTACGTGCAGCGGGTAGAGCCAGGATATTTGCTACTCGCTCTGTCCTCAGCTCACCTCCCATGGAGGGCTTTGGAGCATCAGCACCAGGCAATGGCAGCATATTTTTGAAATTATTGGGTTTTGCTGCGTTGCCATTCCAAGGCCTAGTTGCCGTTGCTCATTGGATGATCTGCTACAGAGAGGCATGGTTCTCCTATAAAAACATGAAGTTTGTGTAGCTAAAGCTGGCTGTGCTTGCTGGCCTAAACCAGATGCAAGAGGATATTGAAAGGCATGAGACTTGAGCACTGAAATTGGGCCGAAATGTTCCTTTGGGACTTTGAAAACTTGACTTAAATTTCTAGGGCCCTTGGGCATTATAGAACACATTCCCTTGGAGCTGTATGAATTCTGTTTCTGGCCAGCTTTGTATTTAATTTTCAGATGGTCGTTGGAACATGTATTACCATGACCTGGAAAAAGAGAATTGCTTTAAGTAGTGATGGGGGCACTGGGGCTATTTTTCTTACTGTATGCCAGAAGGTGTTTGAAGAAATTGACACCATATTTTCTTATTGTTCTTCATCTTGATTTATTTCCATTCTTGAACTTTCCCACTTTGGAGAATCCAGTGACAGCTTTTCCTCCCGAGTTGTACGCAGAGAGCCAGCCTGCTATGAGTGGTCTCTAAACATATGTCAACAGACTGAATCACAGTTTTTTTCCAGTTGTGTGGAACTGATAAGACAAATAGAGGTTACTCTGAAACACCAGATTTTGGTAAGAGAAGGGGAACAAATTTTAAACAAAGACCACCCTGAATATATTCAAGTTCAAGATTCCAGTGAAAGCAAACACAACAAAAATGATGTGCTTCTGATTAGTTACATAAATTAGTGGTATTGTTCATCTTTCCAGGCCGAATGATTTATTAGTTTATCCCACACAATGTTAAACGTAAATTGGAAATGTGTAAAATTACATTTGACTGCGGAGCACGCAATATGTCCTCAGTTGGCAAGCAAAGTTAGCCCCATATGTTCTATACATTATGGGTACGTAGTCACGGTGTTATGGCATGAAATGCCAGCTGTTAGGCCATGGTATGAATGATCTGCAGATTGAGAGCTATCAAATGTATGAATCTGTGACAACTGAATAATGAACATATTGAAAAGATTGTGACATTAGTAGACCAGCTGTAGGATGCCCAACTGCTCCATTTTTCTGTTTGCTGCATAATAAAAGCAAATTATACTCCTAACTTCAGAAAGAACAAGGCCAGATCTGCAAAGGACAGAAAACTTTGTGGGGGGTGGTGTTAGGTACCAAAATCCAGAGTGGGACCCTCAAGTCTCCACCTGCACACCCTCCTGCCTGCTTCAACAACCCAAGTTTTGCCACCCTGGGCTCCTTGCCGAAGGGGCAATGCCCGTTCCCTTCCCACACTGTGTTGGGAGGAGGAGAGCGGGCAGCTCGGAGAACAGCGTGGCCATGGTACGTGGTTAGCTGCTTGGTTTATGACCCCAGACTGGCCTTAGGATTGAGGGGATTTTGCCTCTAGGAGCTAGCGCGTAGCCTAGCTCATGAGGGGCTTCAGTCAGTTCCCACCGGAGGGAAACTGGGGCTCTGGTGTGTGGAACAGACCCTCACACGCTCCTTGAAGCCATGTAAAAAATAGGGCATCTAGAGAACTGAAAATCATTGCTTGGCATGCAGCTGTGACATCATATGCTTTTAGTTTAAATTCATATTTCTTTTCTATTTTAATACAAAACACTGTCACTCTGATGGAGGCAGTCTTGTACCACCTACTATTCTTTTTGTTTAACGTTCAACATCAGGAATTCACGGTTGAGTGTTATGGGGGGTGTGTGTGTTTGTGTGTGTGTGTACACATGTACGTGTGTGTGTACATTTGTCAGTGGTAGCTGAACAAGTCCTGCTATCACACCACTACTGCACAGCACCTGCATTTGTGCCGAACATTTACTGATTGATGACAGTTTTCAAAACATTTCTCTTTCCCACGTATTGAATTTGCGTTGTATTTATTTATTTACTATATAATTTGTGCCTCTTCCAATTCATTCTGTCTCACGTTTTCCTTATCGGTGTCAGTTGTAGTCAATTACTTGTGTAAAAAGATTGAGGACCTAATTTATGGGATGATGACATACAGTAGATACACTGCTCCCATTAGAACCTGATGAAACCTCTCTATTAATTTTCTCAGTGTGCCAAGTCAAGTCACAGAGGGTAGACCTTTGATGAATAAAGCATATTTTCTTACTTAGCTCCATTCCTAACTAGCTCAACTTCTAGAAATAACATTGGTTGGCCAATGAAAACACTTCTTTGATAGTGGTAGGAATTTAAGATAAAAAACAGCTGGGTAAGTTTCTTTAGAAGAAAGGAAACAACTTTGAACTCTGCAGACAATGTAGTTTAAACCCAAACAGATGTGGTTTAATCTTGGTTTTGATCCTCTTGTAGATTTTCTTTTAAAATGCATGCATGTGCACCGAAATGATGACTTTCAGATGTCTCGACATAATTTGTTAGAGTATCACCTTGGTGCATAAATCTTCTATGCCAAATACTTCATGTCTTTGAACATGGGCTGAAAGGTACCAGCGAGAATTTATGTTGTTCTTTTGGTGCTATCCTGCAACTGTGTAAAAGAAACAATATCATCATACGAATGTAAAGTCTGTGAAATGAGAAACTCACATGTGCTTTTCTGGCTCCCAATAAATCTTTTTACCGTGAGGGCTTAAAGTAACTCTAAGACAGAAAAGACAATATTCCAAATTAGCAGACGCCTTTGATCTGAGCCCAGCCCTATCTTACTTCGATAGCCATTAGTCACATCTGGCATTTTCATATGCTAATTTCCTTCTCCTTTCCCCATATATTAACAGAAGTGGAAGTAAACATATAAACAGACTTGCTTTCAATAGATAATCAACTTCTGATATAAATGTGGTAGTGACACTGTCTTTCGGCACGTGTTCCAATCAACATTAAACTTCAAAGCTCAGTGCAATCAAGACCTGCTTCTTCCCTGCAGCTGAATCAGAGGATTGAATACAGGAAGGCTGGCTACAGATGTGACTACACAGATGTGAGAATCCCTTTGTCCTCATCTCCCTTCCTTACTAAAATCAGAGAGGTGGGATGGAGAAGATTCAGACCTGCAGGAGGAGAAGGCCAGGAGGCAGCCAGCATCAAGAACAAATTCCTTTCTGCTTGGCAGAAGTGAAGAGCACTCTGGAAAAAAAATAATGATACCTTAACCTGAGGTTTGAGAGCTGAAGCAAGTACCACCGATAACTGGGAAGAAGAGTAACTTACAGATGTTTTTGCAAATGGGTACATATTTTTAGGGAGTCTCATATTTGGCTCCCAGGTCTGAAAAACCTTTAGGCCTTTCACGCACATTGAAACCGAGGGGAATTAGTCATTCAAATACCTTCTGAGAATCTGAGCCTCGCTGTGTTTTCCTAAAGTCTCTGTTTCTGGGAAGAAGATATTACATGACACTCAGCAAGGGAGAATTTTATTTGTCTAGTCTTCAGGGTGGAAGGAAAAACATTGAAGATGTAATGCAAATGTGTCCTGAAAGAACCCCACCAAGACCCCCAGAAACCAACAAATTCATTACCTTCAAACACACACATTTTCTGATTACTGGTCTTTTTTTGGGGGGTTGATTTCTGATTTTAGAGCAGAATGGTAATGCTGTGAATTTCCCCTGTCCTCATCATGTTGCAGTAAGCACTTGTGTAAATGGTCCTTCCCACTGAGCCCGAGAGCGCTCCAGGCTCGCCCCGCGGCTGGGATGTGTCGGTGCTATCTTGTCGGCAGAGCTCTGAAATTAGCCAGGCTTTTCCTGCTCCACCTCCTCTAATGCAGCCACTCCAAGTGCAGGGATCTGGAGGTAGGTCTTTTCAAAGCTAGAGATAAAGCCATCACATGATTTCTTACAAGATTAAAAACATAGCTGGTAATAGAATAAATACAGCCAGATATCCTGGCTTTTTACCATGACCTAAGCAATTGTTGTTTTAGCAAATAGCAGGAAACTATTAGTAACCCATTCTCAGTGCCTGGTGGAAAAATGGGTAAAGCTGCTGTGGATCTAACTCTTGAAGCTCATCTGGACTCACATGTTACTATCCTTGCCAGAGGAGGCACCTGCCGCTGCTTCATTTCTCTCCAAATCTTCAGGCTGGCACTGTGTTATATCAGTATTTTCTTTTTCTTCTTTTTTTCCTCTCTCAGCAATAAGAGTTTTTGGTATACAAACAGATCGCTTTGTAAGTGATCTTTTAAAAAGAACCTATTGAGACATTTCACTTGTCCTTCTCGTAAAGATCTTTGCCTTATTTGCTACCCAAGGTGGGAGCCACAGAAAATACTTGCCGTAGAGAGCTGACAGTCTGGGCAGCCAGATGGCACCCATTGCCCTCTGCGTGCAGACAGACATACTCGGTGTACGAGATCTTGTGAATAAAGCGCTCCAGATCCACACAGCAAGCTGATCCGACAGCTCCACTTGGTAAAGCATGGCCCTGCGTTGCGTGTGCGAGGCTGCCAGAATACCCTGGAGTCAGCAGGCGTTTGGTCTCCAAAAGAAGGGTGTACCTCTGTGGAAGGAGTCGTGTTTAACAGTCCTGTGTCTCCACAGATCCAGCCACCCCTGGTGTCCTACGTACCTGCGCATCTGAGGGCAGATGTGCAAAGAGCTTGAGACTTGCTCTAGTTTCTGACTTCTCACTTACGGTCCTTACTTTTCCTGCGCAGGAGCAGTGTGTTGCGTTACACACTTTTCATAGCATCTTCCAAAACTGCCAAAAACCCAGCGAACATCATGCGTCCCAAATATCAGCGTCACACACCCAAGAGGCTACGGAGCGGTTGTGTGGGCTCCTCCGCTTGTGCTTTTGTTTGAGCTTCATCACTCCACAGACAGCACAAGTGTGAGATGTTATTTTGGCATCACCGAGAAGAGCTGATTGACGGGCAGGTGGAAGAGGAGGCAGTAATGAATGGCAAGGGCAGTCATTTGCATAGATGACTACAGAAAACCTGTAATCAGCTATTAATTTGTATGTTCAGAATACAGATGAGTTGAGCAGTCAATAATTAACTGCAGTCTAACAGCTTCAGCTAGATGGTAGCAGATCATTTGCTTTGCTTACATTAGTAAATAACTGAGGTAGTCAGGATACATCAAAATCCAAGACTGTTGCAGCGGAACCTAAAATGTACCTATTCAGCTTGAACCGAACTTCTCCACTGGCATGCCTTTTGAAGAAAAAGATTTTTTTTTCCATTAAAGAAAGTTTTTGTTGATTATTTATCTTTTACCAACAGTTACTGCTTTTCAGAAGAAGGAAAAAAAGCCAGCATCCTTCACATTCCTCCCACATCTCTGCTCCCCCAAAAGTAAAAAAAAAATTAAAGAAAAAAATAATAAAAAATTTGGATTTTGATAAACCCCCCAGAATTTTCTGAATGAATTCTTTAAATCTGCTGTCTTGTGCTTCGTCTACATAGGCATATACGGTAAAGTGCCACTGCACCGGACAGCTGCATCTGTGAAACATCCTGCCGTACTCATCTTAAAGTCTGGAATAAATCTCCTGTGGACACCAGTGAGGCTATCCCTAGATCTTTCATTTTCTTAGACGTGGCCAAGTTCTGCATGATCTGCAACAAATGTTGGCTAGCAGCACAAATACAACCTTTTTTTTTTATTATTAGAAGCTGTGTATAAATTGCAAGAGATTTAATTTTATGGCAAGTGTGAAAAGTCAATAAAAATATCTTAACTGAGTAAGGAACAGGATTTCAAGTCATGGATGTTCTTCCTTTTTTTTACATTTTCAGGGCCATTTCCCTCATTTTTCTGGTTTGGGGGTAATTCAGTATTGTGAGGCATACTGTAAAAGCATAAAAATTGGAATTTATGAAATAATCTGAAGCATTTAACTATTAAGCATATGTATATGTGCATCCTCATTTTCAGACGGGCGATTGTGTTACAGAGCCAGAATTCCAGATTCATCCTTTTCCTACTTTCAGTCTTTCTGAAGACACAATCTTTAGCCATCCCTATACCCACCATTTACAGACTGCTTTCTCTTGGGGGTGCTTCATGGGCCATGTTAGCGCGAGCAAACTTGCTGTGGGCCTGCTTACTTTTAAAGGTAGTTAGTTACCCTTTGCGTGTAAATGTAGAGGGGAGAGAAGTTCTGTAATTTTATGGAATTGCTCTTGAGTCGTATCAATGTTAGTTAAAGGAGTGAGCTCACCTTCTCACATCGCCTTGTCTTGCTGTTGTCGTGGTTCACATCACCTTGTATTACATATATGGCCTGGGCATTGTTCCTGCTGCTGGCTGATAGCATGGAGCATCTGGAGAACTGTCTCATCAGAGAAATCAAAAGCTCTGCCATCCCTGGGTGACGCAGCGCCGGCACTGCGGGCTGCTGCTGGTCTGCCCCCAACGTGAGGAACACAATGACCGGAGCCTGCAGGGGCTGGCTGGGCTGGTGTCCCCGTTCCTGAAGATCTGCCCTGCTCTAGCTGCTGTGTGGGTAGCTGCAGTTGCATCTGAGTGTTGGTGTATGAGTTTGGAATGTTGTTTCTCTCTCTCTCATTTCCTATTTGTTGGGAAAGATAGTTTTTGACAGGAATTTGGAAAAAAGTTTCTGGATGTGCAATTTGGTCTTATCTCAGAACTTTCTTATGATTCAGACCAGTTTGGATCTGGGGTAAAATTCTAATAAGCTCCTAAATGACTCCGGAGACAAAATGGTGTTAGGAGACTCACTTGCCGTATGGTGACTTGCAGGGCGCTGCCTTGTGCCATGGGTGCACGCTGCAATCAGCGACGCAGGCAGTGTGAGACAACCATCCTCCATGGGTGCTATCGCTATGAGTATGCGTGAGATTCATTTCCCTGCTCTCTAATATTTACTACTTAATGGTCTATTAGCTTACCAGAGTGGCAAGAAAAATGTAATACTCTGGAAATGTTTATTCCAGATGTTAAAGCAGCTAAGTTGTATTGTTTTACTGATAACATTTGGCAGAACTTCATTGAGCTAAGGCATGCCAAGTAATTACTTGCTGCTGTGGTGATAATATCTGTGAAAATTCAAATAATATTAATTAGTAGTCAAAATTGTTTGTTCACAGGTATCCCTTTACACAAAACATTGCTCTGGGTCCAGGTTGATGTTTTAAATATCAGATGTTCCGGGACAGCTCAGGAGATGCTGGTACAAGCCCACTTATCCCCTCTGCCTTAATGCAGTTGTTTCTGAGGCAACAACACAGACCCATGTTGTGTTGGAAACTTTGAAGGTGTAACATACTTTGGATGTAAAGGAGCTTAGTGATAAAGATCTGGATTCCCCTAGTCCACTAAGAGCAATTGTCTCCTACAATTTAGGCATCATTTACATTCCAGTTTGAAGGGCAAAGAGAGGTGCACTCAGTGATCTGCACTGGGAAGGCTGGAGCAGCTCAGGACTCAGAGTTCACGCAAAACCGGTTAAGGTTTGGGTTACATATCCTACTTTTTCTTCAGCCATGAGATTTGAGATGCAGCTCTACAGCACTGGCCTCAGTTTCTGGTCTCCCAATCTTGTACCACAACCACTGGAAACAGCGCTGCCTAACTCTGGGTAAGTTAATTCAATCGGTTACAGTCAGAATATTTTTTAAAAGTAGCAAAAGGTTAAACCAGAAAGTGTTGGGAGATCATCAAAGCTGATTCTAGGGGAAACAGGAGTCTAAATGCAGCGGGGGGAGAGTGGGTGAGGACTCTAAACCCGAGCCAAGGCTTCTCGCCGAGCCCTGCCTCGTGCCCAGCTGCTGATGTGGAAGCTGTCACTTAGCGTGAAGGAGCATCAAATCATGTTCATTAGGCTGGAGCATGAATGCAGAGAGGCACTCCTCCACCGAAGGAGCTCTTACTACTCCTGTGATTAGTGAGTGTAATTAGAAAGTCTGCATTCACCGGAAGGAGACTGCTTTGGTCTATGCTCTGGTATGGATTAAACTGAAAACCAAAACGTCATCGTGTTCTGACTAATTGCTGTTGAAACTTTCAGCAAAATGTCAAAACTTGAAGCGAGGCCACATCAGAAAATTAAAGTACAGTAAGTACACGGCTGGTATTTAAAAAAAAAAATAAATTGGATGGATAGATCTAAGGGAAAAGAAATTACTAAACACGGTTGCTGGGGTTCCATAAAATGAAATTCAAGTTCCCTATGTTAAAAAACATGTGGACTGTATTTGAAAACATTTTATACAAAGGCCTGAGAGCCAAAATGGGAAAGATGTGGCTGCAGATAAGCTCTCATGTTCAGAACACAGCATAGGTCATGGATCAGGCATGAAAAAGGAAAACTAAAGGCAGGATCAAGTGTATGACAGACTTGGGTACGTTTCAGAGAACTCAAGTATTTGTTCCCAAACTTGGTGAAGGAAGGGCTCCTGTCAGCCTCGGTGGACTTTAATTCCAGACTATAGTGAACAAGACTTATGGGAGAGGATGTTATAATTCTCAGATGCTGCTAATTCAGAGGGCATTGGAAATTCCAGAGCTGACTGTCAGCAAAAGGTACCTCAGCAACATTTTCTGGCTGCAGTAGTGAGACAGACAGTTGAAACTCTTGACTTTTGGTTGCTAGCTCGAGGGAAGACACAATGCTTTCTCTGTCTTACCGGTCTGCGTAGATGCTATAAGCCGGGTCGGTGGTACATATTCTAAAACAAAGCTCTGATTTTGGTTGGTCTCTCTGCAGATCAAGTATTCACAAGCTAATCAGGAGCCTAAAAGCAACAGCAGAAACCCCAGCGTATTCGAAAGTACATACCCTACTTTGGTACCAGGTGGGCGCCAAAGTTTACCCTGGGCAGTTTTCTTGTACCTCGTTAAAGACTAATGAAATGCAGCTCTAAGTGTAACTAACAGTTTAATGTGAAACAATTGGAGGAACTATCCTGTGATTGTCTGCTGGGGGCAGGGAAGGGCATTTCAGACAGTCCCTTCTGCTGAAGGCCGGTCTCTGGGGATGCTTTCTGTTAGCCCTTTGTTCACAGTCCTCTGCTCCAATCTCTGCCATGACGGCTGGTATTTTTTTATTCCTTTGCTTTACACCTGTTTTGTGTTAACAACCAGCAAAAGCTGAAGCATGACGAAGAGAATTTGTCATATTATTGTGGTTCTGACACACCCAGGTAGGATGCTGATCAATCACGTACGGGTGGCTGGCTCGTCAGATAGCGCGGGCCCTGCACACAGAGCTTGTTGCTAAAAGCAAGTTAAAGTCATCATCGATTTGCAGGTGGATTAAGGAATGTAATAGCATTCCCTGGCTGAAAGCTAGAGAGCAGCCCGTTAGCAAAGGTGGTTGGATGGTTGCAGTGGGCTGCTTTCCATGTCTCTGTTCCTTTTGTTGTTCCAACACGAGGAAGGAAATAGCGTTTCAGGTACCACCCGGGACCTTCGCTTAGATTTAGGTCAGGAAGTGGGAACTAGTGTAAAACCAGTTTGCACTGGTGACAGTAATTCCAAAGGGAGAGATTCCCAGACAAACAGAAACAAATCCTGCTGCTTAATTGTTTTGTCCTTGAAAAGAGCTTCTCTTCTTAAGGACTTCATTCGATATGGCTTTTCAGATAAGAACTGACCCTGCTCATGCTGATATTGTCTGCAAATTACATCACTTTAATAATTAATACTGTATATTACTGTACTTAGACTTCTCACAAATGAATTATTGTCAATAGGTGACTGAAAAACAAATCAGGAAATGTAAGGGAAGGAGTCAGTGCCACTTCAGTTTTATTTTTTGAAAAGTCAGCACAATTTCCATCTGATACGCATTACATTGTATGCTTTTTGTACATTTTTGTTCTAAACTGGCAGCACCAAAAAATTTTGATTCTAGCAGATTCTTATCTTATTTTTTTCCACATGCATTATAGTCTCCCATTTACTGAAGGAAACCTGGAAGGATTTAAAGAAAATTGTTTAAGAGGGAATAAATAATATTCCTGAGATGCCTTCTGTCCTGTAGAGGAGATGGGGAGTGCCAAGATTCCAGACTAATTTTTAGAAATAACTGATCAACATCACAGCCTGCCTTGCAAATGATTTCTCCTGCAGCAATTGAAGATGGGAATGCTGGGAGGGAGCAATAGGAACGGGAAACTGCTGTAGCGTGAGACAGAATCGGTATGTGGAGTTTTTTGCTTCAGAAGCAGTGCCGTGCGTTGGGCTGTGCTGCTGAATTGGAGTTACAGCTGAGCATTTGTTGTGCTGTTTAATTTACATCAGTGGCACTCGCCAGGTTTGAGCGTGTTTACCAACCTGAGTGAGCACTTGTGCTTCGCAAACCTGTGCAGGCAAGTCCTTGCAAGTGACGGACTTCTTCAACCTTTTTGTTGTCGCTTATGTTCAAGTATTACATATTCTTCCTGGTACAGAGGAGAAAGAGTGCTTACAATCCTCACCACTCTAACACATTGGGAAAAATATATTTCAGCGATTGACTCAGGAAAAAACTTGAACCATTAACATTTGTCACAGAATAGAAAGTTCTGAGCTGCCACGATGCCTTAGAAGAGCTGAAACCCCAGTGGTGTGCGCCAAGCTCCTGGTGCACCGGGGTTTCCCTGAGATACTCCCCGAAGTGAGACACACTGGGTGATGCAGCATCGGGTCTGTCTGGCGGGGGGATGTGCCCTGGGAGCGTGGGGGCGTGATGGGGCTCAGCTGGGCAGCACAGGTGGGTGCAGATGAACTGGTCCCCCGCAGGCTGCCACAGCTGCAGGGGTGATGAGGAGCTGGTCTGGCCCCCGCCCAGGGCTTCTTGGGGCTGGGCAGCATCGGGGCTGAGCTTCTCTGGGCTTTCTGTCTCCTCTTGCAGAGTGCTGGGGAAGTTCTATGATTATTAGTCTTCTATGTGTCAGGATTGTGGGTTTTTCCCCCCGGATGCTGATCTCCTTCTTGTCCTTGTGGCTGGGTGAGTACAAGGTTTTTGTGTGCTGTGGGTACTGGGTGAGCCGTTTGCCTTGGGATGGTACGTAGGTGCCAGTGTGGGAGTGAGCAGTGTCTGTTTTAAGAGGAAAATGTCCTCCAAAGGCTTCAAGTATTAATTCTTCTGTAAGCCTAGCTTTGATTCAGGCTGTGCAGAATATGTTCTTGCAGACCTGGGACTGAGAGAGAAGCTTACTGATGAATGATTAAATACCCACATCCACAAGTACTCTGAAATTACTCTTTCAGCACAGAGTACCTGAATAATTCCAGGATTTGGTATCTGAAGGTCTTTCAGCTCTAGAAGCAATACTAATAGGAGCTCTTTTCTTTCTTTCAGAGGTATTTAAAGGTGAAATCTCTGAGTTTAAAGTTGAGAATCTCTTACTGGTACAGCCCTGAAATCTGGTTGTTCTTGCTCTTAAGCCAATGCAATTTCTTTGGGGTAAATACCTTTTCTATTCAATGGAAACTACTGTTTTTCTCTGGGGAAAATGGGAGTAACTTTTCTATACTGAGCTGGAGTGTTTGAGCCCTAAATACAGTCAGAAAACATTTAACATCTAGCCTCTGTAAAAACATAATTATCAGCTTCACAGTAGTACTTCAATCTACTCAGGTGAATGGTGATGTGAATGGGAAGGACTGGCCCAGAAGAAGGGAGGATTTATTTAAGACAGTTTTAGGCTGAGCACTTATTTAAAAGTGGCTCCTCAGTTCCACTGCAGTGGGGGTGCTCACAGCTGGCTCGTTTGGAGACCATGAGTAGTACGGACGGGAAGGTCTGGCATTTGCTCTTGAAAGGTCTCCTGCCACAGATGTGGACCCTGGATAACTAGGGAACAAAGAGAGGAGCTGTAACTTGCTGTGCTTTTTCCAGAAAATCAAATTGTATCGTGTTAGATCACGCAGCAGGGAAGTAATGAATAGTTTGTTTCGGACCAAAGGGCTTTCTCACCCTGTCCCAGCCTGTCTTAGCTCCATAACCCCTTTTGTCCCCCCTGTGAAGCATGCTGGGGTGTGTGATCCTCCAAACAGCCCTTCTTCCCCTGACCCCATGCAAATACCTGATGTCCAGTCTTCCTGGAGGCAGTGCTTGGGCTTAGGACCAGAGGAGTCATGGAACTGCAAGTATTTAACTGGTGTGTCTTCTGTAAGAGTGTGGGACAACGACAGGAGTGTGAGACAATGATAGGAGTGTGTACCACAGCCTTAGGTCTTTTTTTTTAAAGCTATCTCGCATATAGGTTATAATTATTGCTTGTCAATCCTGAGCTAATTAAGCTTGGAGAAAATGTTACTAGGCTGATACAAGCTCTATTATCCAACATACACTCAAACAAGTTTCTTGGAATGATGTAGAGATCTACTAGCCCTGCCCTATTTGGGAGAAATCTGAAGAACCACATCTGAAAGTCTAGAGAGGCTGTATCCATCAGTGGAGGAAAACTTACTCTTTGGTTTGCTGTTGTTTACTGGATTTGACTGTTGCAAAGAACAAGCAGTGCAAAAACTGCTTCTACTTTTCTAAATCTCGGCTGAGAAGCAAGAGCTGGGGCATGCAAAGATTAGAGTGTGCAAGTGTATTGATACTGGAAAAATTCTTCTATCCAGATCTGAAGATGCATTTGAGTGCATTTGGTAATTTGTACGTGCCTTAGCATGACCACACTAGCTATTCTGTCACTTAGAGATTGAGTGGGAGCTGGGATCCTGCTGCTGCTGTGGCAGGAACAAAGGGTGTTATAAACGAAAACCCCACTCCCACAATTTGTTGTGGCCAACGTAAGTGTGGGAGGTGTAAACAAGATGGAAATAAGGTGCAAAGAAACCTTTTCAAACTGAAATGCCGCAAGACTGTTGCCTGTTAGCTGTACCCTGCGTGCAGCTAACGAGGAGACAGCCATGCCTATTTTCAGCCCAATCGGTGAGTTTAGGATTGCCACGGTGATTCGAGCTGAGGTGTACCACAGGCAGAAGTGAGCAGAGGAGGAGGGCTGGGGGGAGGCATGCTGAGGGCACTGCCCGGCGTCGGTGGCATCCCAGATGAGGTGACATGAGGGTGTCAGGGCTCTGGAGGAGTGTGAAGTTTGGGAGAGGGTTTCTAGCTTGTGTTTACAGCTCGCCGTGACACGCTGTTACAGGCGCTCCGCTCTGTGAGAACAGCGTGGTGACAACCACGTTATTCTGGCTCAAACATTGCTGAACGTTAGAGCTTCTCAGCATTGTTGCTGTTATTGCTGTTATTCTGTTATTTCCCCCCTGTGGCTCTGTGACGGCAAACTTTTGTCGTGCAGCTCTTCAGTGTGGGAACCATCTCCTTGTCTCGAGCAGCAGGGAGGGATGTGCACAGCGCTACCATGGTGGGATTTTGCTGTTTCATTGCAGTCTCTCAACAACACAATCGGTAACGTAGTAGTTAAGAAGCTTTAGAAATCTTGCTAAAGCTGGAGAGGAGTTCTCCCCTTCCTTTTTTGCTGACCTGTGGTAGGTAACTCGGGAGCACTTGAGCTAGGCTGGCTCCTGTGCAAGCCATGGCTTTTCCTCTGGAGTTCTCCCACCTGAAGTGTGCTCTTTTCAAGGTCTGCTGTCTCCCGTGCACTTCAGGGTGCTGAGTCTTCCCAGTCTGCCTGCTGCTCTTCTCTTCCTTTGCTCCCCTTTGAGCGCAATAATCCTCCCAGTGCGGGGGGAGTTAACGGCAGCGTTGTGAACTGCCAGGCAGTTTGGTTTCTGGTGTCCTTGTTAGAGAGGAGACATTGGCTTGCAACTATTCATCTCTGAGGTATGATTACGCCTTAGACCACGGTGGCTACAGACATCTTCCCGTAATGTATTTTGACAGGGCTAAGTTGATTAATGAAGCTGGAGGCATGAGAAGGAAAACTCTGGGAAACTCCTATGCTGCACTTAAAATATCTCATCTAAATTAGTATTTCTGAAACATGTTGTCTACTTTAAATTTAGGCCCAGGGGAGAAAATGTGCTGAATACATATGAGTAGTCTGATTTGCTTCCCAAGCTCAGCAAGACTCTGTGCCAGTGAAGGGCTGCAAGAAGCTTTGGAGAGGGAAACTAGGAGCTGAACTTTTCTAGCTGTCGAATGAAGGTGTTGGGCTGTTAAGGAAATGATGGATGGATGGACGGACGGACTATCAGTATCTTGAAAGCCCTCTGGTGTTGTCTAATGCTGTTCCTTTAAGGAATACTGTGCTGATGTAACGAGTTCTTTAGGTAATGACTTTTTAATGTATTTAAGGGAAACAAGACCACCCTGATTAGCTGTAGTTTTATGTTCAAAAGCATTTATGATTACTGAAATGTTGTCACATGTTATGAGTCACTCCGTTCTGTGGCCAAGGTATCACAGGCTTGCTACAAAACCATTAATTTTAATGGTTAGGCCTGAAAATTTCTTTCCCATTTTGAGGCAGCTTGGCAGCTGAACCAAGTGTAAACATGTCAGTGCATACTTTCCTACGGGAATCAATGTCCTGGTAGCTTCAATGTAAAGACTGTGAGATCCTATATCTCATAGTGGATATAGGGCTGGGAAAGGGGATGCTGTGAGGTCTGAGGAGTCCAAGGCACATCATTCCGTTGGTGCTGGGACTGCGGTCAGTGGTCCTGCCTCCACACTGTCCTGTTGTCCATCCCTGTTAGCTGTACAGGCTGAGGACCTGACCTGAAAAAAGCTGTTGTTTTTCTTTTTTCCTGGTTGGTTCACTTTGGAGATCCTATTTGTCAGCAGCCTGTGAGAATTCATGTGGGAGAAATTTTCCCACGGAGCTGCGTAATATTTGTGGGGAAACCTATGGAGCAGTCTGTTTCATGGAGAAGTGCACTGGGGGATGTTCTCCAACAACTCTCATGAGCAAACCTGCATAACTTGCCACAAAAATCTGCCATGGGATGTGGGTGCTCCAGGAGTTGTGCTGTGCCTTGAAAAAGCTGCTGGTGAACTTTGCCACTGGAAATCCTGCATGGTTGAGCTGTAGCTTTTCAGGATTGTTACTGAGAAATGTTCTCCTTTCTGGTTTTGTTCAGTATTTATGTATGTGCAACACAGCCTAAAGACACAAAATGGCGAATCCATGACGCTGTCAGAGTGCTGGTGTTGGAGACCTTGCTGCACCTTGGATGGAATTTCCTGAAGTGACCGGTGCCTGAGAAATCCACCTTTAAGAAACCAGAACTTGTATGGTGTCTGTATCATTAAAAAAGGTGTTTCAAGATAAACATGACAACTTAAACCACCTGAAATACTAATTTTCAATTTCTTCCACCTGGGAGGGGAAGGACCCTGCTTGACAGCCTGGCAGTGGAGGTAAAATACCTTGATAGGAGTTAAAAGATGGGTCACTCTGCAAGAACTTTGCAGTGAAATGCTATGGGGGTACAAATACCAGCTGAACTTTAATTCCAAAGACAAGCGGTGCTTCATTATTTGAAGGTGTTTGCTACCGCTGTGATCAATACGAGTCGTGCTTTTCATGAGCCTTCATATTCCGCAGTCCCGAGCGCTGTGCTGGGTGCGTATTTCATTGTCAGTCTCCTTTGGCTCATTTTGTGTTCTCCAGCATTAATCTCTTCTTGTCAATGTTTTCTAAATCTAATCCAGCGCAGCCTGTGGAAAATAAAGCAATTGTTTCAATTGATGGTTTTGAACAAAATAAATCATAAATCAGTACATAATCTTTGAAACCTCTTTTCATCTAGAAAGGTGGGGTTTTTTTCCCCCCTGCATGTGATTGTAGAGCCTAGATTAGAAATACGCAAGAGGACCGTGCCACCTGCAGGTGCTGGCGAGAGGCTGCATTGCTCAGCGGTGTCCGGCGCTGGCAAACCCGCTGAGCTGCCCCTCGCACTACTGCATGGGTCATCGCAACGAACACGCTCAGTTTTCTTTCGTACTTCTGCAACTGAAAGGCATGAAATACAATGGAGAATGTTCTTCCACGATCTCCATGTTAATCAGTCTTGATGTAACGTCAGCCGAAATGGCTCGGAGGAGCAGGGTTTCCTTGTTGCCTTTGCAGAAAGCAGCACATGGCCTATGGGCTTAGGCGTTAACTGATGCTCTTAAGAAGTTGGTGTCTTGCGGTACGTCTGGGAGACAAAAAGACGGAGCTGTATTTCGGCTGAGGGTGAGCCGGTGCACAGCTCAGTGAAGCTAGTCAGGTTTTGGACTGCTCATTGTCAAATTTTTAGCTGTTTGGGACTATGCTCAGTCTGAATCCCAAACTTGTCAGGCTGCAGAAACAGCGTAGCGGCGTTGCCAGAAGCCAGGCTGCTTTTCAGGCTTGAAGCTTCCTACCAGCAAACCTTGAAAACAGTGAGAAAGCACATGGATGGGAAATGATTTAAGGAGAACAAAACAAAGTAACAGAAGACAGCGTGTGTTGCTAATTACCTGCCATTCCGATTTCTGAAGTAATTTTTCATCCGTGCGCTATGTGGTCAAACACAGCGGCAAACCAGGAGTGTGCGTTCTAGCTTGCGGGCATGTTAAATACCGGGAATTGACGTTATGTCATTGCTGCTACAGGTCTTCCGTTCAGAACCGTCGTGCTGTGGCTTGGGGAGTGCTGCTGGAGCTGGGTAGTTCATCATAAATCGTAATTGCATAAAGATGATCTGCAGTAGCTCCCCAGACTCAGTTTCCACTTGTAATTGGCAGATGAAAGAAGACTCGCAACAATTATCTGGTATTAATTATGTCAGAGACTCTTTGGATTCTCCTCATCTTTAAAGTCTCAATTCTTGACAGGACTAGAGAGCTATGTGGAAGGAACGGGGGAGGGAGAAGGTAACTCTGAGCAGTTCTAGTCAGCAGCTGACTTGTGCGCTTCGCACGGTAGAACTTCCTTCAGCAGCTTTAGCCCTTGAAGTCTCATGATCTGCAAATATTGCACGGTGTATTAGGTCAGTGGCATCTGGACCTTATGGAGAAGAAAGCACAGGGCTCAAAGCTGAGCGTGTGGTGCCCTGCCAGGCATTCACAGCATCCAGTGCAGTCCTGCCTGCTTACGCCTGTAAGAAAATGTGATATCTTCATTTAAGTGTTTACTCACAGGGGGCTGAAAACCATTAGCCGGTACTGAAAATTCAGCCCCTGAAGCAGAGTCATTGTGCCATAACCACCTCGATGGAAGAGGAGCATTCCACAGTGAAGACTTTTACTGGGTAATTTATACCGTGAGGATGAGGAGGGAGATGTGTGGTATGGACACCGTTATCACACCAAAGCTGCTCTTGCAGGGGAGGCTATAACAGTGCAAACCTTATTTTGGCAACATGTTCTCACAGTGTATGTGGACGTTAGGTAGGAGAAACACTAATGTACCTGTGTCCCGATGATACCCCTCCTCTCTGCCACGCTCTCTGCGGTTACCGCATTGTGCGCTGGGAGCAGAGCAGGACTCCACTGACTCCAGAGCAATCCTGGATCAGAGCTCTGCGCTGGAGGGATGGTGTGTGGAGGATGTGCAGTTTGTCTTCTGGGCTAGTGGAGACTGTTCCTGAGCTGACAGTCCTACTTCTTCCTGCCCTCTCTGACGTCTAGCGTTGCGGCATGGAATAGCAAGGGAAAATAGGAGGGGTAGTCCCTACGCCAAGGAACTAATCTGCAAATTGAGGGCAAAAGGATGCTTTCTGTCTTGTTCCAGAGGGTGTAAAGCCCGCTGGAGAGTATCAGTAGTTTGATGTAAAGCTGGAGCAAGCTGCAGGTGACAATGGGCATAAATAGTGACTTCTGCTGCGGACAGAAATTACAGGATTGGTTTTTCTCTACATTTTCTTACCCTGTTTGGTCTGTAAGGCCTGAGCTGGTGCTTCAACCTCCCAGCGCGTGGGGCGTTCATTAAGTTGAGCTGCTTTCATTTCTCAGTGCCCCTTTTCACGAATGCTGTGGCCTGCAGTGTATATTCGCCACCTCTGCTTGTCCCCCAGGTTTACTGGAATCCAGGCAAAGGCTTTCACGCTCGTGGAAGAGGACAGGCAGATGCACGACGTGATCAGATGTGAACCTTGTTTTCTTAGGAATCTAGGCAGGGGCAGTGGGAGCAGTCAGACATAAATACATCCCTCCTTTGCTTTGCTGCTGTTTGATCAAGCATCCCGGTGTCTGTGGGGCTGCGAAGAGAAACTGTCCTCTGAGGGGAGCATGAATAATGGCGCTTGCACTCTTTTAGAGCAGGGTAATAATATGCAATATTTATTGTACTTGCTTGAATGCTCCAAAATTATGTGTTTTGTCTGAAAGCTATACCAGGCCTGGGCCCTGGAGGGCACCAACAGCCAACATTACATTTTTCACTTATTTCCCACTGACGTACAGCACTATGAACACGGCAAATATATCGCCACGTATAGATTAAATTGAACTTGCTTCGCCTTGCATAATTTGGAAATTCAAAAGACCAATTTCTCAGTGTAATTGAAAACCGCTACATTTCAGGTTTATTCATTGAATCAGTATTTCCAGTTAGAATTAAAATTAATCTTTCTACCTTTAAACAAGATAACGAGGGTGTAGTTATATTTACTCAGCCTTTTAACAATCGGGTTCAGTGTAGCTGCATATGATTAACTACACGTACACAATTGCGAAAGGTTAGTACGGGCATGACTCAAGTCATAAGGGGAAATTCATCTCTTAAGGCTGAAAATCTGAACAGACAGTTCAACGCTCGGCCTGATGCCCGAGTCCCTCTGGAAGGGAAAAGTAAAAAGGAGGAGGAGGAAGGTGAAACGACCGACGCTATGAAAGAGCCGTGTCAGCTGGTGTATACTTCCCTCTGGAGATTTTTGTTTTTCTTTTAACATTTAGCCTGGAGTCCTCTTGCTTTAAAGTTGCATTAATGCAACTTTACTGAATTACTTCCAACACCTGTCACAAAAGGGACGTGATATCTGAACGTGTTTGTGGAGCACATCTGTGCATCTGGGTTCTGTGCGGGCCAGTCAGCTGGAAATGCAAGTTTGAGGTTTGCTCATGGAAACGTTTATCTGGAGCACACGCTGCTCTGCATCATGGGTGTCTGGGGTGGTGGGTAAATTGCGTGGGAAAAATCCCTAATTCTGTGATATATCAATAGATGGGCTTTAAGAGCTCACCTCCACCAAGAGAAGCTGAAGGGGTAGTTTGGCCAGTATTCAGTTCAGGCACCTGAGGCTTTATGTGGACTCACTTGGCCTTTGGAGGGACTTGGACTGACTCCTCTCTGCATAGATTGTGTAACGAGGTAGAGCTGCTGATGTTCAGGAGCGTTAGACTGGACCTACAAAAATCACCAAGTCTTGGTAATAGAAGGCTTTTCAGTCTCACTAGTACAAAGCCCAGAGGCTGAATGTCCAAAAATGTCAAATCTGCAGAGAACGAAGCAAGGGAGCAGCTGATCGCAGGCTTTGGTGGATTCTCCGTGACTTGCAGTGTCCAGATGGCGATCAGATACCTTTCTGAAAGCTCAGCTCTAATTCTAAGATTAATTATGGGAAGTCCAATCTGCCCTATGTTATACAGGAGGTCAATTTGAAGAATGTGATTTTTTTTTTTTAGCGCATTAATATGAAAGAGAAGTTGCACAAGGTCACACCAGAGGTTTGAGGGCAGACGCTGTTCTGCTGCACTGCCTTTCTGCAATAAGGTGCTGAACGAGTCCGTGTGTCCTGTGGGCATTTTCCCAGCTCCTTATGTGGGACTGAGTTTTCCGACGCTGAGACCCTGCAGTTGTTACCAGACCCTAGGAGGCACGGAGGATGAACGAGTGCCCTGGTTTTCCCTGCAGGCTGACCCTCAGGGAAGCAGATGACTCGTACTGTGGTTCAGCTGGCCTTTGCTGAACGCAGGAAGATTCAGGAGATGTTTAGCTCTTCCTTTTGGGAATGGGAGGAAGTAAAAAGATTGTCAATGGGAACAGCTGACACTCAGACTTAGCACGGTTCAGCTGCAGCGGGCTTGTGGTCTCTGACAGCGTGCCTGTAATCCATGTGAGCTGATGCTCTTTTATTGCCGGTGAGGCCAAGTTGTGTTTCCTCGCGTTAGCAATAGTCTAAGGCCGTGCACGTAGGCAGCTGCTGCACGGTACTTGCTTAAGCTGTGCTTGCTTGATTTGTGTACGGGCGTGAGGTCGCATACTGAGGGCACCCTTCAAAATAAATGCTGTTAATAACGAGTTGTTCGAGCATCGTGAGCAACAGCTGTACAGAGATACCCTGAGGTGAGGTTGTAGGTGCATGTTTGGGTTGCACTGTCACAACTTCTTAGCTGAAGCCGGCCTGCCAGCTGGCTTGTGCAAACAGGCAGGAGGCAATTTTTCTAACAGGCTTCTGCTTTGTGGTCTATCAAGCAATGTATGGCTCATGCTTCATTAACTGGAACTTGCATTCTCGTTTATACTTTTGCAAAAAGCGAATATTCAATTTTACACATGTGTTTACGCTCTAGAAAAGGGTGAAATAATACTTTGATGGCTTCTGTGCTAATTGCCCTCCCTGTCATTCATTTACAGGTCTGGACTGGGTTACCTCTGCATCCGTCTCTGTTGCGATGTCAGCAAGCGTGAGCCAGGATGGCGTGCAGATTGTTTTAATTTGTGCTGGGGACTGTCTTTGGCTCCGTGAATAACAAAGCATCTTTAAATACTGCATGCCTGTACTGAGCTGCGTGCTCCTGATTTCCAGCCCCGCAGTGCCCATATGCACTTGGCCAGCAGGATCAGAACGGGGCCTCCAAGGTAAGCGTGAGCAAATTTCTAACGAAGTCATTAAATTCATGTAAGTTGTTCTTTGTCCAGCATCTCAAGCTGGACTGTGGACTTCACGTTTCAAGTAGTAACGTTACTCTGCTGTGGAACTATCATGGCGATGTTGGGTGGGACTTGCTAGTTCTTCTGGCGTCTTCACTGCGGGCCGTAAGTCTGTCGAGGGAAATCTGTGTTTTGGGTATGAGAAGAGACAGGGACAGAATTTGCTTGGGCGGTCCCACAAGCAGTCCTCGTGCTACTCTTAACTTGTAGGGACTAAGTAGAGAGTCACCTATCCCTAATCTATCCCTGAATTACTCTACTGTGCCCAGCATAAACTGGAAAGGGACGAGATTTTGTGTCCTAATATACTCTTGTTGAAAGGCTAGCCGTTGAGTTTGCTGTGTAAAATCCTCCCCTTGAGTTACTATGGAGTTTTATTCTGGATGGCATCCTGCATATGTTTTTCGGTTGCAGGCTGGAATAATTCCAGGGAAGCGGCTCTGTTCTGTTGCCTAATTAATAATACATCTCTTTAAAAAATAAATAAAAAATCAATGCATATTTAACTGATAAGCTAGAGTAGCTTCAAAAGCACCGTTTCAGTCCATGAGCTGCATAATACAGTGCTGTGTTACTCTGAAAGTCCTAACTAGAACAAAACTTTGGATGTGTGAGTTTGCATTATGCTTCTAAAGTAGCTGGATGGTTTAATGTGTTGACTTTTCACGACTTTTTTTTCCTCTCTTGGGGAGAAAGGATGGAAAATACAAAGTGCGGTAGCTTAGCAAGCTAAACGAACCAGTGAAGGTAAAACCCTTCCCTGTTCCCTTTCTGAAAGGGATTTGTAATGAAGATGGAACCTGTGGCAGTGAGGTGAAGTCGTAAAGCCACTACCCAGCATTGCCTCATCCTCAACCAGCTGTTAGTCAACAAGCTGCTCTGGAAAGCAGCTTATGTGACTTTCCTCCTTTTGAGGAATGCAAGGTAAAACTAGGTATAAAACTAGGATTCAGGAGAGGATTTTAATCTGCTGCTATCACTGTCACTGTACCACACTGGGCAACGCTTTTCATTGTGCAGTTTCTTGTAATGAGGTAAGAACTGAGTTTTTAGCATGAACTTTTGCCACTGTCACTGCAGCTGATTCCTGTAAAAGCTGCCGACACCTTGTTTTGTAATACATGCCTTTACCGGGAGAGAAGAGAAATTCAGTGTGGCAAAGATCAAATAATTGTGAAAAGCCAGGTAGGTTTTTGATTCATTCGTGGCAGTTATTCCTCACCAACACAGACTGTTGGTGTGGGAGAGTAAATGACATGGGTGCGGAGCCCTGATGTGAGCATCCCCAATAGACAAAGTTTCCTCCAGTTGTTTTTTTTTGTTGTTGTGTTTTTATGTGTGTGCTTTTGATTTTGGTTTAATTGGGTGCTTTCAAATTCAGAAGATTCCTCAGTTTCTAGAAGGGTATTTTGCAGAGGTGATGGAAGGGCTCTGCATGTTCACCCATCTCTTCTATGCTGCAGCCTCTTGTTGCTGCTCTTCCTCCCTGGCTGTTCAACCTGGCACTCTGGAAAAAGGCTGGGAGATGCACACAAAGAGGTATCACCCAAACCTCCCAGGGCACAGGGGATCTCCCACCCTCTGTTTTTCACACGATTCAAGGAGAAGCAACCAAGACGACAAAAAAAAAAAAAAAAGTCAAACAGTTGTCTTCTGAAGTACACTCTTGATCATCAGAGGAGTTAGCCATAGAGAGGTGAGAGACACCAGGTACTGCTCGTGGTAAAGCAGCATTAGGGATTCAAGGCTTGGGCTACAATGAGACCAAAGTAAACGTCTTGCAACACAAACAAGGATTGCTTTGATGAAAGCTGAGGCTTTAATTTAATTTGCATGGGATCTCAATGAATGGCCTGTGTGATCAAAACAGATCGTGTTGTAAACAGGTTCACAGGGAAACCGAGCGATGCCAAGTGGAAGGAGCTCATCTCATGGGCTCGGAGATGGGATATAATCCTAACCCATAGCAGGAGTGCGTGGGGCATGATGCAGGCAGCTTTTCATCTACTGGGCTTCAATCAAGAGCTTTGAAAACCTGTAGACAGTTCAGCTCTGTTTTATTTTTGCTGGAGGGTAGAGGTAGTGGAGAGGTAACTGCATGCTACACAAGATACAGAAATCTCCTGCGGTGCCGCATACACCTCCGGAGCAGGAGGGCTGCTTTGATTTGGCTGTACCTGAAGTGCTCTCATGGACTAACGTAATGCAAGTCAATTTTGGCCCCAGTTAACAAACAAAACTCAATCATCTTGAGGATGTCCAAAATGGAATATATTAAGAGTCACAGAGGCCATTGATTTAGTAAACACTGAAACCCATCTCTTCCCAGTGTCGGAAAGATTTATTTAGAGAGTTCAGGTTGCAGATGTTCAGAAGCACAGGTGGTCAGTATATACACAGGACAAGAATTATTAGGATAGATTCTTTAATCATTGCCAGCATTTTCTAAAATACTTTTATCGGACAAACAACTCCTACAAGCAGAGATAATCTTTATTTAAAAGATATTAAATCTTCTTATCGCTATGAACTAGATCTCAGAAAGGCCAAAAATTCCATTTTTTCAGTAATCTAGTCCATGGGAGCCTTCTGGCTGCATTAAAGGTGAGAATTAACTTACTTAGCCAGTAATTTAATTGATCCTTATGGGTCCCTTCCAGTGTGAGATATTCTATGATGCTATATTAAGCAAGAATTGATTTTGAGAGCCTTGACAGTAAATAACTTGAAGGAGATCTTGCATTTGAATTCTCCGAAATGTGTTTAAACTCTTTATTTGTTTCCCCAATATCTCCCACTTTGGGTATCAAGCTACGTTAGTTAAACCTGTATAATTTCTGGAACAATTAAGTGGACAACTTTAAAGATTTAGAGATGTCTGCATTTCAGGGGTGCTTTTAACAGATATGTGTTTGCTGAAATGCTCCTTAGTGTAATTACAATGCAGTTACTCTACCACTCTTCAGAACTGGTTTCCAAATGGAATAATGGAAATTACCCAACTTCTGTGTATCTTCCCAGTTACTTAAAGATGGTGATTGCAGCGGCAGGGAAACCAACAGCTCTGTGGTACCTGAAAATGAGACTTATCTTGCACCAGTCATGAGTTCCTAAAGAATCTTGGAAACAGCATTTTTAGCTATCAAATCCAGTTCCCGATTTTGTGAGCAACTGCATAACAGAATCATGGTAAGATAATCTGGAAGGATGTTAGAGAGGTCATGTAACTCATCCATCAGCCCTAAGGCAGGATCAACTATATATTAATCCTGACAGATATTTATTCAATGTGTTCTGAAAGATCTCCAGTGGTAGAGAGATGCTCAGCTAATCTATTCTGTCTCCTCAGCTCTGCTATTAGAAAGGTTTTCTTGAAGTTTACTCTGAATTTTTCTTCTTGTAATTAGTCAAGAAAACTGAGTAATTTGTCTTATCTGTCACAGGTATGGGGGAAATAAAAAAAAAAAAAAGCTTATATTCTACTGTATATGAAGACTTTGAGGTTCCCCCATGAGTTGTCTTCTCTTTAGGGTACACAACCTTTAATGTTTTTAATCTTCCTTCATGTCATGCTTTGCAAATCTCTGATTAGCCTCGTTGCGCTCCTGTTACTCTCTCTGGTTAGTCTGTATCTCTCTTGATCTAGAATATCTTTCTCAAGTGTCTAAAATAGCATCCATCACCCGCTTCTGATTCGGTAACTGTTTGAAATATGTTTGCTTTCAAGCTTGAAAGCAAACAAGTACTATTATTAAAATATTATTTCCTCTAACTGGGAGATTAGTCTTCCATAGTAACAGAAGTCTTGGATAAAATGAAACTTAATACTAAACGTTAATTTGGAAATGAATGTGCATTTTAAAATCAACTTGGGGCTTGAAAGCAGGCTTTAACAATATCCAATCTTAGGATTTTTCCGCAGTGATTTGGCCCCAAACAGCTTTTTAAACTGGTGTTTCCCTACCCCCTTTACCTGTTTGCCCTTCTGTGAATACCCAGTGTTTCAGTCATTTTGTGTGTATGTGTGTTTCAATTCTCTCCAACAAGTTCCAGGCCTCCCAGCCAGTGTGCAAACCCTTTCCTGTTGTGGAAGGTGCTCATTTCTATTTGCACACGCTCTACAGTGTGACAACTTATTTCATGACAATGACATTTGTTGCTGATTTTCCCACGTGAAACTTCTGTGGAGCCTTTTTTTTCATCCTGCAATTAAAGCCTGCGTCTTGGTTACTGTCTTCTGTTTCTTATGAACTCATCGGGGGGGAATATAATCAGATAACATTTGAAATTATAATCTTGGCTAAAACAAAACATGAAAATATGAGGTAGTCATCACCTTAGATCAGTGTTCCAAAGCTTATAAGTAGACAGGCCAAATAATCTGCACTCATTTCTGAGCAGCAATTTAGGATTCTGGGGGGATCAGATATCAGACTAAGCAGCTTTGAGGAAATAACTCGGTTAATCAAGGTGAGGGAATAAAGCTGCAACAGCAGAGGCTGGGGTGATGCGCTAGTCACTTGCAATGCATATATTCTTCATCCTGCCAGAAAATTAGGGGTGTGCAGGGATAGAACCGGCAATGATAAAATGTAGGTAAAAAATTGAGATCAAAGGAGACCGTTTGATCCCTTAAAACCAGTCCAGAAGGCTCCGCAAAACCTCTGGCTCTCGCCTAGTAAGCTTCACCACGTGCCCAGTGCGGGCACAGTAACAAACTCCAGACCTTTAGCACGAAAGTGGGGAAAAAAATGTGATGTGCCAGAAGGAAAGCAAGAAATAGGAAGCTCTTGCTGATGTCTTGAACTACTGAATTAGCAGCAAATTTGCTAGCTAAAAAAAAGTCTGGTTGGTGCTAAGAAATGAGTTGCTTTCTGAACTTCAAAGCCTCCACCACAGTGTCCAGGGAGGATAATTCCTTCTATGAACCATCCATGTAACTCCTGAGTGCATGAGCAAGATGGACTGAGCGAGCTCCTGAGAGAAATGTTTTTTTTCTTGTCTTGGAAAAAAAACGTTGAACAGTTTGGGTTTAAGGTGAGAGAATACCTTTTTGAAAGGTTTTTATGGAAATTGCTTCTGTAACAGGGCCAGAGATAAACCTTTCTGCACGGCAGTTGCAGACAGAAATGACCATCCGAGTTACAGCTGAAGAAAATTGACTTTATTACCTAAGCCATGGTTATTTTCTCAGAAACCTTGTTCTTCAGGATGTGTGCTGGGGGCTTCTCCTGGAAAAGGTTTTTGCTCCTGAGCACGGCTCGATCTTTGTTGGCATATCCCGCCTGTCGTGGGCCTGTTGGGGAGGAGGGAGAGTGGGGTTTAATTAGCGGGTGACAAAAGGGTGTGTTGCAGGCTGCGTGCTCCGAGGCAGGGGAGGGAAAGACAATTTGCAGGGAGACTTTGGGCTCAAAGTCTTAAAGTTTATGTTTATTACCTCTGCTCTGAATGTGTGCGTAGGCACGAAGGCCTGAAGTTGGTAAAATTTTGGCTAACTTTTGTAAGAGTAAAGCTTCCAAAATTGCTTCATCTTTATGCAAGCTGGCTTTCTGAAGTGTTGGCATTCCGTGACATGCTGCATACTGTGCTAAATTCAGCAGGGTTTTTTTATGTTGAAGTGGAGCTACAATAATTTCTGAGGTCTGTGGCTTGTTTCAATTATTTACGTCTGCAAAAAGATTTTTATAAATCCTCCTTTCTCTTTCATATTATTAACTTTCTTGTCAAACTCTTATTTCAACCACAGAGACAAAGATGGATCTTTCCTTTATAGCTCTGCAAAGTTAGATTTACTTGTTTGACCTGTTTCAGCATGATTGAAAGCTAATCTGTCTCCTTTTTATTGGCTTTTGGTAGCGCGTGTATTTCTTTGTTTCCCTTTTTCATTCTGCGTTGTCTTGTGAAAATAAGTAACTTCGAGCTGTAAAAAAAATTATCCTCCTACAGGAAAGGAAAAAAATGACAACCCTTAATCCAATCCAAGAGAAAGTTTATGTCTTTAATTAGCTGCTTGGATTGTATTCATGTCTGATTCAAATAAAATGAACTATGAGCACTAATAAAGGTCCTGTGGTCACCTCTGTCCTTGCAGAGAAGAATGCTAAAGCCAGAAAGCCTCTTTGGCTCAACATCAGTGGCGACTATTTGCATTTGTCTTTCTTTGGAGCTAACTTTTTGCCATAAAAAGCATGTGGACTGCTCCCACTGCAGTTAACTTGCTTGGCCAAGGGCATGCTTCGGCTTGGAGGCTGTTAGCTCCAAAGACTGATGTTTTAAATACTGTTGCACTCCACTTTATAATTAGTCCTTTTGGTGCTCTAATCCTAGAGTATGTGTTTCCAACCCCTCTGCAAGGGTTATTTACTGTTGTTTTTCAATGCACTTGAGGATGTAAAATGGCTTTTGTGTTATGCTACACTTTGAAAGCTAATATTACTATTTATAGAGGTTGTTAACGTTTTGCCTTACTCAAGCAGATGATCTTGTAATCATCCATAGTATTCTATTAGGCAGAGAAAATTTTGCCCTATATATCTGTCATTCCTCTTTGCTTCTAAAAAGCTTAATGAGCATGAGGGTTGCATCCAGGGGTATTGATCCTGGGACTGATTTGGGTTGAAGGTGCTGACTCACAGCAGCAACCCCAAATTGATCAGTATTTCCTTCCCTCCAGTGAGAAGCATCTCTGTGCTGTCTCTAGCAAGCTCCTGACCCTCTACAGCAGGGCCACCACTTCAAAGACACATTGCCAGAGTTAATGCGTTGCTATTTGCAATGCGTTTGCAGAGCTGCAGGTGAGGAACACCAATAAAATCTGCACGCTTACTACCTGCAGTAGTTAAATTTATCAAGGTGTTTTGTTATATTTTCTATCCAATGGCTTCCACTATATGAGAGTGTAGGTGAGTACTATAGCCGCTTTTCACTTGTCTTCAGGGATGAAATACCATTTCTCTGGCCTGTAAGGGGCAGGTTCAGGTGCCTGATGGAGCAGTGCACTGTATAGCTGATATTCACTGCTGCTCCACTACTGAACGCGTGGAATCGCATTAGAAACAACAGAACTGTAAACAAAGTAAAACAAATGCTGCTAAAATTAGCAGCTGTTCAACCTGCCAGTTAGTGATAGAAAAATCTTCAAAAGACCTGTGTTTGCAGTGTTTTGAATATGGTCTTTGAGTTGTCTAGTTCGTATTTTTGGGTTGAAAGCGTAAGGATACACATTTTCATTGATGTTCCCCTTCATTCTTTAGGCGTATTTTGTTCTGGTGTTACTGAGATTTAATAAGGCAGTCCTGACATTCATTAAAGATGTGCTCTTTTTCTGTGGTCTTTTAAAAATAGTTGTAAATTGCAAATTAATAATGTTTATTTAGCACTTTCACCTTATTTATGAAATCATAATTTTTTTTGGTACATTCGTACAGTGCTGTTTACCTGTAAAGTTATATTTCAGTCACCTGCTTCCCAAACCCAACAAAACATCTCCAAAATGAACCAAAAACCCCTCAAAGCCCCTGTCTAAACCAGGCTTCAGACGTAGAAGGTATCTGAGTACTACAGTAACCTCCACCCTGAGATCAAATGGCGAGATAATACAACCTTGAAGAGCTGAAAAAATACTTCAGAGCACAGATGCACATTTCTGAATGAGAAGCTGGGTTCAGAAAGCAGTTATGACAAAGTTCAGTGCCCAAGGTTAATTTGTGAATGTTGAGGCAATTGTGGAGAAAGTGGAAATTTCAGCTTTGTGAAGTGGAAGGCTAAGGAAATAATGGAGAGAGGAACTGGTCAGAAATGGGTGATGGAACATAAATATTAAAAAATAAAAAAAAATGTGTAGGGATTAAAGCTACAAAGGGGAAATCAATATTTTACTGGCTAAAACCCCCAACAAACAATTATTTTCTATACTCCTTGGACCTCATTGTCTCGCTGCAGAATAATGGTGATCATTCACATACTTTAATAGACCAAGTGTTAATTTGTGCTCCAGCTCCAGTCAGACAGATTACCACCAAAAATGAAAATATCTATGGGAAAAAATTCCCGGATTAAAAATCTGGTCCTCCCTCAGAATGATGCCATAATTCACGTGGTGCTGTATGGGGGAAAATCTAAAACTTTACCAGTCTCTGTTGCTTGTCAGAGTTCATCATTTGGGTTATCATTTTAATTAATTGTTGGTCTGGGACTCAACAATGCCAAGTGCTACAGAAGGACAAAACCCTAAGTTTAAGAAAAAGCAGCAGGTGGGTACAGATTTGGGAGAGGAAAAGAAACAACAGTGCAGTACTGGGTGTGCAGATGAAATTTCAGCATCCTAAACATCCCTTTCTCTGACACGGAGGAGTTTTGAGGAGGGACTTGAATTTCGGGAGTGTGTAGGGGAAGCTCTGCCCAAGTATTTCAGGTAGTGTGGAAGGAAGTCCAAATAAAGGTGGTACTTTGAAATCTATTGATTAGGAGATATTGGTGGGTAGGTTCATGGGACAAAACCAAACTGACTACTGGCTGAAGTCATGCAAATTAAGGTTTGGCCATCAAAGGCCTTGAAAGTTGTCACTACTGGCAGATGCTGTTTCAGAAGAGGCTTTACCTCAGCTTAGATTTACCTACTTTAGGAGGGAAACTATGGTCTCAATAGCACATGTTAATCGAGAGTAATGTGCCCATGGGCAAACTGCTAAATCCTTGAGTTCAGTGAGGAAAGGCTTTATTGTCATTCTTATGAATTGGGAGGATAATGCCTACTGATTACTGAGGCTGAGTGACAATTAGTTGTAATAATGGGTAAAAAATCAGGTTTTCTTTTTGACTAACCACTGCCTTTCTGTGTACATTGCACTGTGGGCAGATCACAGCGCGTTAACTGATATGACTTGGAATTGCCGCGACTGTCTGATTTGATGGCTCAGAAAGCACAACATTGTAGCAAAAGTTAATATAAATAAAAATGGCTGAGTAGGAAGAGTAAATAAAGAAAATGAATGCAGCCAGATATAGCAAGTCTTTGATCATAGATTACAAAGATATTTCAGTGCATATAAATGAAAAGAGTGATGATGTCTTTGAAGAGTTGGTAACACAAAAGTCCATGTACATCACAAAACATAAAGGATAGAGAAGGGTAAAGGATTAAGAAAGGAAAAGATAAGACTTTGTGCATCATTAATGAAAGATGAGGAATAGAAAGACAAATGAAAAATTTCACTGCATAGAATAATGACTTTGATTCTTTCTTTTACTGATCTGTTGGCATAACACAATATGAGGATTTAAAGAAGTAAAAGAGAACAAAGGCGCAAAGCTGCTGTATGTGTTTCACAAAGCGTGAGGAAATGGTGGCAACTGTTCCCAACGTGAAAGGGAGCCAAGAAGACCCTATTAAATAGGTGATGCATGTAAAGTGAACCGTGGATCAGAGCTGAAATCAGATTGTGCCACGGGAAAGCAAGTGGCAGTGTTGGTGTCTGCCTTCCCAGTGGAAGGGCAAAGGGGAGGCCAGTCTAGTGCCTTTGATAGCGTGGGCAGGAGGTGTGCTGGAGAGCTTGTTGTTTCTAGAAAACTACCGGGGTGCAGCACTGTGTATGGAGCCACGCGAGCCGGGCTGGGTTTGGTACAGGGGTTGCTTCCGGACTTGGTGCTGCTCCGAGACCAGTCATCTCCTTATTCCCATAGTACTGCGTTCCCTGCCAGAAAGTTTCTAGACAGAAAGTTACCTATGCTTGTTTTTCTGCTTCCTTTAGGACTGTCAAAAATAACCAAAACCCTCGACAGCAGAATGCCTGCCACCTGCATTTACTAGTTCAGTATACCCCCAGCCCACTGTTGGAGTTGTCGCACACGGTACCACGTTGCAGAGACTGTGCCTTGATGGTTATTTACCAGTGGCAGTGGGCTCCACTACCCTGTCTGATCTGCTACCTTAGAAATATATTTACTTTTCAGCTTTCTCACACCAGAGGCAACTTTATAAAACACGATTTGATAAATTTTGATGCCTGTTTATTGCCTCCTTTAATCTCTTCTCTGAGGAGCTTTACTGCTCCTGTTTGAGCCTGGCAATGGAGGAAGTCTTGTCTTTTTTTTTTTTTAATCTGTAGACTATGAATCAGTGCTGGAATCAATAGGATTTAATCCAAAACTTCTGCTGAAGGTTTTAAGGAGTCTATAAAACACACAGACCATGCAAAAAAAGGCACCAAGACCCCTCTGACTGCCTGAGATAAAGAAGTGGGCTGGGTTTCCAGCTCCATCTGAGATAGTAGCTGCCCTAAGCCAGTGCTGAGTAGAGGCTGAGTTGAATTCTGGTCCACTTCTCCAGCTCACACAAGACCGGAGAGAGTTCCATCAGGGTCAAGTAACACGAGGGTCTGTAAGTAGCTTTGAACCAATTAATTTCTTGGTTCCTTATAGCAAAGGAGCGGCGATTCATGCACAGGGTACTCTGGTCTGGCCGATGCCTGCATCAACTGATAGCATCATCGTTAGGATGTGTTTGCCTCACAGTGTAGGCTGGGATTGGGACTGGGCAGCCAGCTGACTGCTCTCCACTCTCTTTTAGGAGATGTTGTAGCTGTAAGTAATTATCAGAGGGTTTGGATTTCCAGAATATGGAGCTCACAGTGTAACAAATGAATAGCCTTGATAACTACTTTCTACTTTTAATATCTACTATGGGCTTACATTTCCAGGTGCTAATGTGAGGTATTCTCTCTAGCTGTTAGGACTTTTAAGGATACGTATGGCTTAGCTGTAGGCGCTGAATTAAAGGAGTTGTGAAATGCCATCTGCCTGCTTGTACTGTGTATTCTGAACCAGCAAACAGCTCGTACTTGGTTGTGCTGAGGTTTGTCTCCTTGTTTGTGGGTCTTTTTTCTTCTTCCAATAGGTTGGGTTTTTTTAAACTTGATCTTCAAGCTTTTGCTTTCAACATTGGTCTTGGTTGTATCTAAAAGCAAATATTAAAGGTATGTGGACATGACACTGACTTTTATTCTGTCCAGTGCACTTTAAGGTACGTGTTTTGAAATTATTTTAAAATACAATATGTAACAAGCATTTTACTGTGAAATATAAACAAAAATTAGTGTCTTTTGTACAGAAACAACTTGTAAGTTGCATGAAAATCATAGAACTGTACTGCAATGCTTCAGCACATATGTTTTGTGAATTAAAAAGTATACTTTCTGTGATGATCTCCCATCTGCTGCTACCTCTGATAAATTTAATACCAGCTTCTGAATACTGAAACACTAGGATGCTTTACTCTGACATGTGCTTGACAAGTAGATCTTGTATTTCACAGGCTGACCCTCTTGTGGATGACTACTCATGAAATATGTAAACAATAGGAGGTTTGGTGAAGTCAAACAAGAAAAAGGAAATGTGGTTTATTTGTAGCTCAAAAAAAACAACCACCCTCCCCGACACTACTTCTGCTAGCCTGTGCAATAATGTCTCTCCTGTATTAATTTAGTTTAAAGTGAATTTTTTAGCAGCCTGATAGGTAGGCAGATGATAAAGCTGACACCTGGTGTAGAGACCTCTTCCATTTGCTGTTAAATCACTGCAGAGCTATCATGTATGGCTGCAAAATCCCGCTGGTGAGGGTAATGTGCTCCCCAGTGGTTTTACGGGTATCTGCTCCAGCTCCTGGTGCCGGGTGAGAGGAGGGAAGGATGAACTGGCAAATCCCTGGGGAAGAGACTGGAACCAGTGTGGAACTGTGCTGGAAAAAGTCTCAGTTCTGGGGAACCACCATGATGTCGGTGTATAAACTAGGAGACGCCTTGGTGCTGGCCACCTCGGGTCAGGGGTGGGAGGACCTGGCTGTGTTAGAGCCTTTGGCTGCAGCAGAGCTTGTGCATCCATAACTGGAGACAGTTCGGGATCGGTTGTGCACAGAGTTGAGTTGTATTTATTTGGAGAGAAATAGAGCCTTACTTCTCTTTCCTGTTTCTGTGATGCAAAGTAGTTCCCAGTACAGGAGAAAAGATAATGTAATTAAAAAAAAAATCAATATTCAATTATTATTTTGAATATACAGCTTTAAAGTTTGGTTTTTTCCTCATCCTTGTTAAAATTATTTGATTATTTGATACCCGTAGTTCATTCCCGATTTGCAGAAACCTCAAAAAGGCAGAAATGCTGCCTTAATTTCAAGGAACTTTGTCTTAAAAAATCTGGAATAATTCCACTGAACTTCTGCAGAAGACAAATTTTGGAACGTTAAATAGCTGCTGCTTTGGGCTTTGGTTTGGCCAAAGTCATGAAATCAGCTATTTCAAGTATTTTGCTGATGGCAGAGGAGCAGCTCCAGCATTTCTCTCGCTGGTCGCACAGCGTTCTGGGAAGATCGGTGCTGCCATTCTGAGCAATACTTCAGCCAAGAGCAGCAACTGTCCTAAAATGTCTCTGATCTATGATGGGAGAGAAAATCCACTGATATTTTTCACTTCTAAAAGCTGAGCAGTTCGCTCCTGCAAATGTGCTTCTGGATTGAAAATGATGGTGCTCGGGACACAGCTGGATCAAACATGATTTCATTGTGTTTCTATTTCCTTGCTTCTCCATTGTCATGCACTTTTGCAGTCATTTAATACCTTGTAGGCTGATTGTGAAGTGATTGCAAAATAGAACAAGCAGGAGGATTGATGGTACTTTTGCACACATTTTAAACTCTCTTCTTGTAACTACAAATGAACACAGAGCACAAAGCAGAGCTGAATCAGGGCCCCAAACATGTATTTTATTAGAGGAGTTTATTTTTAACGTGTATCAAAAGAAAAATGGTCTTTTTGTATTATATCACTGAAAAATCCCTGCAATGGAATGAACAGCACAGTGACTTATTCAGGAAGGTTCAAGATATTTAAAACACCCCCATTATTGTCCTGTAGTATCTTTTCTGCTTAAAATGCCCTGCAAAAGTGTATCCACAGGGTCCATGCTACGCACTGACCTACAAGTCTGGGCAAACGTGAATGAAATGTAATACAAATTAAATTTTTTTTTCTTTTTTTTTTTTTTTCCCCCCCTCATTGCCTGGAGATGGTGTTTTGAAAACTGTAGCTGAAAATAGCTTAGGGGAAGGCCATAAGTTACTAAAAAGTCCGGTGGTCTTTTTTTTTCCCCTCTATTTTCTTTTGTTTTTAAGTAATTATGGCAGTTCTAACCAGAGAATAAAAAGGTTCCCTTTAATCTCTCAACTCTTATTAACTGGAAATCATCAAAGTAAGGGAATCCCTATGAACAACTGTTGTCCTGTCAATGTCAATACCTCCAAACACGGTATTGCCCATAGCTATTTGACTAGAAATGCATGCAGAAGCAGTGGAGAACTGGATACACGTGGGTGCAAAGAATTACTTTGCCTTCAGCAGCCCTAACATCAGTAAACAGAAAATAATCATCTGGGAAGTACAGGTAAGGTGAGAATATTGAACGTGTATGGTAAATCGGTACCAATTGAACTAAAACACTAGAAAAACTCTCAAATACCTTCCTTTCCTGAAAATAATGATGGTAGCTTAGGGAAAGCATATAGCTTGAGGGAAATTCATCTGGATAAAGTTTTAATCCTGGGCAGCCGTCAATAAAGTCAGGAATTTCAAATGCTTTAAAGGAGTAACTTCAAAAAAGAAATCCTCTTAATAGACTTATCTTACCATAGGATAGAGCGAGCAGAGGAGACAAAGGCTGTAACTCAGCCAGCGTGGGAACGCACATTATTACCTTTCCAAAGATTTAGGCTGTCTCTACTGTAGAGTTTCTGCTGATGCAGCTCTCCGGTGCAGGTACGATGTATGACACCAAATGTTACCTGTTTATCGCATACTTCCTGGCTTAGTCTGTTCTGTTTGAAAAGATGACAAAGAGATTTTATTTTGTTACGGTTATGACTATGTCAGCGTTCTTGGCAGTACTGGTGCTGGTGCTCACAGGTGTCTGGCTTTCTCCGTGAGGTGGTGGAGAATGCAACTGACTGGTAGAGCTCGGCAGGGAAGGCTAAGCCCTGGTTACCACTGGTGTATGGTATTTGGGTCAACTATAACAAGCTCATCTGTGATGGGCTAACACTCTATATAACTCACAGAAGATACCTAGATAATATTTCTGTTATTCCAGCAAAGCCAGACAACTAAGCTGTTCCTAAATAAACTCAAAAGCTTGGAACAAGTAGTCAGTCTTTGTACGTGAAAGTGCCTGAAATAGTTTTTAGGTGCTCAGAAGTGCTGCTCTAAGACATGGTTCACTGGGCCCAGGGAAAATTTCAAACAGGGCTTTAAAAAAAAGTCCTATTGGAAAAAAGGTGATGCTGGGTAACCATACAGATAATCCACCGTGCCTGCTTCAGTCAGGCACAGACTGGTGTGAATCTCCAGAGGTGAGTATGTTGGTGAATAGACTGAAAGCTGGGAAGGGGCAATTATTTTAATTGAAAGGGCTTAGCAATACCCCTTGACTTAGGGGGTACCATTAGTACCTTTCACCATCCAAACAGGTCTTGTTTCTCTGATTTTACCAGTCCCCCTTCTTCTAGCTGCTAATATAAGAAGTGAGCTGTATTTTAGAGAGGCAGCTGGGATAACTGGGTGCTGATGGTAATGCTAAAATGTTCTGTTACAACTTGGTTTTCAAATGGTGCAGCACTCGCAATAGGCCTTTAAAAAAAAGAAAGGGGGGAAAAAAAAAAAGAGAAAACCCCTATGATAATTTTACTGCAAAATGGATACTTCATCTTTATAGAGAATAAAAGTGTCATTGATCTCTATGATAAATTGTATCTTGGTGTCTGAAAATATAGACCTTGTTTTTTTCATTATAAGGATGACCTTGCCTTTATTGTAAATCAAAAGTAACCAGGGATTTGTGACTCTTATAAGATCTGCAGAGGGGAAAAAAAATTACTCTGAAGCTGCAGCCCACTTTGGGGCTGAAGGAAGGTAAGGGCAGAGCTCCTCGGTTTCATCAGGCTTACACCGGGATGGATTTCACTCTCTGAATGGATGCTGTGTGCTGCCCACTTTCCAAAGTAAGACATGAAAGGAGGAGCAACACGGGAGAGTTTGCTGGCCAGGAGAGGGAAGAGAAGTGGTGATTCTTCTTTAATCAGAAGAATTTCCAGAAACTTCCTCCTCCAAGGTTCGTGTGCCAGCTGCATCCTCTTGAGTGACTGTTTCTGTTTAGTCATAAATACTTAGTGGTACTCAAAGCTTGATAATACAAAGCATTTCTCACTTTGTTCTTTTTAGACTTTCAATTAAAAACTGAACAGTAGTGCTTAATTTCATTTTATAAATGGGGGGGAAAAAGCACAGAGTTTTAAGGATTAAATAGCTCTAAGCTGTAGCAAATTTCAGAGAACAACCCCCTTTGCAGGAGCCTCAAATTGATACTAGAGAGGGGCGTGGGGATCTTTGCACTGGAGCCCTAATTGGAGAACCATCCTGTTGTGTGTTAAATAATGTTAGCTATTTTACTTACCTGAGATAATTGATTGGAAAGTGATCTCAACCAAGAAGTGTTTTGCCTGACCTGTTCCTCAATTGGAGAAAATAAAGCAAAGGGAGCCTGTCCTGGGGATGGATAGTGGTTAGAGCTGGGATGGATTAGAGACTGGTGAGTCCTCCTGGTGCCACAGGGCAATGGCTTAGCGTCTGCTTTAGGCTTGGCTTGGAAGCCCTTTGTGTAAAGAACAGTAAGGAGAAAACTATCTTGGAAATGGTTTGTGTCACTGGAAAGAAACTTCTGATCTCAAAAAAATTACTGGCGTAAGGAAGTGTCAAGCTAGGAGCCAGTGGGTCAGGTAGAAGCTTCCTATAAGGAGATTAGACATGAATTAGACCAGCTTGAGGGGAAACCAGTGCCTGTCCATCTTTCCCTGCAGTTTTTCCCAATGGCATGAAAAAATGCAGCTCTTAAATTATTTGCTTTGAAATGTTTTACTTTGTTTCAAGTTCAGATGCCTCTCTTTTTTAAAACTGAATGGTTCCATTTGATTTCCATGAAGACAAATTCACTCCTCTGGTGCTGAACTACCTTGTTCATGAGACCAACTTTTTGCTTCCTTCACGTTCCTCCTGTCGTAAGGATTTCCCATTTCTGTGACATACAGTAGTCCTACAAACATCACTCCTCATCCGTCCGCTGTGCTGAGTAAGGCAGGATCTTAAAACTTGTGATCATGTAATTAAAGGCTATATCATTATGCACAGGCACAAGGGGGCAAATTAAGGCTGCACAGACAACCTGAATCCTAGCATTTCCAGCTTTCAAGTAGTTGACATTGCATCTTTAGCAACAAGGAGAAGACGTGATTGCTGCTCCTTTTTCTGCTATATCCTCTTACGAAGTTAGGGGAAAAGGCACTGAGACAGCAGCATTTTGGAGGGAAGATGTGTGGTAACTTTGCAACATAATATTCTTTTAAAATAAACCTTTTCTGCTTGTTTTGAGAGTTTGGTTCCAGATAGCTGACCCACCCCCAGTGGGGACACATGCAGTTTCTTTACAAATCTTGGCTTTCAAACTGCACTGGCTAGTTGCTTGGTTCAGTAACTTAAAATCCTCCTATCAGAAATGCTTACTGCTTACGCCATTGATGTTTCACTGGGAAGTTATTTCTGAGTTTCAGCATTCTTCAGAGCTACCAAAAACGCTTTTGTGTAGTTTTCGTAAAGAGAGAAGTGAAGATGCATTGAACCTCAATTTATGCAACTCTTCATCGGGAACCTACAAAATGCCTCTGTTAAAGGGGAAAAAATACCTCCCAAGCTACACCTGAAAGCATGGAGAGCTTTGCAGGCAATTTAGATTATTATACTAGGGCCCAAGGTTGTATTGGTGTAATATTTGTAATATCGTTTCGGAGTCTGCACACGCACCGTCTCTAGCGAAGAAACGGGGCCTTGCCCCCTGCTGCAGCGTTGTTAGCAGGAAGGACGCCCTTGGCATGGCGGGAGGATGCGGCTGGCTCGTACCAGCGCGTTGCGGGAGCGGTGCCCTCTGCTAAGCGCAGGGAGTGGGCGCCCTGATGTGTTTAAATAGTCGTGCGGTATCGTACAGCCCTCGCCTGGAGACGGGTTATTCCTACCGCTACAGGCCTGCCCAATATTTGTGCATGACTTTGAACCTGAAATGCAGAATGTCTAAAGAGGAACAACTATACTTTGTATTCAACAGACATTTTTGTTTCTTTTTCAATATGCTTCTCAGCTGGAAGATTGGGCTGCACCCAGAATCTTGGCAAAGACCTCGGAGCAAAAACGGTTCATTGTTTTACAGGGCCTGGCTGCAGCAAGGGTGTTGAAAGTACTATTGAAGGCAAATGGCAGCGTAGGGCAAGATGTGTTCCAGCCAATAACTCTAATTACAAAGAAGACTAAACCACTGTTGTTTGAGGGTGATATCGTGTATCACAATCAAAAGGATAAACAGTCAAACAGGAAACCCTTCCCTTGACATTTGATGAGGTAATCTGGGAAACAAGACGTGTTGCTCATTTTTGGTTGCATTAAAAAGCCAGAAGATTTTTCCAAGAGCTGGAGGAGTCTGTCCGTTATTAAGCTGGTTAATGTTAATAAGACATGTATTGTCCATATGCGGATCACAAACTTCATACCTTGACTGAGGAAAAGAAGCTAAGCCAGTTCTTCTCTGCTACTCTCATATTTACAAGATCCTTGGCCCCTTTGGGATAATCCTGTCATCCAGCTGTTAACTGTGCAGGCTGACTTCCCTGCTCCCAGTCAAGATGCAGGACTGGGCATATTGAGTGAATATTTTTTTGTTTATGAGTGTTGAGAAGTGAACAAGTTGGGAGAAACTTCAATGAGCTTTGCCTTTCCAACCTTAATGATTCTATTCTATTCTATTCTACTTGAACCCACTCAGAGCGTTTCCTGGGGATGGATGTACCTCCTGGTACGTGCCATCCTTGTGCCTGGGTATGGAAACGGATAATGTTTAGGGCTTCAGCACAAAAGAAACATCAGGAGGCCAACACTGTTAAAGTGATTAAAGCACTTTAAGAAAATAATTTTAACGCTACAGTGGTAGTTTGCATTTATGATGTTGTCATGTCAAAATCTGCTTTGATGAAAATTTATTAACTCATGGATGAAGGAAGGCATATTTTATAAGGCTTGCATTTAACTCTCTCTTATAGGAGGACTTTTTTGTTATTGAATTGCACCATTTCTCTTGGATTGTTGTTGAAATGCTGGAAGTTTAAACCATTTCTTTGAAAAATGCAGCAAACTAACTTGGTTTATTTTCTTACTGTTAAAAATACCTCAGTGGGTGTTGGAATATTTATCTGTATAAGCTAATCAGTTAGTGATAATAATTTTGGTTGATGGTTATGGCAGCTTCATAATAATATACTTTTATTATGTTTTCTATCCGTGGGATCATACGCTTGAGTAGCTGTCTTTGCAATACTTGTCGTACAGAGTACCCACTGCACCTGTGTCAGTTTGCTGTTCAGAGCCTTTTAAGAATATCGACATAGATTTTTAGAAGCCGATTGAATAGCTAACCTCCAGAGCACAGTGAAATAACGTTATTAGGCATTATAAGTAGTGCCATTGAGTTTGTTTTGTGTCTCTCTTATTAAATCAGTTCAGTTAAGTGTTTGTTTTGAATCCCTATAGTTATTAAACCCTCCTTCTAGAGCAGAACCAATCTTGCTAATACAAGACTACACAAATGAAGTTTCCAAAATCCAAAGCAGGGGTGCTGTTGGCTGAACTAAGGTATAATTAGGTTCCTTGTGGGTGAAGTCTGTTGTGCATTAAGCCTGGTTTGCTGTCCTGGACTGATGTAGAGAATTCCTGTTAGAGCTGTGACCCTCCTTGTGAGTGGCCCTGGCACAGTGACCGATGCTCATGTCCCATCGATTGCTGGCTGCAGAAATGGCCTCTGAAACTACTGGCAGTTTGCATTGATTGAAGCAGCCATACCAGGAAATTATTCTGGTAATCATGAACAGGAATCCCCCTCGGAAGAGATGTAATCTTTCACATTCAAAAGACTTTCTGCATTTTATCAGGCTGAGAGCCAGCAGCCTCTCCACTGGGCGGCCGCTCACCTCTGAGCCACCTCCTGAGCCCTCTCAGATACGATTGGCAGTCATGATTTCCCAGCTCAAGATGTAGTAGTATAACAGAGGACTTTGGTAGTTGGACCTGCCTGTACTTAAATATGGCATGAGAAGTCTTGTGAGGTCTGTCATAAGAAATGTGGAAAGGAAATGGGTTTCAGAGGATGTTTGACTTATGTGGCTTAGATGAATTAGAGGTTCAGGAGTTTCACACTGAGCCGCTGTTGCCAACCCCTCCCCTGTACTGCAGGTTATTTCACATGCAAGACATCTGTACAGTGGATGTGGGCACACTGAAGGATTGTTGATGGTTATTGAATATACAGGACATCGTTTTAAGGAGGGAATAATATTATGAAGTTTGGACTTTTCTTTCTTTTTTTTAGGTTTTTAGGCAAGTACTGTAGAGAAAGTTGAATTTCCTTTATTGAATGAAATAACTTTTTCCTTTGGAAACTAAATGTAACAAGAATTTAATAATTCATGAATTGAGCTTCAACATCTTTTAAATAATAGATAGACTGTCATGCCAAGTTCAGCTGAAAACTTACAGAGCATAAGTTTTTATGTTTTTCTTTGACATTTCGAAGAATTACAGAACTACAAACATTTATTTTGTATTTTTGCTCATTGCAATATTTTATTCCTTTCAGGTTGATTTAAGAAATAAAAGCAACAGTTTAAAAAAAAAACCCAAAACCTAACTACAGTTTCTGATGGAAAAGGAGAATAGAAGGGAGGGAAGCTCTAGGTACATGTTCATAAATGATTCACTGGACTTTTGGCTGACAGATAGAACAGTTTCATAATAACTTTGTTTATTATTTTTCTTATCAGTGGAATCAAATGTTAAATAGCTCTACTGAAAAGTGCTGTAAGGTTGGCTAACAATTACACCTCTGTCACCTCTGCTGTCTTTGTTCTTTTCAAAATAATCAGACTGGATTTATTTTATTGGTTATTTCTCCCCTCTTCTATAAAATAGAAATGCTTTCCAGAAGATGTGGCAAGCTGCAGAGGCAGCATGTCATTTTGTGGTATTTTTGGATATGAGGAGGATGGGTAGCCTCTTGCTTAAAGCAAAAGGAACCCAAAAGTTGTCCCTGCTGCTGACTTCCAGTGTGACTTTGAGCCCTGCTGTGTTGCACCACTGGATGTGAAGTGCACCAGGAGCGGATGAAGCCTGTCCTGGTGCATGGTGCCCCCTGACCCTCTGCCGTGTGTCACAGCTCTGTGCTGTCTGTGTGGCTCGTTGGCAGGGGTACAGTCACCGCAGGCAGATCAGGTTAGCTGTTTGGCAGTTTCAGCATCGTTTCCGAAGGAGATGGGCAATGTGAGACCAGGCTGCGTGTGTGCAGGTCTGTGCTGAGCGATGCGCTCTACTAACCAGCACTGAATCTGCAGGTCTGTTTTGGCCAAGCACAGCAGGAAATAGAGCTTTCAGACAATTTTAACTCCTACAGTTTTTCGTGGACCTGAATGTCTAGGCTTTCTCTGCTTTTTTCCACATGTACCCCTAGTCAGGCAGAAACCTAAAACACAGACTCAGATTATTAGGCAACAGATAATCCACAGTTGAAGGTGATGCTATAAATGTTACAGAAGAAAGTCCCCAACCAAGACACAAAACTTGTTAGGTCTTAGAGCATCCAACACAGCATCGCAAACTCATGAGTCTTCACTTCTGTCATTCATGCACCTACTTTGTGTTACCAGTTCAGTGAAGGTGCAGCTGACTCCAAGGTAATGGATTGACTTATCTGTCTTGGCCAGACCTTCTGAAATCCATGAAAAGGCTACAGTAGATATCATGAATAGGTAGCCTCCTCTCTGTTTTTTTGGAAAATTCTTCAAGTACCAGAAATGGAAAGAATATTTTCCTTCTCTTGTTCCCATGGATTTGCATATTTTTCCCACTCACTCTTTTTCTGTGCAGCAAAATTTGATGCTGGAGTTGGTGAAAACAAAAATATGTTGTTTTTTAATTAGTTGCACTTGAATGTATCTTACAGGATGTTGTAGTGTGAATACTGTTCAGTTAGAGATTTGAAGTTTTTGAGATGAATGGTGTAGATCTGTTCCATTGCAGCAGATGAAGCAGCAGGCAGTAGCTGTTTGAGCAAATGTAGTTGCCATTCTGTAGAGTTATTTATGAAAGACCTTAGATATCTCTATTATTTTAGCTTTACTTTTTAGATTTTCCTGCTCTATGTGCAGAACTGAGGCAGCAAACTAGTAAGTAGTATTCAAGAATCCAGGGCTGATTATTTGAAGTGGTAGTACTGTACCTGTGCCTTTGTCTCACACCATTTACAAACTATGAACTTGTGCCTTACCAGTCAAATGGGAACAATCAAAATTTTAAGGGAATAATTATCTTTCAACTAGATATTGCAAGCGTAGAAAGGTAACATTGGCACTCACAGGGTATTAACTGGCAAAAATCAATTGAAACTTCGCTGTGATAAATGTTCTCGCATGTGAAATGACAGTGAATCTGCGTTCCATTCCAGCTTGTTCAACTCCATGGAAATAGTTTGGGAATCTGGGTGGTTGGTTGCAATAACTCATCAGGCTGATAATAGTGTTTATTGCACCATATGTTATCACTTAAGTCTCAAACTGTAACTTTTGCAATTTCACTGAAGGGGAAATAGGTTAATATTAAAATCAGAAGAGCTTGGATTCACTTTTTGTTATTTTAGAAACTTGAACCTATTTCTTGGAGTCTCCAAAACTCTAAAAGGAATAGGAAAATTCCTATCAGCGCCTTTTGCACCATGTTGGGCTGATCTCACGTGGTTCTTTTCGTAAAGAAAGGAGAAAAAGTTTATTTTTTATTTGTAGCTAATAAATAAGTCTCTTCTCTCCATTGCTTGTGGGTTGGAGCCCTGAGAGGAGCTGGCTGAGTTAAGTTCCCAGCTTCATTACAGGTTGGGCTCTTAGCCCTTGAAAAACCTCACAGGTAGAGGGAAGAAGGCACAGGCTGCCCTGCCTGGGTAATTTTAGCATGGTTTCACCTGAACACTCAGGTTGTTATCAATAGTCTTTGCAGCATGATTATGCCTTGGAGCATAATTTCTGGCAAAGATTTCTTGTACAAAAAGCTATAAAATATTTATTGTTAAAAGATAGTCTCAGCCTCAAAACTTTTCTAGCGTAAGTAGTTTGAGATTCAAATTGTGTGAACTGACATAATAACCATTTTGTTCTCCTTTGTTACGTTATTTAAAAGCTGGGCCTCTGTGTTCACTTCTGATCATTTATTTCAAAAAGATTTTTTTACCAAAAAAAGAAAAAGTTTTTCCTCGGTCAGTCTTTCATCAAGCACCTTTTCACACAGGATGTTTCCTTTCCTCATCGGGAACATTGCAGGCAACTTAACCCAAGGGGAAACAAGTGCTAATATTCAGTGGTGGAAGAAAATAATTTGAATGTGATAGTGCAATGGTAGGAACATTTTGATTAAAAATGCAAGCACATTCAATCATTCTATCTAGCAGACCATATGTACATGAAAAGCCCATCTTCATTCTTATCATTCTGGGTGCTCGTTTTCCACGGGATGATTGATTGGCACGATTCCCATTTCTACACCTTTCATCTATCTTCAGTACTTTCATAAATGTTGAATTAAGCAGTTTTTATGAAACTTATCATAAACTGGAGTGTTCATTGAAGGTGACTGTGACAAAGTGGTTTCCCCTACTCTTGAACTTCAAGAGCATTATTGCACAATACATGTATTTCTGCCTGGTTAAAAGCACTTTATTTTTTTCTTAAGCATTTTTCACCCTAAGAACAAAAATATAGAGGGGGAAGAGTGCAGGACTTTTGAGAAAAGGAAAAGAGAATGTCTTGGACTGAAATGTTGTTCCTTGTTCTCAGCTGTGGAAAGCAAGACTATTGCCTTTGGGAAATTGACTTCTTTCTTTCATTCTTAATGTAATTTTCTTTTGGCCCACTGTCTCTGTGATTGCCTTTTTATCTGGAAGTAATACCTTGAATCCTTAGTCTATCTTGGATTCTTTCATGTCTTCAGAATGAGTATAGTCTTATGGTTTGTGCAGCTTATTTTTGGTTAAAAGTAAATTATGTTCTATTAACTCTTGCGTTGTAGATATCCCATATCAACACAAAACCATTGCTGTAAAAACCCAAAGAAGTTAATTCTTCTCTCTTACCTGTGACTGACGTTGGGCTTTAGGAAGTGGAGATGATCTCTGTGCAGATCTGTAGCTGGACAGAACTGCTGACAGCTTATTGCAGCTGACAGATGTCCTCTTGGGTGACCTTCATGACTCTTTCCATGTTAGAATGTGATCAGGCCAAATTTTCTATGTCCCTCACAAAGATGTGAATCCACAGTCACGTTCAAATGTTCGGCGTTCTCAGGCAATTCGTTTGCTCTGAAGGTGTTGGAACCACGTGGCATTGCACCTGCTGGTACTTCTGATACTGTGATATTCCATTAAGTATCTTCCAAATTGGGTTTATGTTTTTCCTGGGGAAAAAAATATATATAAATGCTTGATTTATGGGAACACATGGAACTTGCAGATGTATCAGTGTCATCGCTTACCCCAGTAACTGAATTAAATGGCTGGAAAAGGACAATCAAGGTGGCTGTCACATGCCATTGCATGGAAGTTAGTACAACATCTGCTTTGCCTGCTGTTTCAGAAATCACTGGTGCATATTATAATCGGGAATAGAATCTCTAAGGCTTTTTTCTTTTTATTGGTGAAGGCTGTGCATGGGAAATGTTTAAATTCTGCTGAGAATAGCCTTTTATAAGATATGGTGGAAGGTTGATATTTCTAACCTGTTCAGCATTTAAGTTACAAGAAGCTCAGAAAAAGGGCATTTCTCTTTTTCTGTAGTCACTCTGACTTTAATCTTCATCGTTTGCCTGAGCACCTAATGCTCTTCACTTCTTGTTCTGGGGAGTGGCCCCATTCATTGCCTAATTAGAATTTTTGATACATACAGCGAGTTAATTGTTGCTATAATCACTGGAAGTGGTTGGTGTTTTGCTGTTGTAATTTGGTGTTTTCTCACAGAACCATTAGAAGCGGATGCGATGTAAACCGCTAGTTAACAGCGGTATGATACATGGGCTTTCTGAAAGCGTGAGGGAAAACCAGCTATTGGTAGCAGAGCTTCCAGTCAGAAGCATTTATGTTGCTTCCCTTAGGGAGTATGATGGGAGGGTAAAGCTTCTGTGCTATCCGGTGTTTGTAAGCAGTTCTCCATCTGCGACTTTAAATTGGAATAGCTCTGTTATTCATTTGTACCCCATAACTCCTTGGATCATCATCTACATCATCTTCTAGCTGTGAGTGGCCACAGTCACACGTGCTGCTGGTGAAAGCACAAATGAAATGGTGCTTGCTGGACTTGGAAACCACAGGCTGTATTTCTTGCACTATCAGATGCTTTCTGTATCATCTTGGGCAGTCTCTCGCTGCTAAAATGATTTTTAGATGCTATTAACTCACTGCAGACACCAAAAATATTGAAGTGACTTGTTAGATGATTTCAGTACCAGAGTCCACAGTCATGACCTGGGACACGACTCCAGGTACATGACAGAGGTGGAGGGAAGGGGTCGAACCTCTCTCAACCCTGTCCTGGAAGAGCGGTTCAGCAACTGAATGGTTGTGTAAAAGCAGGAGCACGATCGCCACCTCCTCCTTCCACGCTTCCGTATGCATTGGTCTATGTATACGTTTGCTGTATGCATTTTCTGGAAGTCTAGTGTGCCCTGTGCTCTCAGGTAGATGTATAGCACTGGGGGAGGATGCTCACTGACAGCTTTAGGGACAAATCATACTCAGTCTGTTTAGCTGCCTGCATGAGTAGAGATGAGGCATAAACTCTGTTCCAAGTGTGGTTTTCATCATGTTGTGTTTCACTGTTTGGACAGTAGTGCAGTGACCGGATCGGTCAGTACTGGCCATTTTTGACTCAAGGAGCATGAGAAATCCTCCTCATAGTGACAGCATCTACTTAATACCATAGTGGGGCACTGGACAGAGGCATCACTGACTATTTACATGTTGTCTTTGACCTACTGCAGGCTGTCTTGCTGTTTTCTCATGATCCCAAATTGCATTAGTAGATCAACAAGCAACAACTGGAAAGGAAGCAGCATTCGGTGTGCATTGGATTTGGCTGCCCTGGTTACCGTGAGGCTGCCAACAGCATGGTGCAGACAGCCGGAGTACGCAGCAGCGTGAGCTTAACGTGGGAACAAGATCCCTGAATTGTCAGTCAAGTCAAGTGTGAGGTCAAAGTCTTGGCGTGGCAGTGCTGTTGACTCCAGTAAAGCAGCGACTGCTAACACCAGGATTTTGCAGCAAAAGGAGTTTTAGGAGAATTAAGTTGTACTCAGCTTATCAGTACCACAATTTCTTGTTTTCTGAGAGTACTGCTGGTGGCTGCATATAATGTCTCTCACAGCAAGTGCCTTTGAATAATTTATAACTGACTCCATTTGCAATCCTAGAATATGAGCGTTTTCCAGCCTAAAATTAGGCTAAGCAGTAGTTTCTCCTGAAGCCCTTGCTTGTTATTAGAGGCTGCAGCCTCATAGTCAGGCTCTCAGATTCTGTAAAATTAGTATTTCAGCATGTGTGGTGGTTGTACCCGTGTGACACCCTTCACCGGGGCTTGTTGGTGTGACTGTAAGCAGGGTCAGTCCCCTGGCAGAGCCAACCTGGCCCCGCCTGGGGTACCAAGAGCTTGGGATAGGGACCCTGAGGATTTTGGGTGGGTTTTTGGAAATGTTGGTATCACAGTCCGAGTGTCTGTGGGCAAGTTACAAGTGTGCTCAGAAGTACTTACTCCTGTGTTGTACTGCACCAAGTAGTAACCGTAGCTGGAAAACGTTCTTGGCTGCACCCAAATAAAAAGGTAACGAAACACTGAGTGCTGCGTATCAGTCTCCTGCCTTGATGAGACAAGTGCCTAATGCTGGTTGAACGGTTGGTTTACTTCATGAACGCTGTTTCAGTTGATGTTTTTACTTACCTTGTGGGTGAGGATGCATTTGTGAGCCTATTAGCTTATGAACTGAAATTAATTTGTGAGTTTATCTTTTACTGAGTTTAGTACTGCAACATCAAATAATTTTTCTCACAATTTAGCCTAACATTGATTCCTCATTTAGTTAAAAATTTGAAATCTTACAGGCTGCACAAGAAATTAGGTTCTTAATGACTGTTTTATTCAATTATTATAGTGATATTCATCCTATCATAGTTAATGTTCCATTTTCAAATTGGCTAGAGAGGGAGTGTAAAATGTTACTTTGCTCTCCAAGTTTCCAATATCCTCCTGAGTAATATCCTCACATGACATTTTAATGCAATTTTTAACCAGGTTGGATTTCCTCTGTAAAGTTTTATTTTGTTTCAGAATTTGAACCAAGAAATTATTAAAATGCAGTTTAAATCAGATTTTTAAAGCTGTGAATGTCTGTTGATGAAGATTGTTTCTTACAAAGTCGTTAGCCCTTTTTCCAAAAATTCATTTTAACAAAACTTCAGTGCTGTTTGTCTTGGGGGGAAAAAACCATCAAATTCCTTGTCATTTCTCAAGCAGCACTAACAGAAACTCAATGGTTATTGTAATCCTTTTTGTTGATGGATGACATTCTTTAATAACAATTGACTTATAGAAAACTGATAGATAAATCTGACAGATGTAATCCAGCAAAGAGTTTTTAAGGGGGGGTGGGTGTTGGGAAGGATTTTAGAATAATTTCTACATAGTATTCTATATATAGCCACTGAAAGCTAGTGGCCAGTGACTAGATGAAGAGAGAACATCCCTAGACTTTCCAGTTTTCTTACAACAGATGACTAATATGTTTTTTCTGACAAAAGGGAAAGATTTGATCACATAATGAGGGTGGGTATTAATGAGGAGAGGGCCCTAGGAAAATGGAAACGTACAATGAGATAAAAGGGAAACACGTTTCAGAGAACTGCATTGGCATCTGCTTGCTCTGCAATCTAAGAAGTGACTCCATTTCAACAATGAGACTGTACAATGGGATCTAATTCACGTAAATGCTGAGCAGTGAGGTGACAGCTTAAGCGCATTATATTCGGTGACAGTGGGCACTACTAAGAATGTACTTTCTTCTAAACAGTAACTGGTGAAGTGTTGTAGCAAAAATGGAAATCTCTGCAATACAGTGAATAAATAAACTGCTCTGCAGAGTGATAGATCAGGGAAGATCCTTCACACACAAAGTGTAACTCCGGAATTGCCACTCATAGAGAAACAGGCAAATATTCATGTAAAGGGGGTAAGAGGGGAAGAGATGGATCTGGGGAGTTTGACTAAACCCATAGACCAAGATAGGTGGTGTTTTATTTCAAATGTTTCCAGATAGTGCTTGAAATACGGCATTGGGTGTTACTTTGGGCAAAAAGAGCAAGCAATGGCCTTGGATGTGGCGGTCATGGGGGTGCAGAAGGGAGGCTGGGGCGGGCGGGAGCCCAGGTGAAAGGCTGGGAAAATGACAGTAGCTGAATGTTGGGGCAACTTCTGGCATCTCCATTCTTCTGTCCTTCTGGCAGCGCTATCAATTACTCTGAGCTGTACGGGTGAAGCTCTCTGCTGTGTTCTGCTCTACCATACAGGTCAGGTTCATCCCTTCCGTAACTGCATGGGAAACATTTTGTGTGGCTGTGGGGCTTTTTGGCCTTTTTTGGGTGGGGAGAAGGGGTGGGTGTGAGTGTTTTGGTTTTGGGGTTGGTTTTTTTGTGTGCTTTGGCTTACTCCCCCCTCCCCTGTGAAAGGTACGGTGCAATATGACGCACTCCGGAGTAGTCTCTCCTTCCGTCCTGTGTGCCGGCAGCCTCCTGGCGTGCTGCACATCTGGAGAGCTGTGTCCTATAGTTTGCAACCCAGCTGACAGCTTTAGCACAGAGACTCTGCAATTAAAAATTCACAGGACTGTTGATTGCAAATTAGGGTCACTTGGATGGCTGAAAATTATGGGCATCTTCCTACCTGATCAAGTGCTTTGAAACAGCCATTTGCCTGCGGAATCAAAAGTCGTTTGTTCATTGTAATTATACTCCATCAGAGTGATTTCTGCACAGAGATGCTGGAGATGGAGAAGAGCTTGCAGGGCAGGCCACAGGGAGAACGGAAAAATGGAGCTGCAACCAGAGTGCCTGGAAAATGCAGGTGTGCACGTGTAAAATATTCATTGCACTGTCACACTAATACCTATTTCTGCATCCAAGCGTGGACTATAAGTTTTGGTGAATTACTGATTTTCTCATTTTCTTTCTTGTGCCTTTCTTTAAATTATCTTCTACATCCTCTTTACCTATTGTCTCACCAGCGCTGTTTCTTCAGCTCCTACCTAAAGAATCAGCTCTGAATCTTTGCTTGGTAAAACATCTTCACTTCAGTTCTGTCCTATAGCTCTTATCCTAAAAAGTGTAACTGTTGCTAAAGAGAATCTCTTTTCATTTCCATTTAATGAGCCGACCTTTTTATACTCATTTGCAAAGGCTCTGTAGGTTGCCCATTGCATCTGCTGAATTTTGACTCTCATTATATCTGTGCTATCCAATGACATGCTTTGGAGAGAGAGAATTATGAAGATAATGGGGTAGTTAGCACCAATTAAGATTAAAAAAAAAAAAAACACAACAAAAAAGACAAATACCTGTCCTGATTCCTTCTGTGTGAAATCCTAAGAACTTCTTTATGCTCTAGACTGGTCAAATATCTTATGGAAAGTAATATTTCGACACACATGGCTTAATCTCTCAAATTCTCTTCTTCCAGAATTATTGTTTTTAAGTTCTTATTGGTTATAAAATAGAACATGGGACTTGCCGTTTTCGCCCCTATCGTACCTTTTTCTGTCTTCTAGACTTTGTAAAGAATCATCCAGATACAGGTTGCTAAAGAAATCCAAGTGGTTGATGCATTGACTTGAGTGCTATCCCACAGTTTTTAAAAGCTCCTTCAATTGCAGGTAGCAATGTTAGTTCATTGTGTTCAGATCACATGCAATGAGCAAGGCTTTTTAAATAGCGGGCTTGCTGCTGGCCTATTGATTTAATACATCTTTTACTGTGGAGTGTTACTGTGGCCACCAGCGTGGCTTTGACTAGGTTTACCTGCGTGGGCGTTGTGAGATAGCAAACCTTTTTATAACAGCTTACATGACAATTAATATTAAAGACTGCATGCAATTATCTCATGCTTATTTCAGAAGAAATTAATACACGTTGCTGAAAAGCACTTAGGAATGGGAAGGTAAAAATGATATGTATATATATAATTTGCAGAGATCGGTGCACGGACAATTTGCTTTTTCCTACCTGTTTCTATTTTAGATGGAGGTTGAATGGTTCTGTTCACCTCTTCATGTATTATTTCTTTGCTATACATCATCTGTATCCATTCGATGGGAAAATAATGCAGAAGTTGGCTACCGCTTGGAAATACCCAGCAGAAATGCACATGCATATTTGATTATGTATTTCTTTCCATCTATACCGGGCAAAATAAAGTCAGTAAATGGCAGGGCTACGGCAAAGCAGTGTTCTCTGTTTCAAGAATAGATGTTATAGTAAATAGAATAAAGTTGTAGTAAATGAGGTTACATCAGGCTGGTGGTCAGTCACTAGTGAGGTTCCTCGGGGCTCCATTTTAGGGCCAGTTTTCATAAATGACTTGAATGTAGGAGTAGAAGGTGTTCTTAGCAAGTTTTCAGATGACACTAAATTGGGAGGAGCTGTTGACTCTGAGAGTGGAGGAGCCTTGCAGGGAGATCTGAACAAATTAGACACCTGGGAAATCACCAGCTACATGAAGTTTAAGAGCAGCAAGTGCCAGATCCTGCCCCTGGGCAGGGGCAGCCCTGGCTGTACAGAAAGCCTGGGGGCCGAGACGCTGGAGAGCAGCCGTGCTGGGAGGGACTGGGGGGTCTGGGTCAACAGCAAGTTGACCATGAGCCAACAGTGCCCAGGCTGCCAGGAAGGACAACCGTGTTCTGGGGGGCATCAAGCACGGCGTTGCCAGCCGGGCCAAGGATGGGATTGTCCCACTCTGCCCTGCGCTGGGGCGGCCTCACCTCGAGTGCTGGGGGCAAGTTTGGGCGCCACAGCACAAAAAGGACATAAAACTGTTGGGGAGTGTCCAGAGGAGGGAACAAAGGTGGGGAAGGCGTGTGAGGAGAGGCTGAAGGCCCTGGGCTTGTTCAGCCTGGAGAAGAGGAGGCTGAGGGCAGAGCTCATAGCAACCTACAGCTTCCTCCCGAGGGGGAGCCAAGGGGCAGGCGCTGATCTCCTCCCTCTGGTGCCCAGCGACAGAACCCCAGGGAACGACATGGAGCTGCCCCAGGGGAGGGTTAGGGTGGAGATCAGGAGAAGGTTCTTCCCCCAGAGGGTGGTGGGGCCCTGGCACAGGCTCCCCAGGGCAATGGTCACCGCCCCGAGCTGGGCTGAGTTCAAGCAGCGTCTGGCCAACGCTCTGTCATCTGCTGTGATGGGGCTGGTCTTGTGTGGGGCCAGGAGTTGGACTTGATGGTCCTTAGGGGTCCCTTCCAACACGGGAGATTCTGTGATTCTATGTTGGATAGCTTCTCTGAATGAAATGTGGTCACAGGAAAAAGGTGGAGAAGTGGTGGGAGTAGCGCTGGAACTGCAAGGGATGTCCAATGCAGAGCAAAAATTGAACAGCCAACAGTATAGATATGAACATCAGTAGAAAACTATGTTTTCTTTAGTAATTATGATTCTTGGTGTTTTATCCTAATTTCTCAAGTTGTAATATTAGAAACAATAATGTCTGTATCTTCTATGTGTTGAGCTTGGTCCATGTAGCTATTCCTTTTGAGTTCATTGCAGTTTGTTTTGACCAGTCAAAATACTGGCCAAGTTGTTTGTTTAGATCAGTGTAGTGTCTCTACTTCTCTGTGTAAATCAGCTTACTGTGATGTTTCCTCCTTGTATACCCAGAGTTCTCAGTCTGGCAGAAGCATTTAAATATAAAATCTGAAATTAATCTGAGTACTTTGTTCGTATCCTGTGAAGAGTAATAATGTGCTTAAATGTTTACCAGCACCAAACACGGTACACAATAGTACAATAATCATTATCTACTGTAGGAATACCAACTCTTTAATTTGCTGCATATTACATTGAATAGGATAACAGTCTGCTTTGTCTTTTACTTTGCTTTAGCACAATAACCTTTAAACTTTGGCTTATTTGTTCAAGTAAATCCAAATATCTTTTTTGTGTGTGTGTCAGTAACCTGCTTTATTTAACAGACCCTTCCTATTTCTAGTCTCTTTGCTGGCATTTATCTGCTTGCAGATGGATTTACCATCAAGTAATTCTAGTTTTGAACAAAATGTCTTTTGCTATCTCAAAAACCCAGGCTTTCCTGTGTTTGCTCTGCTACCAATTAAGTAGAGTGAGTCAATGAAAACCTTTTTCAGAGCATCATCCAAGAAGGTTGTGTAGAATGAAATCCTGATGGCTACTCCATAGCTAAAGCAGGTGGTGTATAATGGCTCATTTGAACACAGGGATTGGGAGAAGCAGGGAGGATGGATATTTCTGGCAGTAGATTCCTTTACTCTTTTTCTCCTTCTTTCCCAGCAAGTTATTCCATCCCATAATGTCTGGTACGCTGCAGCAAAAGACTTCTACAAATAAGTGGGAAATTGAATAGTCAGCTGAAGCAGACCTAAGACCATCACGATACCAGTAAGGGTAGCCCCTCCGTCTTGCTGCATCCTCTGCACTAGCAACTGCAGAGTGCAACGAATCGTATTTACTTGCTGTGTTCCCATTTAAAAAGGGTCGATGTTTTAAATGCAGTAATAAAAAAACCCAACAGAAGTTAGTTGGTTGGTTTTTTTTTTGCTGGATTAGTTTGCCATCAGGTAAGTATTGTACGAAGTTGTGCGGCAAGTATACCATGACAAAGGAGAGGTGGTGGGGATTTACTGGAGTGGGAGCATGGCAGAATGTATCTTTTTAGCAGTAATGTTATCTTAGTTGAGCTTAATCCACGGAAATTACTGTGATGGATTTGCATCTTTGTTAACAACTCTGCCATTCCTTCCCTCTCCAGTAAAATCTCTTATATCTGCAAATTCTACCTTGTCTTTCTGTACTGGAAGGTGTGTGAGGTCCCTGTGAAAGAGGGAGGCAGGGTTTGGGCCTGGTCCCTAGCCCACTGGAAAAAAATTCTGCTGATTTCATCGGGCAGCGTATCAAGCAAATGCAAGATTGGATGTACTTAATTCATTCTACCTTTCGCATTTAACTTTGACCTTCTTCAGCCTCAGGATTCATTGCTATTCACAGAGATGAAAGCCTCTTATTTCCATAACAGCACCCTTCTCTATATATGAGTTGTTGGTATTTACATGTAGCTATAACAACTGAAAAATTGTAAACAGGAGTAAGCAGATAAGAAAATTACTGGCCATTTATTCATAAACTGGTCAAAGGACCTGCATCTTTTATCCTGGGATAAATATAAAAGTAATCCCAGCCTGATAGCTGTGATACTGCAGATCTTTATTGCCAAAAGGTTAGGAGTGAGGGACAGAAGAGAAACTGAACGGTAATCTTAAAACTTCACAAAAAGATGAACAAACAGCACTCCCAGCTCAGAATCTCTTTCTCTTATGTATGCAGGGAATGCTCCACATATCTGCGTTAGCCGGGATAGTATTTTTTGGGTGCAGGCATTACATGTTTAGGAGTGTGAGAATGTTACTGAACTCTCTGAGGGAGGTGGAGTGAATTCCCGGCAAATGCCTCGGAGTGCAGTGAACTCACTTAGCTGCAGTGCCTGGCTTGATTTAGCATTCAGGAAGGTAACAAGCATGTAAGACTGTGAAAGGTGCAACAGAAATTGCTCAGCCTTCTTTTTTTTACGCTTTCCTGGCAAGGATGATGATAGGAATTTTACCAAATGAAAGCTACTGCAGATAAATTGGAAACCAATGAAAGAAAACCCATGCTAATCTAAGGCCAACAGTTGCAAGATCACAACAGATTTAAAGGAAAGTCAAACAAATGTGAAATGAAGACATCGGAATCTGTGTCTGTTCATTGGGAGTGAAGGCTGGTAAAACCCGTTTATGCCTGGCTGTACCCTGGAGAACTGTATATACTGGTGCCGGAGTGCACAAGTTTCCCAACAGACGTACTCGCTTTCTGTAGGATGGGAAGTCCTTTGTCACGTAAAAGGATGTAGGGGAGGCACGGAAAAGGGTAGAGCAAGGCCAGGACATGTTTGGGCTGGTGGTTTTGTGGAAGATTTCTGTTTGCTTGTTTTGGTTTGGTTTTTTTATGGGGCTCTAGAACTTGGGGACCGACCAAAACAGCAGTGAAATGTGGTGCTCAACAGCAAGGAGCTTTCTGGCTCTGGTCCCTGAGAGTGTGGAAGATGACAGCTATTTTAGAAAGCAGTTGACGGCCTAAATGTGTTATGCTGTTGTACATCTGCATTTCCACAGCTAACAGTCTTCTGTGTCAGTTCACGCCTGCTGCTTCTTGCCTAAGTTGTTTTGTGTGCACCTGCAATGAAGTCGAGCTTTCCAAGCTTTTGAACAGTCTCAGCTTCAGCAAATTAAAGGGTGATGATGTCTAATCAGCACCGCACAAGTTGTTCACTTCTGCTCTTTGTATTCATGTTAAGAACGTAAATGAGAGAAATATTTCTCTCCAGCCTCTGTCAGTGTGAACAGGAGACTGTATTCTAATAAACCTTTACTTACGTGATGATGATGTATCACTACAGCATCTTACTTCTGAAAGAATAGTAAAGATATATAGGATGTGCTTGTGTAATTGTGAGGGAAGACAGTCAAGGATACTAAAAGAATCCCAACTTATATAGATCCTATCATGATCTGTAAGCAAGGTACAATGACTTGGATGACATTGTGCACCCAGAGTAGGGACAGAAAGGAGTGGATGCTTCTGGCATCTTCTCACAGAAGCCACTCCCACAACCTAGCCAGACCCAATACAGCAGCATTTAAATAGCTTTGGGGAAAAAAAAAAATCTCACTCGCTCTGGAGCGCAGGAGAAGTCAGTCAAGGGAATTGGTGTGCTGGAAGGATCTGCCAATACAGTGGCAGGTGGGCCAATAAAGAAGAGGGGGATGAGGCTCTCAGTGTGCTGGTCCAGGGCCTGGAGAAGTACCTGATGAGGAGGAGAGAAATGAATATTTTATTACTATTATGGCAGCATGAAAAGGCAAAGAAGTGGAGAGCTGTAGGCTGGGAACACGTATAATGTTCCTTTAGTGGTGCTGTGGGTTTGCTCTGATGAATCTGTCTTGCATCTCACCTAAAGAAAAGATGATGGCTAATGATGTGCTTTGCAGATGGATCAGTGCTGGCACCGAAACAGCTCTATATCTGGTACACAGGTGTTTGATTTCGGTTTTGTTATTGAGCCAATAGCAGGCGGATTTAGGGAAAATGGACCACAGTTGCTGTGCGGAGACAGAGTTTCTCTCACTGTTTGTAATCGAACTCCACCATATGTTCCGTGTATGAGCCCAAGCTCTGACACATCTTCAGTCAGCGGTCCAAGCTCACATCTGGTGAAAGATAAGAGTGGAACCACGCCTACCAATGTTACTCAACCCAATGCATCACTTCACGGTCCTGTTTTGCTTTGTCAAGTTAAGCAAACACCTCTGTCAGCTCTCTCTGAATATTCGTCCTGTCACAAGCTCCTGTCCCTTTTGTTGCTGCTCGTATACTTTCCAGAAAACACTCTTTACAGCAGATGTTTGCTAATGTAGAAAGTGTTAGAGAAATAGTTGTGAGAAGTAGATTTCAATAAGGCTTTTTTTTTTTTTTCATACCAGGAGCAGTTATTGAATCAGAGGATTAAGCAAAGAAGTTGCTAGATTTGGGAAAGTGTCCATGTCTATTTAAAATTAAATGCTGCTCAGGTATTAACTGTAAATTTTCTGTAAGAATGCAATGTGTACCAGAAAACCTAACCCAGGAGCTAATGCAAGAAAATCTCTTGATGGACAGTGGAAGGGATAACAAATTGAGGTTATATGTTCTTAATCCAGTGGAGTACCTACATCTAAACTAATAATTCCTTGCTGAAACCATTCATGAAACTACAATGGGGGGGG